>JAOXNO010000004.1:11200271-11260092 GCA_028565335.1 Limnodromus scolopaceus | reverse complement strand
ACAGGTTGCCCAGGGAAGTTGTGGATGCCCCATCCCTGGAAGTGTTCAAGGCCAGGCTGGATGGGGCTTTGAGCAACGTGCTCTAGTGGGAGGTGTCCCTGCTCATGGCAGGGGGTTGGAACTCGATGATCTTTAAGGTCCCTTCCAACTCAAATGATTCTATGATATTATAAGAATAGTCAAATCAAGTGAAGGACTACCCACTCCATAGTAAACAAACATAGTGAAGAATTAAAAGCTTTTAGAAAAGCTTTTAAGCTTTTTAAGCTCTTTATACCGCCAAGAAAAGCATAATTTTGACAGAACAGACCTAATTTAATTACTCTCTCTCTATCTTTAAATTAATTTTTTTATAATAATATATAATTTTAAAAATGCTCCAATTAAGCGGGCATATCCATTTACAACCTGAACCAGAAAAGTTTTGGTTAAGTAAGATTTTGTAAAAATATATATTAATAAATAAGAGTGAAAGCATGCAAAGTCAAGGTAGCTGGGCTGCCACATTTAACCGGTTTCTTACTGGAGAGTCATTATTAACTTAATTCTAACAACAAAGGATCAGGAGGCCTACAAAAGATGTATTTCTATTGCCAGAGCACTACCATAATTTCGGTGGCAAGACACACAAATATCCATGATCTCCTATAAATTGTATGAAACATGAAAGAGAGAACCTTCATTAATTATTACTCTCTGTATTTAAGAATAAATACTAATTCCAAGTGCTGATGAAACATTAAACAAATAATACCAGCTCTTACATTACCCAACCCAAACGACATCATAACTTTTACTATTTCTTCAAGTTAACTGGCATACTTAAAATGAGCACCTAATTATTAGTATGCCATTATTCCACTTAGGAAAATACTAGACTTTGCTTTATTTCTCAATTGAAAGCTGTCATGTTTTCAAATACTGACTCAGCTTCACCAAATGTGGCACCTACTGCATGTCAAAAGCTGGCAACTTTATCCTAATGCAAGGAAACTCCCTCATCACAATATAAATGGTGGCACTGCATACGTGACAAGCAGACTGTAATCTTGCACTCATCTTAGACACATACTTGGAAGTCAAAACAAATGTGCAAAAAGTTATTCATGTTATGAGACCTTGTATCAGGGGATTTTGTTTATCACATTTTGAGGGTGCAGATACAATATACTTAAAACACCACCTTTGCACTGATCTTATCAGAAGACAGAAGAAATACTCTCATGCACTTTTCAGTGCAAATCCTGGGGTTTTTTAAAGATACTATATTGCTGAAATTATTAATCATAAACACGTGTAAAATGACTATTTGTATTTCACTAGTAATTGCTATTATTGGCATCTCTGAAAACCAGGCCAAGATAATGTAGGGGAAAAATCGTGCTGTGTCAACTAGCAGAATTATTCAAAAGGTAACACAGAACTAATCATATTAAAACATACCATGCCTAGAATAGTTGTATATAATTCAATATGCTTAATTCTGTAAAATCCTACAGCAGTTTTAATCATAAAATTCCCTTGGCAGATACAATGTTTAAAGATTTGATCTAACACCTCTTGACATCACTAGAAAAAATCCTACTCACTTAAATAGGCTTGTGGGTTAAGGTCTTAGTCTTTACAGAGACTCCTTCTTAAAACTTCTTTGCTATAACATCTACACACACTGTGACAACTGCAGCACTGATGTGCTACAGCTGCTCTCTACTATAGTGACCAGCGAACCTTATTCTTCTAGTGTAATCTTGCTACCTACTTTTATCTGATTGTTGTCTTTGGTGTACTTAGGAGTTAGTTATACTCAGCATTGTCTTTGTTACGAATACACGCTGCCTATGTATATGCACAATGTATATGCTCTATCACCAGACCTACATAAACCAGCACCTGGAATAACAGGTATACATGGCAAGGATTCCTATACAATGCATCATTGTGATTTCATTAGTTACTGTATTACTTTCATTCACTCACTTTAGTAACAATACTGTCTTCTAAGTTGAAGGCCAGTGATCAAAGATGTGTGTATACACAAGGGAAATTATTATTTCCCTTGTGCTAATGTGTGATAATTATTAAAGCACACATTAGATTTAACTCAGATTCTGAGAAGTACTTTGTACCTCGAAGTACAACAACTGAAGGTAAATTGACTTTCCGACAACATGAGTGTCTAAATTACAGAGAATACATTCATTTCAATATCAGCAATACCAGACATGCATAGACAGCCAGTATTAATCAAAGATATAAAAGCAGTGAATGTGCAACTACTGTGTTTCATGTTTTATGAGTGTTATATGAAAGTATCATCAAAAGGACCTGTCCCTGTTACATAATTTTAAGGATTATTTAAAAAACAGTCCTTCCAGGAACAAAAGACTTAATTAAATCTTTGAATTAATCAGTCAGAAAAAAGCACTATTCTGGAACAGCTATTTTTCCATGGGTAAGTGTTCTTCTCACAGAACATCCCTTATTTCAGCATTAAGCACAGAAGAAATAAAAGGGGTACAGAAAAATTAATAAATTGAGGTCAGGTCAAAGAGCTCCAAACAGAACATGCAACTTTCATTTCACCATATAATTACAGATTTCATAATAGTAGCTCAGAAACAGTTTAGCAGATTAACACTAAGATGGTGGGTGTAGATTTAATTGGACAGAATCTGGTCAGCCTCCTAACCTATACAAAGTACACTGGCCTGTGATAGATCAAGTCTCACCCATCATTATCACAGGAAACAGTTCATACAATCTTTCAGCTGTTTAGCAAGTTTATTCTAAAACTAATTTGCTTGTTCCTACTATTCATTCTAGAACTTAATTCTCAGAGCTTTTAGAATCTTCTACATTCCAGTGCAAATTCGCTCACGGCAACTTACATCCATCTAGAGGCACCAGTCTGAATAGTTCTTTTCCTTGTCTGTGTTTATTTCCATAATGTAGTTATAGAGAGCAATCATACCCCTTTTAACCTTCATTTTGCTAGGCTAAACAAGCCAAGTTCTTTTGGCCTCCTCTCATAATGTATCAATTCCTCTGAGGCAGTACACCAACTGCTTTACTGAAGTTCAGACAGATAAGATCTAGAATATTGTCCTTGTCTATCTTGACATTTCATTCTTAATTGGCACATGGATTCATCACAAATATACTCATTAAGAATCCTGAGTACTTGCTGTAATATAATAATACAGACAAGAAAAAGTGGTATGTTACAGAAACCTGAAATGTTTTAATGTAGTAAGTATGGATTATTTATGATAGAAACAGTACAGAAATATTATGCATTAATGACTAAAATGTGAAATATGATAAGCATTAGAGACACTGCCATTGTGATGTACACAGCTGCAGTACTGAAAGTATCTGACAAGTACAGAAAACTTCTGGAAACATATCTGGCACAAAAAAGTTATTCATTAATATCTTTAAAAGCAGATAAAATTCCAACACAAAGGGAAAGGTCAGGATATCGGTCATGTATTATTACAATTAATGTTAAAAATTCCATTGGCTTCCATGAGGTCAGATTTCCACATGATCGAACGCTTTTGTCAGGAAACTTCCTAATTTAAAGATGCAAAAACAGCCTGGCAGCTTCCAACCTTGAAATCAACAAGCAAACTGGGACAGTTATTCCACCAATAAATAGCTGCAATTTTCTTCACTTGAAAACCAGGAAACCCCTCATATTCCTAGAAAAGTCTTCATAGCCCAGTGCTGGATCATAGACATAAAATTGAGATCATCATTCTGTGTTATCTCATGAGAAAAGCAGAAAGCATGCTACAGTCAGGATTTACAAAGTACCAATTTGGCTACATTAAAGAAAAGTAAAACACTTCATAAATCATACCACACATTTGAGTTTTTAATCTCATGAGTCAAGGAAGAAGGTTACATTTTAGAATTAACATAGTACATAATAAGTTATAATACCCATTATATACGAAATTCTGAGAACATATAAACTACTTGTATTCCTTGCAGTAGGTCTGCAATTATGAACAGCACTGAATGACACACAGAGTTTCATGCAGAGATTCAAAAATGTTATTTTTTGCTAACACCATGCATAATGCATGCCCTACGATGACCTCTATCTGTCAAAACTGATTCCAGCATCTGTTATTTCCAAGCAACGCAGAACACGGTTTACACTATGTACAGGGATTGTTTTAACATACAGAATAATGATACAGAATATCGGAGACCACAGTTCAATGGTGAATTTGTGGATATACTACATACTATTAGCATAAACACGTAAACCAGCATTGTCTGCATTAAACATCCATTCCTAGTTAATACAAGTCTTAAAGGAAGACTTTTTTTCCCCAAGGGAAAATATAGTCACCAAATATTTATAACCTGATCTGAAAACCACTAACATAATAGAAGAAAGCCTCCTGATTTCATGAGGCTTTGAGTCTGAAACAGAATTTTAGACTATCTGACAAGACCATGTTTCCAGATCCTCAGCACAATGACATCTGCCTTTCCTACAGGAAATGATGTAAAGCCTCATTAATTCTGTCCCTTGTTCACCAAGAGCGGTTTGGGTGTCACTCTGAACTTGCTTTAAACATATTTGGTTTATATTTCTGCAGCTACAAAAATTGGGAATGCAGCTCTGCTAAGAAACAGTCTGACATTTAGCAACTGATAAGCCTTCCATAGCAAAGACCAGGAGAAATACTCCATCTCAAATCTCAGTACAGGTGCATTTCCAGTCATCTTCACCTTCCCACCAGGAAATGAGAGCCGAGTTACCCACAGCAGTATCTCATTGGATTAAATGTTTGAACATTGACCCACAGTGTCATGAATCATTTTAACAGCATGAACTACAGACACACAGGCAACAGAGACCTTGTGTTTAAATAAAATTGAAGAAATCCAAAATTTGTGTTTACACCATGCTAAGTAAAGTTAGATTGTGAAGGTTTCAGATCAATGAGCATAACTGCGGATAATAAAGTAACAAGGAGTTATGATAAAAAAGAAGAGGAAAACAGATGAGTTGATAAGGAGAGCAGCATGAAAAGAAGGTGGACAGTTATACCTGCAATCTGAGCATCCATGACACAAGAAACATCAGCCTTGTCACCTTCTTTGGCAACATCTTGGTCCAATACTAATATTATTAAAAGCTAGTTAACTGGAAGCTCTATTCAGAGCGTGGACTATATAAAAACAAAGTCCTTTCACATTCTCTGTATGTTCTTCAAATCATATCTGTTTAAAATCCTGTTCCTAATGATTTTGTTGCAGAATTAACAGTAAACTGGATTCTCATCTCTTGCATTTATTAAGAGAGCTGCTTCTTAATTCCTAATCAGTGTCATCTGTCTCCACTACCAGCAGAATTTGATAGCTTTGAACAGTTCCTGCCAAAGGCACAACTTGTCTAGAAGGACTTCTCAGCTAGTAAGGAGACACAAGAAAAGCAACACTACATAATCACTTGCAAAACCACTTACATTCCATTTCTGGGCCTGTCTATTAATGGCATGAAAGAAAACAGTCGGGTTTTTTGGTTTTTACTTTTAGACTGAGAATCTATGACACAAATTATAGAACTCACGTACATGGAACATGCCAGCACAGTCTTTTAAGTGCACTCTTCAGTGTGGCAATGATTTAAATAATTACTATTGGACAAAATTAATACAATGAATAACTACATAGACATACCTCAGTGAAGATATTTAAAGTGAACTTTTAGTTCTCCCAGTCTTAAGTCATTATTTTTTTATGGCATTTTAATTAAAAGTTCTAATTTTAGATATTGCTTGTAAGCCTTACATTCAAGCAAGATGACTGAAATGCTGACAGTGCCTACAAATCATCTTTCAATATTTCACTTGTCTTCTCTTTAGCTGTTTTCTCTGAGTACGGTTCAATATAGTCTAGTATTTTTCATATGACTAACCACAACCCCCGAGTTTGCTGCTTGACTCAATTTTAAATGAAAAAACTTCAGAAGGCTGACTATTAAAACATTTAGCAGTTACCAAGAGTCTTACTCAACTAACTGTTTAAGCTTCTGCTTATAAAGGTAAGTAAGTATAGTAGCCCTTACAGAAGAAGCAGGGCTTTCTTCCATAAACAGAGAACTCACAAGCACTGGGGTGTGGGGGGTATGTGTGCAAAATTCTTCACTATTTCATAATTCAGATGACAAATTTGTAGTGGACTCCAAACCACATCACAAACCACAACTGATAAGTATTCATATTTCTTTTCCGCTTCCACAGAAACAGGAGATTTTAAGACTGTCACCCTACAGGGCAGCTAATGAAGAAATACTTTTTTATTTTAGTCCTAGCTCTGCTTTCTGTGACTGTTCTCTCTCAACTGTTCCTACCATCGCACCTCCTTAAAAATCTTCTTGAAGCAGCATTCAGGGTTCCCTCCAGTCCTTTACTAACTGTCAAATTTTCTATAATTATTCAAAGACTCAATTTTTCCACCATTTCTCTTTAATGTTACATATATAAACTGTATTCTTGGCAGAGACCTCTGCAAAAATGGTCAACCATCAACCAAAATGAAGATGTGTGGGAGGAAAAAAATCTGTCTGCTAACAGTCTGATCAACAACTTGTTATCAGAAACAGAAAACACTACAACTCAGGAAGTCCTTTTCCTTCTTTGGGTTTTATAGACCTGATCATTAGCAAAAAGCCCCCTGATAAGTAGTTGAATCTCCATTTTCTAGATAAGATCCACACAAAACTTGGAACTACATTGGAGATCATAGCAGGAGTTCATTACAAGGAAAATAAATAAGTCTAGCTGTGTTATTCAGTTTACATCCTTACATTTTTGAAATTGTGCAATTTCTGAAATATTTCTACAGATTTTTTTTTTACATTACAGTAGTTTCTTTTGCTTAAAGAACAATGCATAGGTAAACACACATCTTCCCATGCTCTGAACAAAAGTATTTGACTTCGCTCAACATTTGAAGATAACTCTCTCTCTCTATGCTGTGACAATATGAGTAACATTAGTAAAATTAGCAGCATGGCAAAACGACACCGAGACAGACAGTCCCCTCTCAGTAGCAGCTTTAAGTTTTCAGGTCTTCCAAGCCAAAGGCCAAATAATGCTTAACTTAGGGCTCCTATAAATACAGCTAGCATTTATTTTGATCAGAAATAAGCAATTTAGTTAAGAAAATTCAGAATCCAAACTGAAGTTTCAGAATAGAATTTTTTATTTAGAAAAATAACTCCAACAGAAGGCATTTTCTTACTTAACTCCTAAGCAGGGACATTTGGCACATCATGACATTCGTTTTAAGGAATCTGGAAGCTTGCCTCTGTGCAAGAAAAAACAGGCACTGCAGAAATGCTTCTGAACAGCCACATTTTTCAAATTAAGAAAAGAAAGCCAGAGAGCTGCCTTTTCGAAAAGGAATGAACCTATCATTATTTAGATGACCGATGATCGTTTGTGTCTCCTGCCCTTAAGGGTCATTCTGCTCACAACTCTCACAGATTAACTCCTCAGGTTTAAATTCCTTTTTTGTTTCTCAAAACAGAACAGAAGGAAAAGAAACTGTGAAGATCTTGGGAAGTCAAGGGACAAAATCTTACAACAGAGCAAAAGCAATCTGAAAATTAGTTAAGTACACTGCAGAAAGAATCTACCGACATATAAATGCTAACCCATTCCTGTTTACACAACATTTTCAGAAGCTGTCCTAGACATCTTCCAAACACTGTCTTCTCTTAAAATACATACATTTGGTTTTGTACATCCATATTTAACTCCAGCAATAAAGGAACCCAAAGTATCAAGTACTAGAAAGATAGACCAAGCACCACTAGCTCCAGCTGCACTTGGCAATTTTATTTTTTTATTTTTTTTTTAAGCTTGACACAGAGACTTTACCACATGAATTTAGAAAATCTGGGCATGCCCTAGATAGATAACTGTGGACTACAAATACTAGAAAGGATGTTTAAAATAATAGAAATTTTATGTGCAATTCCAATATCATGTACTCTTACTTATACTCAAAACCATTTAAAGCTTTGACATCTGCAGTTTGTCCTTTCAAAAAAGAGGGTTGCACTGAAAGAAAATGGAAGAGAGCTAGGAAAGTCACTGACTTTCTAATGGTTGTAGCCATATACAGTTTGTGATCAATTTTGAGTGAAAATTACTTTTTCTTTTGTTGACAGACCTTGGTTTCCCTTTCATAGCATGTCTGCCTCCAAGTCAGTGAAGGAAGGACATTTTGTGTAGTTTTAACTTCAAATGCTTATTCAGGCAACCAGTCCTTACTTGCAGTGATACAGGCAGCTATCTTTGCGAGAGTAATGGATTTTGGAATTGTCTAGATTGAGAATAATCTCAGCACTTTGAACAAACATTAGAAATGGCTGAGTGCTAAATGTCTGATTATTTGAATAAACAATAATCAGGTTCCAAAAATACAGTTTTCATTTGTTTTGACAAAGTAATGAAACCTCAGCATTTCAATGCAGTCAAGTAGGTGAATTGAGGATACAAATTTTAAAAATGATGTTGCCTCAAAACTAAGAAGCTTCATTATTTTCCTTAAAATTGAGCAAATCAGAGTTTTGGCATACGAATTAAAAAGTGTGGTACACAACATGCTGCTTTTTATAAAAGCATAAGGTATGAAAATTAACCAGTGTTAATTATCACATTGTTTAATGTGGTGCCATAGACAGGCATGGCATTCTAAAATGTGTATTTGTTCAAACAAGTACCTGCCCTGAGGAGCTAACCACTTACATTGGGCAGATACTATAGGTGAGCTACAAAGGTGTGACCAGAAGACAGTGGCAGATTATGTGCAGCAAAAAGCTCTGAAAAACAGAGACAAATCTTGGAAGACAAAAATCCATTATTCCACAGAAGTAGTTACTTTGAGCATATTTTTAATACTACCTTCTGCCTGCCATGGGATGATTCTACATTAAGCAGTAAGAGGAAAAAGGCTTGAGATCAAGAGCCCCTCTTCGGAAACTGAATTTAATACTGTGAGTACTGTCATGAATGTTGTACAGGACCTATGCATTTTTCTATTGTTCAGCATTCACAGACTGAATAATTTTGAAAAGAACTTCATGAATTAAGTATAAACAAACATAAACTTTGTCCTTTATAAAAAATAAACATACTGCAGTAAGAATATGATAGTTAAATCTCACCTGCAGTGCGCCATGGAGGCAGTCCTACCTTTCAATGAATCTATTCAGCACAAATGGAATTAGTCACCCTGCTGACTAAACTACACTCTTCAGTGTGTAGATATTGTACACTAAAATAATAATCATGGACAGCAAGATGGTAACTGTGGACAATATAACCCATGAAAATGCACACCTATGCCACTTTGAATCTTTCACAGGTCCCAGACAAAATTTTTCAACATGCATTGCTGACAACATGCTTTATTCATCAAGGACTGCAAAAATAAAAATTAAATTATCATTCATACAATTTATTTATTTTTTTATTCAGTACTGCTTCATAGCACCTGCATCTAAGATAAAAGACCTTACTCTGCACTCCTGCTATTTAAAAGAAATAAATTATCTGTCAAGAGAGGAATTTTAAATAATTACATAACGTGAAGGGGAAGTGGCTGATGCCTGGCAAAGCAGGCAGGTTCCAGCAAATGACAGAATAATCTTGCCTGCACGTACCCTCTTTGTAATGCTACATAATCCTTCAGCTCTTTAAGTTAAACACTCTTGTGATCTTCCTCTTTGACCAGTTTTTCTCTTCCATGGCCTCTATCCTGATTATGGCAGATACCTCTTTGAGTTCTTAACCTACAGTTCTTCACCTACACACAAATAAATTTCAGGCTGATATAGACCTTCTTTGTCTGGAAGCATCCGTAGATGAATGTTGCCAAGAATTATGTCAGTTTATTAAGGAATGAAAAGACACTGTTGCTTTGGCTGAAACAAACCTGCTTTCAAAAAGCATGCCTACTGATTTCTGGTCCGTATAGGTTACAGCGAATAACTTATTTTCTTTGGGAAAAGAGAATAAAACTTGCCTTCATAACAAAATATTTGTGTCATAAAAGTAAAAAAGGATGAGCGTGTATTTCACTGTTATTGCAATGTAATTAAGATTGTTTATCCCTAAATAATATATACTTGTGATTTTGTTTTTATGTTGCATACTTTGCACTTTTGAAGCACTGCCAATCTGAAAATAACTTCCAGGAAATCCAAAAGGCATAGTATTTTGTGATACCCTTCGCCTCATTAAGTCGACACTCCTACACACAGACATTCAGACCATGTTTAAAATATCCATGAAGTATAAAAACGTATATATCTTACATATTTGATCTCACTGTCTTCATTTCTTTTTTAGCAGGATTGGCATTATCAAAAATTATATATTACTCTGACACACTAAAGTTTCTACAAATTCCCTCCCTTTTTATCAAAGAAAAATATTTTCAATTTTTAGTGCAAATTTTAAAAATTGTTTAAAAAAATTAAATAGCTTAATTTTCTATGTTTACATATAAGTCCTTCACTTGAAGATGGATCACAAGATGAATAAATAACAAGCATTAGAAGGGTGTTGTTTTAAAGATAAAAATTAAAACATACAATAAAATCATCCACAATCACTTGATTCTTGCTGCAAAATCAAGAGGTTATTGGTAAATTATCATAGGCAATAAAGATGGGAATCAAGTCCAGGCCCCTGTCAAGATGTCAGTCCTGCCACAATAATCAGGCTTCATTTTAAAATCTTTTTGTTTCTTTCCCTCCCTCCAAGAAAACCCTCGTATATTCATGTTCCCAATACTAAAGGTTCTCCTTCTATTTTGTGTTTCCAGTACGAATGTGGATTATATACTACAATAAACAGTGGTTAATTTGTTAGGACACAAACCATACCTGAAAGCAATAAAGGATATGGGCTAATGTTCCATCTAACCCGAGATGAGTGTATTCTATCACAGCCCTGCTAACTGCGCAGCCTCAGGACTGAGCTGGTTCAGCAACCCAATCAAAAAGAAAACCACTTATTTCCCCATCACCACCACCACCGCCTCCCATGACCAGTTTTCCATTTTCTCATTGAAGTCACTTAGCCCTGTGACCGGATGATCATTAAATTCGAAAGAAAGGGCAGTGAGAGAACACCTGGGTGGGAAAAAGCACCACACCTTGTGGCAACAGCCTGTAGTTACATCAAAGACTCACCAGAGATTAAACTGACCCCAGCAGAACACCCGGAGTTTGTTCTTTCTCCCAAAAATACTGCCCTGACAAAGAATACCCTTTAAGCACTTAAATCTCAGCATCAGCTCTTTGAGCTTAATTGATCATTTGATGTTTCTCAAATGCCTGAGCCATGTGCAGAGCAATGTACAATTACAGGATTTAAATCAATTCCACCAGAAATGGAAAAATAACAAAACCAGCACACAATGCACAAGAACAGTCAGAGATTTAAGTCTCCATCATTAAGTCTCATACTTTTTCCCTTTTGAACCCTTCTCCTTATTTATCCTCTCTTCTCGCCACAATCAAGCACAAAAGGGTGCAGGGGAAAACTAAAGGGCAACCTGTAAAGTCTTACAGGGGAAAAAAAACCCAAACCACACAAAACCAAACAAAAACCCTCCGCAATTAAATTACAGAAGATGTAGTGCATTAAATGAATTTCACTGTAATAAAATGATCACTGCTAGTTGCAAAATTACTGCTATTGCAAGGGGTGAGATGTTATTATGGAAGGAAAGCTGTGATCCATACATGCACATTTTGTTGTATCATATTTCATGTGATTTGTTGCTATCAAACTCCCAATTAAGGAAAAAAAAAAATCCAAGAAGAGTAGACATGCTGGTTTATTATCTGAACTAATAGTGCCTCATGGTCTCCTCCTCTCCCCCCATCTCCTATTCCAAATGGGCTGGTTAAAGAATAACCTCTAATGTTACTAAAACTGAGGCACATTTTCAAGGTATCAGATAATGAAGTTGCTATTTAATTCCCTATTACACATTAAAGCTTAAGAAATGAAAAAAAGTTATGAAACGAGTAAGCATGTCTTCTATTTATTTGCAGGTCAGCAAGAGCAGCAATGAGGGCTGAACTCAAGTGCTTTCTCTGAATCCCTTCTAAAGGTACCTTACCTTTTTTCTGATAAAGCATATCAAATGGTTAAAACAACAGGGTTAAATTAATTGATTCTACTGAAAAAATCAATCAGACAATTTTTATACTGTCACTACTTGGAAAGACTAAATAATAAATTCAAAAGTATTTCTTAAAACAGCCTCAGTACCATAGAAATAGGAGGTTAAGAGTGAAAGCAATGTTTTAAAGCAACTCAGCTGAAAGCAGTAAATGTCCCAACACAGATATCTGATGTTTGTACAAGGCAGATCAGTAAAGCCTACTATAAAAACAGAGTTTGCAAATATACAGATAAATATAAAGACTAAAAATACTTTTTAAAGGAAAACTGGGGACATTATTTAGAGTTCATGCAAGCAGAGAATGGACATGAGGATCAAAATTATGTATTAATACGGATTAACAAAATTTTAACAGGACTCACTAGGAGGCTCTCTTCCACTTTTCACAATATGACAGGCAAAGTTCCCTCACAATAAATAAGCTCCAAAAGGACAGGAAGTAAAAGGTTAAAACAGAAATATTTTTTTTTCCCAAGAGAACATGGTTTCCAAAAGGGTCACCCAAAGAAATCCATGCCTGGACTTAGGTTGTTCAAAAAATTAACAAACAGTGTTGAAATAAGAGTAAAAGTGGATTAAGTCTTGTAGAAGTTGCAAAATTGTTTCTTTAAAAAGAACACTACCTGCAAAGAACTGAAGGAAGATTTCATGAACTTAAGTGCCTGTACAATAGGATTACAAATCACAGAATAATTCTGGCTGGAGGAACCTTTGGAGGTCATTTGGTTATAACTTCACGTAAGATATAACAACAAATATGAAGTAATGTATGGGTTGAATACTTGATTCATACATGATTATGGAGTCTAAAACAGCTACAATCATATAGACAACTGATCTCAGAGTAATTGCTAAGCACTCTTTAAAATCAGTTCTTTAAGATCATAATCTCATTCTGCTATGAATACTAAGAAATTTCTTGGAGCAGACCACAGAACTAGAAAGAGCGACCATCCTTTGAACTAGAATTATGCAGATAAGCAAACAGGATGGACAGATGTACAGAAAAGCTTCTGTATCAGAAGAATTAAGCAGATAATAGCTCTTGAGGCTAGAAGAGAGATGACTGGAGGGGATAGTCACACAACTAATTATGAAAGTAACAGTTAAAGGATGCTGTGAAGACCAAGATTTTAGACTGGCTCAAAAAGTGGTAAAGGAAATATGTGGAAAAAAAATTAAGATCTAAGAAGCAACAACACGAAGTACTGGGGGAAGTACCACAACATTTCACCCCATATTCTATCCTTAAGCATCCATTTAATTGGCTACTGTTGAAGAAGGGATCCTGGGCTAGATTGGCCTGCAGCCTAACTCAGCCTCATTGTTCTCTTCTCATGGAAGTGCAAAGAGGTGAGCAGATTAAAAACTCTCCTGAAAAGCAACATCAGTTTCTCAGGCTCTTGCCTCTGGCCCCTTCTACCAAGCTGTAAGACCTTCCTCAGGCAGAAGGCAGAGGCAGCTCTGGGAGCTTCTCTTCTGTGAATTTTCAGCAGTCTTTTTTCTCCCATGGGACGACTGCATTCGGTTTTACAACGTTTCCCAAATTCTTTGTGTGAGAATTACTTTGAAGTACTGATCAAATACTGATTTAGTTAAATGAGCGAGCCACAAAAAAAGAAACCATATGCTTTAGAGTACTGTTAAAATTCAGTAACTTTTGACTATTTTTAATCATTCATTGCCTTATTATCTTTGTTTTGCCTTCTGAGAATGACAGTACCCTGAAGATTAAAATCAGATATGAAAATAGATAAGTAAATGCAATACTCCTTTTGAAGATGAATAAGAGATTTTTAAGTCTCGATCAACTTTAGCAAAATACTATGCAATTCCCTTCTGCTTGCCATGGTAACTAAAGGCAACTTTGAGCTGTATTATTTCTGCACATGACTTTTTTTTTTTAAATAGTGCTGTAGTTAGTGCTGTACTAATTTTTTTGAGTGTAAAATGCTAAATATTTTTTATTTATTGTATGCCCATTTTTCCCACTTTTACCTTAATCTTTTCCTTCTTTCTGCCTGCCAACTCCCCCGTAGTTATTTGTAAACAGTGATGTTTTGCTTAGAATAGTCCATGTTGAGAGTGATTTTATACAGAAAAAGGGAAAGATAGTGTAGGATTTTTAACATATCTCACCTTAAAAATTATTCTAATACATGATGACCATTCTTTCTCTAAGAGAAAAATAAAATGTTAGTTGCTCAAGATCGAGAGACAGTCCCAAAAACACATCGAATAAGACAAAAGAGCCTAAATTACTCAACTACAAACTAATCTTGCAATCCAACCAGACAAGGATGAAAGAGTTTGAACAAATAAATATATTTCACCCTTTGGCGTCTGGGTCTTCTGATGTTTAATTAAAAGAAAAGGCTAAAGGCTACATTCTTCTCTGAATGTTAGCTCACTGCTGAGATGCCAAAGGGACAGGCACCTTTCAAAATACCTCTCCCCAACAGGAATGTAAAAATAATTTTAATTTAAAATATAACAACCCAAATAAAAATCATTAACCTGCATTTGAAATGCTTCATTGGAAGACAAAACTCTGCTTTGCCTTCCAGAAACACATTAGTAGAAAATTTCTTGGTGTAAAATATTAGACATGTTCGTTCTTGTATCACAACAAAGATGAATTCATTATTTTAGGAAGCAACAATAGCTCAGAACACAGCATTAATGCTGTAGTTAAAAATAAGCAAAGAACTTAAGTGTAATACGTACTTTTAATAAATATGTGACGTCAATTTAATCTGATCTCACAAATTAGGTCACACAATTTAGTGTATCTCTGAATTCACTGTTGCTGAGGTCTACCTGGACGAAGCTGTTCCTTTAACCCTTTAACTGCTCCTAAGAACGTGGTGACCACAAAGAGATTCACTGACTCTGGTCTCCAACCCTAACACTGTCCCAGCCACGTGATGTAAAACAAGTCCTTTAAGGACTCCAGAACATTCAGAATTATACAGTACATCAGCAAGCAGTATTGCCTCTACCCTGCTTCCTTCTGCAGCAAGCGTGCCCCTAGCTGCCTGGTTAAACCAGTTCTTACCTGCCTGGTTCACACTGAATCCTAGAGACATAAGCTGTATACTTTATATGCACCTTGAACAAAGTGTTTAGATACTGTGTAGGGAAGGAAAAAAGATCCATAACCCAATAACACACACCCCCCAGAAGTTAAGCTTGTATGTCATATGTATAATCAAAGCTCATTTTCAGTCCTGTAGCTTAATACATTACCACGTAGAGAAGCGTTTAGCTACTTAGCAAATGTAATACTCCACAAATGTTACAAAATTATCTCTAGGGAAAACATGCAAAACCGTATATACTTCATTAGGATCATTAATTATTAGACACACTTTACTTCCAAGAGAAGTAGATGTTTGAGTTCTTTCAAGTGTAATCATTTCTCTCTCTCTCTCTTTTTTTTTTTTTTTTTTTTTAATAAAAAGCGATATAGACTGCATTTTTTTAAGCCATGGACTGCATTTTTATCTCTGATAGGAAACTGCAAAATGAAATCAAAATGACATAAACAAGCAGGTCATTCTGGTTAGTCTGCATGCAGCAAGTCTCCAAGTCTCCTCATCAGTTATAGGATGCAATGGATGTTTTCCTACTATGAACCTTATCAGGTTATCCCATACCAGTAAGCAGTGGGAAAGACCTCAAACTTGTCAAACAACAAACTCTTTGCAAGAGGAAGTTTTCTCAAACATTTCTCTTTCCTCCAGTATTCCTTCAGGGATTCCCCTATTTAATTTACAGTCAGCTGCTCCTTCATGTACACATTCATTTTGACCAGCCATTAAAAACCATGGTTATGTTCAATGTAAACAGAATCTAAAGCTGAAAAGAATTTCTGATATATACTCTAGCACTTTAGTCCATGCTGTCACATTAGTTAACCCAGAAGCTTTTCACAGATATTTAACCCAGAAATAAATAATCCTGTGGGACTCTGAGCAAGGTCCTGAGGGAAGATGCAGAAATAAATGGCCTGTAATGGTATGGTCTACTCAGTCTGAAAGGACAGACAGGAACTATTAAAAGGGAATTGCTATTCACTCCTACATTTTATTGACAGGAAAAATAATTAACACCACTGAATGACTCAGAAAAACACCTATCAATGTATTTCTTGATTCTGTACACAGAAACTCCTTTACTAAAGGAAAAAATGCTTCGATCTAATCCATCTTGATGAAGGTAGTCATAACAAGGAGATACTACTAGGGACGTCAGTCAGCTCCTCACTCCTCAGGAGAAAACTAAATAGGTTATATTTTCTTATCCAAGAATATGGGTATTTTCTATACTGGAATGAACGAGAAAAAAAAAAAAAAAAAAAACAAACTCTTGATCAGGACTACCAAGGACTTGCCTGGATAGTTCATAAGATAAGAAAAATGAGAGACATTTCAAATTCTCACTTAAAGAGAGTAGCGTTATGTATAACAACTACGTTTGGCAAAGAATTATCTGTAGGTTGGGATATCCCAGCATTTGAATTTGAGCCGGATTTTACTTTTGGCTGGGCATATGATTGGAGTAGCACTGAAATGGAAATCAGAGTTAGAATTGCATATCACAGAGTACACTGTGTCAGAATTCGTTGAAATATCTCACAGTAATACACCTCACTCTTAACTGAAAATGAAATATTAACTGCGAATATTATGCTCTCCCTTAATTTTTACTGTGGAGACGAGATGCAATCATTACCACAATACACAAACAACTGAATATTCTTTCACTACTTCGTTATCAAACACATATAACAATGATACAACCTAGTTAAAAGACCACAATCCAATTTCAACAAAATATGAAGCACACAGTAGCTCATTTCCCACTATGTCTAATTAAAGAAATACATCTCTAACGCTGTACTTCTCCCTGTACATTTTTAAAACATGTACACTTCAGGCTATAAACCCAGTTATTCTCTTCAGATCCTTTTCTTTATAATCTGTGTAAAATCAATACTACAGGATTGTTTCATAAAGCAAGTATGGACCAGACACAAGTCAGAAATACAAATATCTCTTCTTAAAATTAATGTTTGAACTTTGACTCCCAGACTGAAAAATAGCTTTGCCCAAGTTACTGCATTGCATACATTAACTGTTAATATTGTGTCCCCCTCCAAAAAAAAGTCAGTATTTTATTTTCTTTGAAGGGAAAGACCTGTCGGTCCTGTCTCTCAGTTCAGAACTAAGATTTTCTAAAATTTAATCCATGCTTATAAAGAAACCAGCTATTTAAGAAGTCAGAACATGCTCAGAGACCTTCTTTCACAGATCAGATTTTGAGTTTAATCTGCACTGAATCTTTAATATAAGGCTTCTAGTGTTCTATTTTTACCAAGTTTATCCTTCTGATATGAAATATACTTTCACACTTTGAGAGCTTAAAGTTCCAGTGTTTATATTAGCAGAAGTGTTTAGGGTAAAACTTGTTTTAAAAACATCACGCTGTGAATCTATCACATTTAGACTCTATACTGCTAAAAAAATAAAAAGATAGCAAACATACACTGTATTATTCCGAAGGTGAGAAAGAGAAGGAAAATAATTTTTACTTTTATTAAAATACATACAAAATTATTTCTATTAAAAATATTGGTCAGATTATATCATCCTTATCAAGAAAACATACAAAGCCTTAATTTATGTTTATGAATATACATGGGCCATTTGCCATTTAAGTCAGTAGTGTACATCGCATGCTAAAAATTAAACATATGCATAGAAGTTTGCATGACATTCCTTACACAAGGAAAAAATGTTATATAATTACCACTTCCAGGCAAAACCTGACACGAATCTAATTACTTCTCTAATACATTTAAACATTGTACAGTAAAATGCAAACTGACCAAATTTTTCCAAGCTTTTTGGGTGCAGATGCATTCACAGCTTCATTCTCTCAATAGCTTCTATTATCTGCTGATTAACCCAAAGAAATGTTATCTAAAACCTGTCTCCCCTAAAACTTCATTCAGGAGACTATCTGCAAATAGACCACAGGCTAAAGTCATAGTGCGCAGCTTAAAGAAAAGACAAAGTCATGTTTTGTTTTGTTTTCATTCTTCACCTGTACAGTTTCTGCACACTTTTTTTTCCTAATTATTATTTCCCAGGAATTTCTCTGTTTCATCATCCATTAATCTTTTCTCCCTCTTCAGCACAAGCACATCTTGAAAAGGAAACTGTCACTGTCAAAACTTTTAATCAAATTTCAAAGAAAAACAAAGAAAACAGACATGAACAACTTACTGCTTTTAGGGTACTTCAGTTAGATAGTTTTATCAGCAGAAGACGAGATATTTTAATCCACTATCCTCACACTTCTAGAATCATAGAATTGTTTGGGTTGGAAGGGACCTTAAAGATCATCAAGTTCCAGCCCCCTGCCATGGGCAGGGACACCTCCCACTAGACCAGGTTCTCAAAGCCCCACTGAGCCTCATCTTGAGCACTTCCAGGGATGGGGCATCCACAACTTCTCTGGGCAACCTGTTCCAGTGCCTCATCACCCTCACAGTACAGAATTTCTTCCTAATATCTAATCTAAATCTACCCTCTTTCATTTTAAAAGTGCTACCCCTTGTCCTATCGCTACCATTCCTGATAAAGAGTTCCTCCCCATCTTTCCCATAAGGCCCCCTTCAGGTACTGAAAGGCTGCTATAACGTCTCCCCAGAGCCTTCTCTTCTGCAGGCTGAACTACCCCAACTCTCTCAGCTTGTCCTTATAGGAGAGGTGCTCCTCTTTCTGCCCCTCCTCTGGACATGCTCAAACAGGTCCATGTCCTTCTTATGGTGGGGGACGCAGAGCTGGATGCAGTACTCCAGGTGGGGTCTCACCAGAGCTGAGTAGAGGGGCAGAATCACCTCCCTGGACCTGCTGGCCACGCTTCTTTTGATGCAGCCCAGGATGTGGTTGGCTTCCTGGGCTGCAGGCATACATTACCGGCTTTTATTAAGCTTCTCATCAATCAACACCCCAAGTCCATCTCAAGGCTGCTCTCAAAAAATAATTTTTTATTATTTTTAATTTATTATTCTTTTTCCTGTGTTCTGCTCTGACAGTGTCACCAGCCTCCAAGGAACACCAAATCGGTGCAGGCAAAAACACTTTATTGAAAGATGGCAACTTCTCTCTCTCTACTCACAGTATTTCTCATCAAACTTAAATTATTTTTCATTCAGGGCTAACTTGTGTCAGTAAAAGTTGAATTTGGCTCTAACAAGCATAAAAAGAGAAACACAATGTATCCACTTGACTATGCTATGCCTCCCACATTCATTATTCTTTACTAAAATAGCCAAAGACAACAGAAAGAGACAAGACAGACCACGATGGTGAAAAGTTTGTGCTAAAATACTTGCAGCACAAAATAATCATATTTACTGCTGATATCAACTCCATCAATATTTAGACATTGCAGGTGCCTGTTACTGATTCACAGCAAATGCCTGCTTTCTTAAACTAGTACCCATGCTTCAGCAGCATAACACGCAACACAGGTATCGGCAGCATATTAAACCTCATAAAGACAAACCGGTCTCAGCAGCAAACTTTTTAAAAACACAAAAAACAAAAAACAACAAAAAAACCCCACCACATTAAGATCTATATGTTATCTCTGACTTTGACTACCTCTCTCATGAAAAAGAGCACCATGTTTCTAGGATTTCTAGAGATGTATACACCAGCGTTCTTGAAAAGCTCTTAGGATCAATGCAGTAATATATGCCTAAAATAACTGATCTCTTAAAAGTGCTGCTCTCCGCATAGTATCTTCCGTCTCTCAAGGCAATATGCAACTTGACGAGCAACATTACTTAATGTGCAAAAGAGATGCCAACAGTTTACCAAAGACATTCACGTCTTCAAAGTTGTCTCTGCCACTTTACAGCAGGACTCAGAATGCATACACTAACAAAATGCAAATAAAAAAAGCTCACTTCATTTGAAAACTAAGTATACATACACAGCCGTTAGTATGGACTATCTTTTATTATGATTATTTATTAAAAAAAATTATGTAAGAAGCAATTCTGTAAGACAGTCTTCTGCAAAAATATCTCTAATAAAGGGACCTAAACATAATGCAAACGTTCTGCATTTCTACTGGCTTTCAAAAATATAACGGAGGCCAAGAACTTTACTCAATAAGAATACCCAAAAACTCAAAGAACTGTTCTGTGTAGGTAAATGGAGGGTGGGGGGGCATGCGGAACCATATTTTAGGCATTGGTTTCATACAGCTTTTAAACCTATAATTCAATGACTGCAGTGATTTGAATGGTACTTAATCTCAATAAAAACTAATTTTAAAGTATCCTTGTATACAAAAGTCATGTAAATACTTCTATCAGACTTCAACAGCAAGTAAAACCACCGGTACACTCACAAGGTTCTCAAAGCTAAACTACTTCACCTTTTAGGAGTCTACATGAGCCAGCTACGCTTTAAGATCAGAACCTATAAGAACTATTCTGCAAGCACATATTACACTTCACTGCAACACATACCTACATAATACTGAACAGGAACAACTCAAACAGTCCCAATTTAGAAGTATTGTCATCCTCTTCTGCAATATTTAAGTAATATTCTTGATGTTTCCCCCTCTGACTGTATTAACTTTCAGAGTCACAGGGTGTTCATTTTATTCTTTTTTCTTTAATGACTTCAGTCAACAACACACAGAACAATTTAGGAGTATCATGAAGCAATTTTTTTTGCTAGAGGGAATAAAGTGATGATACGTGTTCCAAAACATGTCAAAGGTACGTGAGTAAGAAAGGTGTGGTCTGCTTCAGCTAGTTATAACATTTAGACTTTCAGAGCCAAGGCAGCTGCAAAGCTAGTGGCACAACCAGCATTCCTGCTTTTTGAAAAGTGCTTAGCTCTGCCAGGCTGTTATGTGGTGTATGGAGTTTCCATCCTGTTAATGTTTGACTCAACTATTCTCAGGTCTCCACATCTAGAAATATTTAATAATCTACAGCTTAGTTATATTCCAAATAATATCTGCATAACAAATCTCCAGTAATTAAACTATGCAAGAAACATAAAGGACAGAAATGTAATTACTGTAAAAAATGACACTAAAAATATCACACAATTACACTGAAAACCATTGAGAATTTTATACAGACACATAATGGGTCTCCAGAGGAAATGTTCACCCACTTGAGTACACAGTCTACAAGCAAGGATTTAATTTTCTTAAGGGCTGCTGCTGCCATGATTCCACAAAAGCATCTACTATAAACTAAGAGGAAGAATAAAATCACTTTGAAATACTACATAAAACTGCAATTGGTTTATGACTTTCAGAAGAGCATCTCGTATTCAGTATAGCTAAGCACCAAGCACCACTACAGTTAAGAGAGTTGAGAATACCCACAACTTTGCAGATCAGAACCTAAGCTTTATAAGCAACTGTTTGCTTTTCATCACTCAGTTATTTCTTTTAAAACTAGAGAGTACAGTAGGGTGGGTCATGTTAACCAAAAGCCCAGAGGCATTTCATTGTTCAGGCAGAACTGAAGCAGTGCTTAAAAAAAAACACAGGGAAAAAAAAAATAGAGTTCAATCAGCTGACCTTATCTTTGACATCACAAACAGAGCAATTGCTTTAGACCTTCATGACTTTAGCAATAAAGAAAGTTCTCAACATTGCAATAGCATTCATAATGCAACTTGATAAAGCAAGCTACAGCTTTCTCACTCTCTATATTTAACGTTTAACTATTAGATAGTCATGGCAAACCTGGATCCACGTGTCTAGAATTTCTTCTAATTCCATTCGTTCGTTTCTGCATAGCAAAAAAAACAAATCAAGGATATGAATAAACAAGTTTTCATGTAGGCACACTGCACTCCTTTCATTCCCACAATCTACTATGCAAAGCTGGTTTTCTTAAGTTATTTCTCCCAACCACCACCACAATTATCTTTATCTTGTAGAAAGATCATACTTTGAAAAATACTCTTAGTAAGTAGAGACCTTTTTCACAAGTCCCATTTTTCCGACACTAGGCTCAAAAGATTCCTAGTCCATAGAAGGTTTATTCATACATCAACAACTTTTGATACCAAGAACAAATTTATTTTTAATTACGTATTAATAGGATAGTGGAAAAATATGCATTTTGGCATTATCTGCCCCAGACAATGTCCACAAACACAAAAGTATCAAGCTGCTTGCACTGCTTTAATAATGTAGAAACTTTCACTATTCCTGCCTTGCACTTAAGGTAGCTAGCATTTCCTATGCAATTCTTAATTTCCTTATTTTATGGGCAAGTACTTGAATATATTGAGTAACTCACCCCCTCTTTCTTTTAAATGTGGATGAACCAGAGCTGTGTGAAATCAGAAATTCTCTGACCTCTGACACGACTGAGACTGGTTTTTTTCCCCACTTTTTTTTTATTCTATTTTATATTCCTAGACAATACGGATCCATGAAAATTTCAATGTGAAATAACACATATCTGTGAACTACTGATCTGCTTTTGCAAACTTGTTTTAACTGGTAGCTTGCATGAATGCTCATGCATTTATTTATTTTTTTAATCAAACCAAGCAGAGAAAAGCATGTTGCATAACAAAGAGAACAATTAGGTTGCTCCGATTTACTTGCCGTTGATATAAGCTGATGCAGGACACACACCGAGGCAAGCCAGAAAGCAATACCCTGAGGCACAACCAAATTACTAAACCCTCTAGCAAGCTGACAAAATTAAAAGCTTGGTTTAAAACCAGCTTTCAGACTCTTGAGTCTTCGGACATACTCTCTCTCTGTACCCCACAATTCTAATTAAAGAAAGGATGCAAGTTTTGTTTCAACTGCAGTGGAAAGAAGAAAAATTTAAAACTGCTGCTACACTGAAGGTAATATTACTGAATAAAACCAAAAGGCTTGATTATATCCTAGTTATTTTTTTAAATGGAGACTGTGTTGCTGATAAGGATTGATGCTTAGTGGTGAGTAACCACACATTTGCACAAGAGAAGGAAAGGGGCAAGAGTGGGAAAAGCAAGCACGAAGGAAGAAATAATTCTTGAGCTGTATGAAAACATGCACAATACTACTAAATATATTGCAGTACCAGTAGATTTCATTACATTACTGGTATGAAATCTAAATCAATGTTTTCCACAAAGACAGGTCCTCCTCTACTCTCAAGTTTCCTTCAGCACAGAGAGAAATAAAGCAAGCCCTTAAGCAAGCGTCTTGGTAAAAATGAAAGCAATCCTGATATTTTTAATCAACTCAATAGCCAATAGAAAATCAATAGTTGCAGAAAGGCAGCCATTTTTTCCTCACAAAAAAGATTTATGAATCAAGCTAGGGGGTGAGAAGCTGAGGAGCAGGAGGGTCAGGTACAACCACTTATACATATTTTCTTCATCCAGCCACGGTATGTTCAACACACTTAAGCTTCACTAGGTCTGGCAACCTTGTCCACAAGGCCCAGTAAGCGACTTGTTGATGGTTTCCCAGCACTGCAGTACTGGGAGGGGTGCTAGGCAAACAGATCATACTGTAGTTTCCATATTTTAGAGTGCCCTTACCTAGCGGGTATTTCTAGGCAGAGTCATGAAAAGCCGAGCAGCACACAGAAGGAGGCACGGCTGAGGGAGCAGTGAGAAGAGTGGGCAGGCAGCAGTCTCGGGCACTGGTCTCTGATAGTGCAGCCCTCTCTCACCTCACCCTTCCCTGGCCAGGCCCCCAGGAAGCTGGTGCCCGCTGCCATCTGTGGCCCACAGCCAAGGAGCTGGCCAGAGGGTGCCAGGGCCCACACCCGGCCACTGCTGCTGTCTGGGGTGACAGCAACGCTAGAAGTGCTCAAACATCAGCGAGCACAGACGTGATGTGCACAAACAGCAGCTCTGCGCACAACTCCCCCTGCATCAGCCGTAACATCCCTCCAGTTCCATTACCCATTTTAGGGACAGCATCAAACACAAACGCAGGTTGTTCATAAACAGCATGTCATTTAAGCAGTTAAATTACCATAAACTTCTGATCTAAAACAGACACAAGAAACAATTATACTCTACGTTTAAAGTGCCGCCTCTCTTTTGTCAGAAGGGACAGACAAAACCCAACCACCATGCCCTCCTGTCCTTCAGAGGAAAGGCACCAGGAGGAGGTGAGAACATAACCCAGGGCAGCTTGCAGCCTCCTTGGGCTCCCTGCAAGATACAGTATGTGCACCGGGGCCACTCCTCTGTACAGGGCCCATTTTACGCTTCTCCCCAGATGATATAAATTCCATAGCCACTGGAAGCTCCGCAACTAAAGTCTTTTTATGTGAAGTGGCAAACACTGCCCTGCCAATCCTTCATTGCCCAGCAGCCTGGCATGGCTGAGATTGGTACGCTGGCATGTTACTCCAGCAGGACTCATTAGCATTAAAAAAAAAAAAAAAAATGCTTTTAACCCTACTGCTAGGAACAGTAAGGATTTAGACATCCGTTGTGAAGCAATGTATATTTTTACCTGTTTAATAAAAATATATCTCCACCCCTTCTAGTTCTCTCGGCACTAAGCCATATCAACTGACAATTGAGTCACGCTTTGAACAGAATACATTTATATTTAATTATGAATACCTTAGTTTCTTAGACAACTTTTTTCCACCCCTCTAAAGAAAACATGTTAAATGCTGAAGCAAAACATACCTCCTCCAACAGCACATGCACAAAGTAAATAAGGAGCTCTTATGTCACCGACAAAACAAACATCACATGCAAAGGAAAATGAATCCTTACCTCGTGTTTCAGGTTCCCGTGTTCTGAAACATAAGTAAAAATCGGCATTATTGGTGATCGCAAATTGTACACTTTTTATATAGCAATCTCAGCCTGTGCTGCGTTGCATTACAGAAAACCCTGCTGCCTTCTCTCACTACCTGATACCTGCGGCCGCCCCGGCAGCCCAGGGCTGCGCCAGGTCCTGTTGTGCAAACCCTGCTGCGCTCCCTCCTCCCCGCCCACCGGTCCCGGCCAGGAACGGCTCCCTCCCGCGAGTCATGCGGCACTTCCCAGCAGTGGCACGGCCATCTGGTCCGCTGAACTTTACAGAATTTTTAGAATGTTTCAAAAATATCTTATAAGTATTGACTCATTGGTAATTCAAAAGCTACAGTTCCTCTTTGCAAGTCAAGTCTATACCTTTTCTCGTCTCTGTCTTTTCATTGCATGCCAACGTACACCAAGATAAGATACCTTTAGCTTCAAAATTTTCTGTATTTCATGTCTTTAGGGCCAATTCCACATTGCATTAGTATACCACAGACTCTGAAGCCATTGGTATTTTATTTGCCTCTTTTGCTATGAATTTTCTCTTACTATTTAAAAATGAGAAATAAATAAAGTCCTGCGGGTGATCAGAAGGACTGCATCAAGACAATAACACTTTTGCATGCACACACCACCACACATCACAGGAGACACAAAAAGGGCTACTTTATTTTTTTTTTTTTACAATTTTCTTTGAATGTCTCATCTGATAACAGGTATTTGGGCATACTCTAGATTTTGGTTCGCTGCCTTATCAAAGCACACACAGCTGTATTTACCCGTGTGCACTCTCTAGGATGGCACATGTTGTTGAGGCAGAGCACGAACTGCACATGCCTGGTCTGTGCTTCATCACACTTGAACACTTTTACTGTGATACCTTGTAAACAGTAAACCATATATTCACAGTAAATTAACTCAAAAGCTTTAACTGCAAGTAGATTTTGTTCTGCTAAAAAAAAAAATTACACTAAATAGTAAAGTGTGGGAAAAAAACCATCTTTGGCTTTCCAACATTTTATGCAAAGTTGACAAGACATGCCGAGACCAAGCACGCCAGTGGAGGGCTCTGGGCTGGGCTGGGGAGGCGCAGCCTGTTTGCCACTGGCAGAGCTCTCTTCTCACGGACGCTTTCAGTCGCCATTCCCTCTCTTACCCTGTGCGCCAAAGACGCATCATCTTGTCATCCACAGAAAACACTTTTATGATTATAATCTTTCCAAAAGTATTAATTTGCATTTGTATAGTGAGCAAAGAGAAGAAAAATAAGCCCGCCCCAAAGGAGGAGATACAGGTAAACTACTGAGGTTTTCTAAGGAGCCTAAGGGAATTAGTTGCCTAGTGCTACTGAAATTCAATATAATTTTGGTATTTACTTTTGCAATTTGACACGCCTTTCAGTATTTTTGCCAAAATCCAAAGAAAATCAACTTTTTAGAATGTTTCATCTCAGAATTATAAATTACTTCAAATGAAGGGAAGTCATTTAGGTAAGTACTTGCAGGGAGAGCCAAAACTTCACATCCAGACTTAGGGTTTGTGTTTGGTTTTTTGTTTTGTTTTTTTTTTTAATAGCCATTTTAATTCCACAGATCTCTTATCAAAGAAACGAAATGGAAATTTCATTCTATCCTCCAATGGGAATTTATGAATCTGATTTTTAATGGTTGCAGTTGAATATTATTTTTACCTCTAGGAAATATCCTAAACCCAACTACTGAATGAGTTCCATTTGGTGATTGCAGCATCCCAACACTTTTCAAAATAAATAATTAAGAAACTCATTGATTAACTCTCAATAACTGGATTTAAGAAATCACTACATAGGAAGGTAATAAATACTCCTGATAAACTGCATGAAATAAATTTCATGAAAGCGGAGGTGGATTGATTAGATTAAAAAGAAAGCCCGAAACTTTGCCAAGACTGATGGACTTAAATGCCATTTTTAACTTCACTATTAACACTTCAGGAATAGAAAAATATCCAGTACCTGTATTTCCACATAAAAGCCTATTCAAAAAATAAGACATACTTGTCTTGTTATTTCATTACAGTTTAAATATTCCTGTATTTCAGAATATTCTGTATTGAATTAAGTGAATTGCTTCCTCATGAGATCTTTTTTCCAACTGTTACACAAAACCAAAAAAACTCCATTTCTATTTATTTCTATTTTTAGAAAAACTGAATGTCTGAGGATATCCACCAGCAGATATTTTACGCGTGACAATTTTAATTCAAGTTTCTACTCATCACCAAGGTGCCAATGAAATTAACCAGTGAGTTCTCAGTTCTGACATCAAGGTACTTTAACTGCAGTAGTTCAGCAAAATTTTTAGGTTTTTTGTTTATTTCCTCAAGCCATGATACCACTGGGTCGCATTTTGATAATTATATTTTACTACAAAAGCAACAGGAGCAGCAGCTGGCCGTGATAAGTGAGATTGGACAACGGGAATAAGCTGCTCCTCGGGGATGCAACAGAGCCACTGGATTTACATGCTAACTAAATGGAGAGTAAATAAAAAGGACACTTAGTAAACTACTTGCCTTCCTGTTTTAAAGGTAAATTCAAAGTATTTCAAATGCAGGAACTGTACAGTAAGCTACTTTGAAAGACTGTGGGACTGCTCCTTTTCCAGTCATGTGACCAGTCACTGCATAATCAGAACAAAAGCAAATCATGACCTAGACGTACCACGGTGTAGGACTCTGCACAAAATATTAAGTCCCCTAAGTGACTTTTGTCCAGGTTGAGCAAGGATGGTTAGTTAAACAATACAGCTCAGCCTTTGTTGCAGTTAAATAAAACGTGGATTAAGTCCAACGGACATTGTGGGATTTGAGCGTTTACTTGTCGATTCTGTTGACATGGTAGGTTTGGAGGAGAGCCAGCAATTTTGCAACTATTGATCAAGCCAGCAAAAAGGTAAACAGCGAAAGCTGCTGGTTTCTTTTCAGATACCAAAAACACACGCTTTTTATGAATAATGCCTAATGAGCTGTAGCAAGCAATCATTACATAAACAGCATGGACTATATTATTGAACATACACATTACCATATGAAAGCAACTCTAAACTTAACCCATTCATATGGTAACATTGTCTTTCAAGTTCATCACACACTTGAAGAAACTTCTTTTCCATCTAAAGAAACGTAGTACTTTTTCAAATGGCATTATCTGAAGGAGAAAGGAATCATGTATGTTAACTAAAAATTACTATAAAAATGTCCATGGCTTTCTAATCCATTTATGCCCTGATGAGAGATGCTTCTAATATTCGCTGGGAACAGTGATATAAAGAAGGAAATTTTATGGGTTTGGCACCATATTAAAAATATTCAAAACATTTTCAGATTCTAGAACCATTATTGGAGGCTCATCTAATTGAAATATTCAATAGTCTGTTGAACCAGCAACCATTTCCCTGAAAATACTTAATTCAATATAATTGGACAGACTTGGAAAAATTCCGGTCCAGAAATAGAAATGGATTGTTAATTCTGCTGGTTTAGACTAGGAAACAGACTGGAGTTCTGGAGTATGTTCTGGGCAAAGTTATACTGTTTTATCAGTCCTGAGGACCTCTGCAGAAATTGCAGGGGTCACAGAAAAACCTGTACAATGAAAGTAGGAATAATGACGGAGACATTTTCTCCCTTCATCTAATAAAGGCGTGTCTTACTCACGCTCATGTACCAAAGGTTTCAGTCTTAACCATTCCCAAATATAAACCCTTCTGACTAGCAGGAGAGCACCACAGATAAGTAAAATTGTCCTGTGCCTTGAAATAAGGCATAGGAGTGCAGTTGAGAAGCCAGAAGAGTAGAAAGGGAAGATGAGAACTCCACATCAGGCAACAGAGAAAAGAACACCACATGCATCCTTATAAATGGCCCCGTCAGAGAAACATGCACATCCATTTTGTAATACTGGTGTTTAAGGGTTTTGTAAGGCCTTATGTTTAAGACTGTACAATCAGACTTGAAAGAGTTCATTCAAACATTAGCAAAAAAGAGGGAGTATGGAGGATTTCAAGTCACAGAAAAATTAAGTAATGGGACATAAAAGTAAAATACATGAAAATGCAGAGTACTATTTAAGCATTATACAGGGCAGCATTTCACATGGAAAAAAAGTTGAATCAATGACAGAAATGAGCACAAAAGACTTCAACCAGCACTGCCAACTTAAGGCAACAAGGGCAGGAACAATAACACACAAAACCAAGGGCTAAATGCAGACATTTTGTTTTACTTATTAATTCAGCTGATTAACTCTGCATCTTTTATTGCTGCAACTTCTACAGTCTGTTGAACGTGTCTTCTCTGAAGTAAAACTTCTGAAGAGCTGCATATGTTTGTATATAAGGCCTAGCATGACAACATAACAATTTATCTTCACATTTTGTCAGTGTTTCTCGGAAGTGTATCTTCTAACTCCGACACTTATTAAATTTGTCATTCTAAAGGTTTCATCTGTCTCTGGATGTCTGTCTTCTAAATTTTCACAAGCTGTGACTTGGAATGAAATACAAAAAGACTTAATCCACTCAGGGAGGTTCTAAGCATCATTTCAGAAAGGCTAGCAAAAACTTCCGCTCAATAGTCTAAAAAGAAAACAAAATCTTTAACTGTACAAAACCAGAAAATGCTGAAGTAAATTAAAATGGCATTAAGAAACCTAATGGTACGTTCTCATAGCAGTGTTTTGAATTCTGATCATCTCTTTTAAAATAGACCTCTAGAAATAGAAGAGGTCTACAGAATGGGAATGAAAATTATTTGACGCAGAGAAAAAGTTCCACTTATGAAGAGATAATAAAAAAAAAAATTAAGACTTTTAGTTCAGAGAGCATACTAATAAGAGCTCACGAGAAGTTACAAAATGGTTTATCGTATAGAAGCAGTCAGTCAAGGCTTCCGTTGACTCTTCTCATAAAAATTCACAAAGTTGCACGTTAAATTGAAAAGGTAAAAAGGTCCAACATAGCCAGATAAGATATGCAACCTAAAAAAAAAAACCTAACGAAACTTTAAAAATAAACAAAAATATAACAAACAAACAAAACTCACTGTTCCACAACATCTGAAATGCAGTTAGATATTTCTATCAGCAAAAATAGGGAACCTATGCAAAAGCATTAACGAGATGTAAAACTCTAAGGACACCAAAAAGATAAAAAGAAAATTTCACAGGATTAAGAAAGTAGCATTATTCCTGGGTATCGTTGACCACACAGAGGATTTGTGCTTTCCTGTGAAGCATCTCAAATCAACCATCAGCAGAAAGACAGAACACACATGTATCATGGGAGATATAGATATATTCTCGATGTCTGTGGCTGTAACTAATACCACATGACTGAGGAATAATATTGTCCAGTTTCCTAAAAGGATGATTGTGTTTCACGTCCATTACACCCATTACAGCCTTCTAGGGGCTGTAATAGTCCCCTAGAAACAAAATAAATATATAGCAGTAAAATAAATGTTCCAGGCATTTTGCTTCTATTGAAGCATTCTGGCTATGTTCCACAATTTCTTATCTAACAGCACTCTCAGGCCACCTTTGCTAATTTCCCACAGGAGCAGCAAATATCATCACTAGAAAAATTAAATTTATCATAAATTAATTTCTCTAAAGATTTCAAAAAGAGAAGCTTCAAAATTAAAACTGTTAGAATTTTGTGCATGCAGAGCATACTTCTTCCACAAAATGGAAGTGTTGACTTCTACATGATATCTTTGTGTCCGCATTCCTTTAATAACACTTCATAACTTAGCAGGCACGGCAGATAACTTATGGGAGACCTAATTTCTCAGTATAGCTCTGGGAAAGTGAAAACATAGCTCTAGAAAATCATTCATACTCAAGTTGCACAAACCAGTATTTAAAACAGTCTGGATTGTCCCATCCCTTTATGGACCATATAGGAAGGCAGGAACTGGTAAAGCTCCTCCTTAAACCTTAAACTTTTCCTTTCTCTGTGCACATTAGGAGTGGGCAGTGCTGCTCAATCAACATTTCTTTCTTTAAACAGGCAAATAAAGGGTAAAAATGGAAAACTAGAGAAAAATCTCAGTATTTCCCTTCCTGCTCATTGTCCAAAGTCCCTCATCAGGTGGACAGTGGACATATTTTCAGCAAAGCAGGCAAAACCATTTGTCCTTTCCATGCTCATTCATTCATAGAGCAAGTGGCAGCATGGCAAGAACCGTAATATAGAGTTTGGTTTTGCAGCTATGATCTCAGAGGAAGCCGTAAGAAAGCCACTGCCCAGCACCTCCTGTCACTCTGCCTCGCGAACAGGTGGAAGGTACCCAAATCTTCTAGCTTGTCCCAGAGCTACAGAAATCCGCGAGCCTTTGCATAGAAGAAAAATAGACTGAAAAGAGGAAAAGAAGTTTGAAGAGAGGACAGAGAGCAGAACACGTAGATGTAAGCAAAACAGATAACACAAAACAGTATCTTAACAATACAGTTGCTTCCAACTTCACCAAAGAAAGATTCAATACAGCATCATTTTACAAAAATCAGGGCAATGATTTAAAGTAAAATCCAAAATAATATTCTGCTCCTTTGATGTTGCAAAATGATAATTTATTCCATTTACAAAGAAGCAGAAATGTGATTTTTTTTTTTCTTTATTTTGTTCCCTCTAGCAAGCGCACAGCATTACTTAAGTATTTATGCAGGAAAACTGCAAGAAATCAGACCTTGTGTTATCTAGGAATATATGGTCATTCTTACTAATACACGTTGCACCATATGTGTCCACAGATCTTTACAGAGGAACAGAAAGACAAGCTCCTGCCTCCTGGGGTGCCAGCTATCCAATTAAAATAAAAACTACAAAAGCAAATAAAACAGAAGGTGCAAAAGAAAGAAAAAAGTAGAAGGGGGGGTTATACCACAGAAAATAGCTCTCTTGTGAAGAGTTTGTTTTTCCACTATATTAATTTAAATCTAATTGCTTTAAAATATTCAATTCTTAATATAATTTTAATATTTATTTTCTTTAGAATATCCGTAAGAAGGCTCTATGAAAAACCTGTGTTCCAAAAAGCATTTCATTGAAAATAACTGTGGTTGCTTGTATGGTTTTCAGATCTACAAAACATTGCTTTTTAAAAGTCCTGAATTGGAAAGCATGGAAGATCTCCAACACAGGAAAGCAACTGAGGAAACAGTTTATTGACTGCAGCAGAAATCAGCCAAGCCCTCAGTGCAGGAAAGACACGGGCCTGTTGGAGCAAGGCAAGAGGAGGGCCACAGAAATGATCAGCGGGCTGGAGCACCTCTCCTGTGAGGACAGGCTGAGAGAGTTGGGGTTGTTCAGCCTGGAGACAAGAAGGCTCCTTCTCTTATTGTGGCCTTTCAGTACTTGAAGGGGGCCTACAGGAATGATGAGGACAAATCTTTTAGCGGGGCCTGTTGCAACAGGACAAGGGGTAATGGCTTTAAACTAAGAGAGGGAAGATTTCGACTAGATATAAGGAAGAAATTTTTTACAATGAGGGTGAAACACTGGAACAGATTGCCCAGAGCGGTGGTAGATGCTCCGTCTCTTGAAACATTTGAGATCAGGTTGTACGGGGCTCTGAGCAACCTGATCTAGTTGAAGATGTCCCTCCTCATTGCAGCAGAGGTTGGACTAGATGACCTTTAAAGGTCCCTTCCAACCCAAACTATTCTATGATTCTGACGATTTTATGAAAGAATGAAACAGGCAAACAGAACAGTGAGCCAAAAGCCAACCAGAAGTCAGGAAGTAACACAAACAGGGACAAAGACAGAAACAAGCTTATACAATTTTGGAAGGAAGAAAGAGCTAGAACCAAAATCTTGAAGCAGCAGCTTAGCGAAGAGCAGTGGATGATGTCATGATGTAATTCAAGCAGTGGGAGGCAGATTATCATTGCAACAGCACTTCACAAAGATTTTACATAGTAAAGTCAAAAAGAATATAACCCAATGGAGGAGGTTGCAGTAGTTTATGTGAGATATAAGAAACAAGAGAATCTTCACAAACTGTAATGAAATAATTCTGGAAAGGAATGTTCAGGTTTTAGAGAAGCAAGAAGGACAATTAATTAGAAACTTCCCCAACACATACAACTACACTTTATAGAAATCAGCATGTGTTCCAACAGCTTTTCTCTTTCAAACACATTCAAGCAACAGGAATTCAAACATATTCATGGTGAGGGAAATTTGAGAGTGGCAAGGTGTGTGTTTGTCAGTTAGGCCCCACCACCAGCACCAAATCATTTCTGGAAAGAAGAAAGAATAGCAAAGAACCTGGACAGAAGGAAGAGTCAAAAATGGCACTACAGTTACACGACTGGCTGGCTGGAGTGTAACAAATTCACTGCCACCAATTGAATAGCTACAGGGAAGGGAAAGGGGGTAAGTGATAAGAGCTGTTTGGCATTAGCAGTGGGAGACCCGGAAGATGTCAGAAAGAGAATTACAGATACAATATCGAGCAGAAATGGAAGAGGTCAAATTTGGAGTCATCTGAGGGAGACCAAACAGTAGCTAAAGTCAAGAGTCCTTAAGGTCCCAAAAAGAAGAATAAGAATAGGGGAAGCACAAAGTGAAAATGCCCAGGGAAGAAACTCACAGAGTACAGTAATCAATTAAAAGAGGAGGAAAAAAACAGTCCTTAAATGTGGGAAGTGGAGAGCCATCAATCACCTTTTTGTGAATATTTTGAGTGGACAGAAACCGTGGAAACCAAAGAGATGAAAGAGGCAACACAAACAGCTTTAGGAGCTGAGAGAAAAATATGGAAATTGATATAGACAAAAACGGAGAACCACAAGGATGATAGATGATATGCCATACAGTAGGTGTTACATATGAGCAGTCTACGATTAAAATGAGAGCAATTCCTTGTTATATACAACATTGATGAAGAAATTGGGTTTGACCTATAACAGTTCTCTCCTGCTTTCAAACATTTCAATTTAGTAGCAATAAAAATCCCTATGAATTCTAAATGTAATTCTAATTGTGCTTATAAATGGTAGTTTCACAAGTATGTATGTTACAATAAACACAAATTAGAGTTAAATTAAACCTTAATTATATCTAGCAAGTTTTATGTCCTAATTAAAAATGGTATTCTAACAATAAAAATGACTTACCACCTGAATTAGCTCTGCCACAATTGTCTAATCTTCCTAAGCATTCTTTGTGTGCTCCCGCTCCACACTTAGAACATAAATAGCCTTGATAAAATGTTCCCCTGTAAAATAAAATTAGGTAGTGATACATTAGAGGTGATAAATTCCACGCATAAAGGAAATAAGAGACATGGCAGAAGGCATTAGAAGTCATTTGCTGCTCTGCATAATAATAGTCTTTAAAGGATCAAGAAAAAGTGACAATTGACAAGCAGCTCATCTGCTTTTTGTCACTACTAGCCATTTAAAAGTCACAACCAGATAGTTCTTCTGGACTACTAGTAGAATAATAATCTCTATTTCAATTTAGCCCAAAGCAACTTTGGCAGAGTACACTTGAAATTGTGCCATTATGTATCTATCCTACTACAGATCTACACTTCATTTCATCTCAGTGAGAATTTGCCTAGACACCAAGAAATGTAAGATCCATTCCAAGAGAATTGCATTAAAGGAATTTATATGCTATATTGCAAATATTCTTGAATGGAAATTTGTTTATTTACACACACACAAAAAAAAAAAAAGAGGTAGATATCCGGCTACACTTTAATTAATATTCAGAGCTGCTAAAATAAGGAGACTTTCCGTACTCTCAATGTTCTCCAATTTCCCTTAATGAATTGAAATCTGAGTTTGAGTCTGAGAAAACTGAATTATTTCAGATTTTGTACAGCTTTTCTCTTAAGTGTGATTCACTGAATGGCTAACAGGGACACAGTTTTTTACATGTACCTCTGAGCAATTATATGAGTTCCATCTACTCGTGGATCTGCTTACTCTTCACGCTTAACTTGTCTGTCTCCAAGATTATCCTGACCAGTTTGGAGTGATTATGCATCCTAGTCTAATGTGACACCTTCAGCTTCAAAGGAAAATCAGGTGTCTCATATGGAACACAAGATTGAACAAGTTAAGCCTTAATGAAATGTACAGGAACTGCTATTTACTACAGCAATTTCTAGATCATTGGTGATGAAATATATTTTTAATGAAATTCAGAAGCTCAGTATTTTAAAGTATCGAAATACACAAACCTAAAGACAAATAAGTAGAAAGTATAAAAATATTTTAATGCAGTCTTCCATTTTTATTTCTTTCCTTATTGCTACACAGGAATGCAAGACTCTCTAGAAAAGATATAGGATATAATATTATCCTTCACTACAGATGCTTCTAAGACTAGGATTTTTATCTCCACTTAAAGATTAGGTACTAAGGTTCAGATGGTTTTTTTTCAAGTATTTTCAAGTTAGCTTTTTCTTAAAACTTAAAATGAGAATCCATTTTAAAAAGTGATTTAGGCACTTTATGAAGCTAAGTCCAGTATGCTTTGAATACAACTTAGAGATCTAGGGACATGTCTGTATACCACAAGGTAACACTTGGGAATACCGAAGCTATCTTTGAGCAAAGTGGTCTGCCTATGCAGAACAACGCAGCATTAGATAGGCTGTGTCCTGAAAGCAAGATAGCTGTTTCTCAGCAACGGCAGTTAATGCAGTAACAGAGACACAGTGACTCAACTATACTGCTTCAAATTCAGCAATTAGCCCTGCCATCTCTAAATTCAAGACGTCTGCACCACTCCTCATAGCCACTTAGACCTTACTGCATTGAGAAAAAAAAAAATCACCTAAAAAAGAGTCTCTGAAAATCCACGTCAATCTAACTGTTCAGGAAAAAGGTTGCTAAAAAAAAAAATATATGACAGGGAAGAATATACCATAAGTTATTTTATTGTATGCTTGTGCTTAACAAAAGCACTACCCATACTTCAAATGTCCTTTCTAAAATGCTGTGGCTACATTTCTCAAAACATCAACAATATGCAACATGAGCACCTGAATTGGCCAAAGTTTACAAAGCTTTTGCATCTCTAACTTACACAATGAAGTTTAGGTTCAATACATACCTCTATACCATCAGACATTCCATATTTACAAAAAAAGAAGGTAGCTCTTAAATGATAGCTCAAATAATGAATGAGAAACTAGAGATGTACAAGCATGCGTTTCAGAGGAAAGAGGCACAAAACATGGAATTCCTTAGCTTAATTTAGCCCTACAAATCCTTGTTCATGAAATCATTAGCTGCTTGCTAGCATTTCTTATCTAGCTTTGCAACATCTATCTTCAAATTGTCTACATATCTTTCATTCAGAAATGCCTCTTAAAGCCTCACAGTTATATTCTGTCTCACAAAACAAGTTCCCCCATCAAACATTTATAAGCGCTGTCATCCGATTTTCGGAAAAAAATATTCCATCATAATAAAGCAGCTTTCTGATATACGAGGAGCATTTTGAGCTTTTTTTGAGCTTTTAACAGCACTCCTGCTATTTAGAAACTTGATTATAAAACTTGCTAATACAATGAGAAATACTACGTATGACTTCGTGGCTTGTCTCACTTGGGCAGGTAACCAGCTAGCCATGTATTTCCACATACTCCTTTGACTCAGATATTTCACCCGGGGAAAAAAAAGCCTTAAAAATCTTACCTCAGAAGCATCTGACAGACTTTGCAGGAAGTCACACGACTGAAAGTATGCATTTTGAACTCATGAAAGCTTGTATCCGCATAGTCTGGCCGTATGTTTGACCTAAATAAATAATTGAAAAATCTGCTTTAAACCAATGAAAAGTAAAACACAATGCAGCACTCACAGCAAGAAATCTGAATTCACAAACCAGTCATTTATTTACACTTTACTGTTTTTTCACTGAGGTGAATGAGAAATATGGATTTTACCACAACTTGAAACGAAATCTGAATTATGATATTATGATATTATGCAAACCTGGTCCTTAAAATACACCCTTTAAGTACCTTAGCTGTCACAATAAATAGAAAAACCATACATCAAAACAAACATCATCTGGTTTTTATTCCTGTTCAAGTATCTAGAATCATTTTATGGACCTAAAGAAGGCTCACCTTTTCCTTCTCAAATATTTTGTTATATGGATGTACAAGGAAGAGCACTCACATGGAGAACCACCACATTCATAAACATGAGCAGCAAATATGGGACAGCTAGATCACAATTATGCAGCAATACACTGGGTAACATGAGCGATTTCAAAAGCAGTTCGAAAATATTTACTGGGGTTTGGCTAGTGTTTCTTAAATGTGTTGCCCAATGCCTACAGCTGTTGCTACACACACTTGATTTAACAAATAAAATAGATCACTATTCATACCGCTAAAATACCAACACACTATTAGCAGACTTATTTCCAAGATTAAATTTCCAAGATGAAATAAAGCACTGGTCCATTACTGTACTTGTGCTCTGTTTATCCTCCCTACTGATCTCTTTTAAAAGCAGGAGTATAATTTAAAAATGACCCATTTTCTTGCAATGGTGCTGTTTGCAGGTTTATTAAAATTTTTTTAAGTAACCCATTCAATTTTTTCTGTTATCTTCCCAATTTCCAAGACTGAGGGACAATAGGAATTTTCAATTGATTTATCTTCTTTTTTTATTCAATAACATTACCAAACTAGCCTAACACTGTCAAAACCAGTAACACTAAAATGCTAGGTACATAATTTAATACTAAGCTACATCATATCAGACAAGATATATATAGAGAGAGTAAGAATTAATGTATTTTTAATATTCTTTATATTGGAATTAGGATTTATATTGGAATTAGAATTCCATAGATTTCTGGTGTTTTTCTAGCAAAAACACAGCAATGCGTGATGCATAGGAATTAAAATATGAAAAAAAACCCAAGGGTAAGAATGCAAGAATCTACAACACTCAAAGAGAGGACCAGACTCTCTTCCAACACACAGAATTACAACTTCATGCATTAAAGTTGGAGGCACTCATTAGAGAAGTTTCATTTTTATCTATTATAAATAACTTCTAGGCTAAAACACAGACCAACCACAAATTGCAATGAAACCTAAATGTAGGTAACCATGCAAGCATCGATCTCTCCAGGACTAAACAAAAAGTCTTATGAAAAAAAAAAACATTCAAAGAATCTGTTTAAGTATCTAGGGTCAGAAAGGTCAGTCTTCTAATCCGCCTGCTGAAAATGAATGGGCTGAAAATGAAACTGTACTTAAAAAGCAAATGGGATTTTGCTTTTATGCTTGAAAATAACCTTACACTCAGTACTGTTTTAACTAGCTCAACTAGTGTCTCTCTCTGCTACGGTGTGCAAGATGTCAACACCACAACTCCTGATAACTAAAACAGACATGGATATTACCCATTCACAGCAGGAAGGTACAGCTATCAGGACAGAATTAATCTCAAAAAAGTAAAGAACTTTTTAAACCAGGAGAACAATGTATTATTTGGGGGTTGTTAACTCTGCAGAGCAAGGCCTGTATTTCACAACATTTTTGCCAAGGAACTGCTGAAATCTCTCAGGCTACAGAGTTAACTATGGACAGTCCTGAAAACCCCCTAGAACAGGTTACAGGACTTACACTCCCAACAAAAGCTGCTTTTTGTTGACCATTTGGTTCAGGCCAGAATAACTTGCAAAACCATGTCAGAAGTATCAGCCTGATGTGCAGAGACTCATCAGATTTGAAAACACACCAAATTAATCCTAACAACATGACCATTTTTCAAGAACAGACCAAAGAAAAAATTCCATTGAGTTTCTTTATATTTTATAAAGCCATTCAGTTTCATTTTACAGTCCAAACAGAAAAAGTTACTATTGAAAGGAAAGAAAGCATAGTGCTAAGATGGCAAAGAATGAAGCTGTTGCCACACAGAAGAGCTATGACAAGGCCCTCCACCTTCTTTCAACATAAGTTGTTTTATTGGACCTGTGGGCTAAACTGTCAGATTATAATGTCCTAAACAAGACAGAACATTTATCCAGATAAACAGACTTAAGACTTCAGCTCTCTATGCTAAAATTTGGATACACCTGACTTACTTGCATAAGTGAAAACATACAATACAATACAAACTTTGGAACACAATGCAAACTTCAGTTTATCTTGTCCGCTATTACCTACAGAAGGACCTAGCTTGGTTCCAAGTACTACTCTGTTCTTAAAGATCATTAAAATATAGCAAAAAGAGTGAAGCCCTCACTTTAAATCCCACCAGGTTTTAGTCTAGTGATTGTAATATTCTAATGATTACTTCAATAAATTCTCTATCTAAAAATCTGTTCCTTCTTCACCATCTACACATCTTTCACACTCCCTATTAATTTATTGCAATCTACCTTCATGTATTTCCTTACTGGCTAAGGCCAAGCTAGCACAAAGATCTTCTTAAAAAAGCTTTTTTTGAAAGACATGAGCCTGAGTATCTCTTTTTGGGTCACAGAGCAACTATTCATAAACCAAAAGGACCTTTTAAATTTTGTTAGCCCTTTTCCACCACTCAAAAGATAGCATTTTTCTCCCTTTTTTCCCCAAAGCCACATCACTCAGAAGGAAAAGCCTGAAAATCCCTAACGACAAAAGTTTAGTGAATGAAAGGAGATGCCACTGAAGTACATCACCCATAGATTAAAGGAATCTGGAAGGGACTAGAGTCTCAGCATAGCACAGAGGATCCTGTGCAAAAAAAGCAGGAATCAACAAGAGAAGAAACCTAACCTGCTGCTCAGTCTTTCTTTTTGCACCGACTTAGAAGATACTTCCAAGCAGTTGTCTCAAACTGAACAATGCCATAGCATTCACTGAGAAGAAAGCATTCAAGTTCTCTTTTGTCTCCTCTTTTCTATTTCTAATCATTCATTCTAATTGTGTCGGATTTGAGGTCAAACAGGAATGGGAAAATGTCATGTGTTTTATTTCGGCTTACACATCAGCAAAATATTTTCTCAAATTTGAGAGCTGTTCACATTTCAAAAAGATCAGGATTTTACCCTTTGTCTCATAAGTCTCTTCATAAAGAAATAATCTATTAAAAATATTAATATTTAGATACATTGTCATCAGTCGGTTCATATTAGACAAGAAGGTATTTGCAAAGTGCTCAAAAAAAAAAAAGCATTCACATTTCTGCAAAAGCAAAGTTTCCAGACATCGACATTATGATAAAGGAATTAGAAAAAAACAAAATTAAGAAAAGCAAATTAGGAAATAATATGCTTACTCTGAAGACAGAGTAAAGTGAAGCACAATTTAGAGAGATAATTAACGATAGAAAAAGGACTAGAAAAAAATACAGCAAAAAAAAAAGATAACATGTATTATGTACTGTATATGTAGAGTTAGATTAAAGAAAGCTTTATAGGAAAATACATAGTGCAGTGTTAACTGTGGACAGGAAAACCCTTGCACATTCTAATGCCTGATCAGTCATGCTTTATTATGTCAAATCCAGTTCTGCAGTCACATTACACATCACATCAGACAAGTCTGGAATAATCTGAGATGATGCACTGTAGCAGTATCTATCAAGTAGCAAGTCTTTTAATGTAGTCTGAAAGTTAATGAATCTAGGGTTTTGATATTTTAGTTTACAATATAGAGTTTTTCAATAAATAATGCAAAAATAACACAAAAATAACCTAACCCGATACCACACGGAAGTTTCCAACTAGAGATCAAGCAAAACTCACTGTGACTGTCCAAGCCCAAATACCACAAGGACCACAGAAAATTTCTTTCCACAAAAGTTTTCCACTGAAGAGCATATACTATTTTTTTAGTTTTTAAGCATAGTAAATAAAGCTGATAATGTCAATGAAAAAACACCAGTCATAGCACAAGATGCAACTTTTCATAGTCATGTCCAACTATAAGGAAGCTCTTTTGGTTACAGCATTCAAGCCTTACACTGAAACCCTGAGAACACAGACCAGAGCTGCCACAACACTGTGAAGAGAACAGTTCAGCCTTCTTAAATCTTCTTTGCCATTCTACTTCCCAACCTGTGGGCATTTTCCAAGACACAGAAAAAAACTGAATAAAGGAGGATTTCTTGCCAGCAGGGGAGGCAGGGTGGGGGATAGAAGGGAGAAAGGGGATGGAACCCACACACAATTGTTATAAAAAACGAAACACAGTGAAGCAACTGCTGTGGCTAGCATTAGGAAAATCTAATTTGGGACTTAAATTGAGTTCCTTCCCCATCACAGTGGAAGTCCTCTCACAGGCTCCACAGTCCTCCTTCCACAACAGCTTCTACTATGGGATGCCCTAGGCTCACAGAAAATGAAATGTTTTATCCATTTCTGCTGTCATACAATCTTGATGAGTGGCCAGAGCAGAAAGTCACCCATATACCAGAAATACTTAATCTGAGGTAAATAATGACAGAGACCATGTTCCTCATTTTATGGTAAAACTACCTCTTATTTTCACAAGCAATGTGGTGAGTCAAAAGTAGTTTCCCTTCCTCTCTTCTAGTTTTTCCGCAGGCTCTTTTAACTCCTACACTCTAGCAGAGACAAAGTGTCAGGATTCAAAAACAGAGTGAATCTCTAATTAGAATTTTTTTTCCAATTCCCTCTTCCATTCAGCAGCAGAGTTTTTGTAAGGGACAAGCACAAGTGCCCTCTCCTGCATAGTGCTGGATCCCCATAACCAGATATACTCCAGTCACTACAGCAACGTCCTTGGGCTGCCCCTGAGCCTTCTGAGTACACTTTCTCTTTCCAAGCTCTGTGCAGAATATTAGTCCCACTGGGACCAATTCAGTGCTACATCACCAACCCAGAGACCTGCAGATGCTTGTCTTGCTAGTCTCCTTCGTTATTTGGACACGCAATTCTTGTCTCTGCATCAGCCAGAGACACTCTTCAAGAAGCAGAATGACCATCATCTTCAGCCAATCCTGCATTTCAGAACAGATCTTTAGTCTGTGAAGTTTGCAGAGTTCAATGTAAAAAAGAGTTATCCAGGTACCTTATTCAATTTCCCTCAGTATCATCAGACTTTGAAGCACACCATTTTTAATGACCTTGTGCATACGAAATATTCCACTTTTAAAAATAAACGTTTCCAACAGGAAAAACTGTACAAAGTATCTTCCACAACAGGTTGGACTAAGCTGTAGTTTCTTCAGTGGGCTAGGCACAAATATGATTTCTTTTACTGTCAGTTTAACTTCCTCTACACAATTAAGGTTTACAAAATAAAACGCACCAGGAAAACCACTAAACTTTGAGCCCAAAACCCCTATCTTATCTCTCAACTAAATATGTAATTACTACAGATAATGTGTCTCAAGGGAAGAAATAAAAGGCTAAGAGACAGTTTACTATAGCTCCTTCCTTCTACTTTCCTGTGTGGAGAATAAGCACATTAAAATTCCAATCTTCATTTCCAGAAAGGCCATATTTCTAAATATATAAACAAGGGGGAAAAAAATCCTTATTTCACAAATTTTAACATACAGAGTACATCTTCCCTTGGATGTTTTGCCCTTCAAATGTTTTAGTATTAGCCTTACAGACTTTAAGAACGATTGTCTCAAGTTTGTTTTGCGCGAACATATTACTGAAAGCCTACAGGCTGCCAGCAAATCTAACAAAAATATAATAAAGGGATAATAAAGTATTACGTTGATTAGATTAATTAAATTCTTATAGCAAGTTTAAATTTTAAATAGGAAATTAATGAAATGCAAATAACACTGCCTCTACTGAAAAAGAGCACACAATGGAGAAGAGGTGGTATTATAAAAACATAAAGAGTAGAAGCAACTAGAATCTGCAGTCTTTGGCTCCTGGTTATGGGTGTATAGTTATGAGCTATTTCATAGCTCAGCACTAGCAACATGAAGGTATCCAGCAGCAGAGAGCACTGGAACCATCTTGTGGCTTCATATTCTACAAGGAGTTAAAGGAAGAGACTTCAGAATACAGAACAAAGGAAAATTCTCCTCTTTCTTTTATTCTAAATCTATTTACTACTGACTTTACTGCTACTGGTTAGAAACTGTGGTTTAAGCAACCTGCCTGGAAAGTCTGTTGCTGTCTGCTAGTGACCAGTTCTGGTGTCTTTCTTGCTGTATTTTGAGGGCTATTTCTTTTAATTGCTTCCTTGGCAGCTTTTCAATACTAGCTCAACTTCAGCAATTAAGACCTGTACAGAGCCCCCCCCCGCTCTGGGTCAAGACCACTGAGAATGTGTTATACCCATTACAAACATTTCAATTACCGTTGAAAAATTACTTCTCTGGAATATTTAATTAACAACTAAACAAGACTTCAAGTGTTTTTAAACTAAACCTATTTTTTTCCTTAAACAGGAAGGAAAAACACATTACGTGGGCCAGTGGGGAAGTGATGAGGGGTGTTTAACCCAAAAAATATTTGATATTCCTTATATATAAGCACATTATTTTCCCACTACAAAAAGGACATAGATGCTTCATTGCAAGAATCGCAGCACATACATGGAAATAAAGAAATACATCACACAAAGACAAATGCAAAAGTAACTCTTTGCAAATGAATCAAGAAAGCACCTTTCAAAAGTGAATTAGCTGCAAAATAAGACAGCGTATCAACAAGAGCAGGTGCTGACCTAGACACTGTTGAGTAGATCACTCCTTCTGTTAAACACAAAGAAGGTAAATGCACTGCAAATACTAACTTAATCGAGCCATTCTGCCAAGGGGACTGATGATAAACCTCACAGGTATCATTTAAGCCCAGAGATGTTCCTCCAGATTGTCATAACAAAGTGGGACTATCAAGCCGGAAAGAAGCGGAACCTTCTCTTCCCCCAGCAGCAAAAGCACAAGCATGTTTTTCTGAGTGACCTGGAGCAGCAGAAAGTGCCCAGATACGGATGCTCTTGGGCTGGGCACAGGCTGTCCAGCAGTCACAGGTTCTGCAGAACAGTACAGTGAGAGAGCTACCCTTTCTTTGAGGTTGACACTTTTCCCACAAAAGGGAAAAGCATGTTAGAAAGTTCTAATGGTACTTCTTGGCTTTGATTTTGACTCATTTTTGCAGAAATGCCATTTAGGTCAGGTTTTGAAGATCTTTTTCCCATACCAGTCTCTTCAAGAAAGGCAATTATATCAGAAGAAATTACATAGGGTTCAATTATAAGTAGATGTTTGCAAAATATCCCAAAATTTTTAAAGTGCATTATATTTGAAACTGAGTAGCCATTTCACTTGATTAAAACTTGGCTTTAGAGAACAGTTAATGTATGTATGCCCACCTGTGAACCCAGAGGCATAACAAATAAGCAGATGCATAAAGTATCAGATAAGGAGTCTGCAGTGAATTGCAACTGTTTTAAGTATTAAAAGAAGAAATACTACAGGGAGCCCAGATAAAACTCAATACCTTGAACTCTCTTCAACTCTCAACCCCAAGTTAGACCTTTGCATTTTAGAGCTGTTATTATTCTGCACTCCATGCTATGCTTGTAATAATTTAAAATGCTCCATACAGAACTGTTCAGAATTATGGACACCCTGAGCACAAACTGCTGAAGAAAATTTTAAAGCCTATGTGACGTGAAATCTGATGCTGTATTCATGCAGTAGAGGCTATAAAGAAAATGGCACAGGTTAATACCTGAGGACACCAAAAATATTCATTCCAATTTTACTTATTGTACTAAAATGTGACACCACTGCAGAAAATGCATCAATAAACCTAGCTCTGCAATAAGTATTAATTGATAACAAAAATTAATCATGACCACATTCTAAGTTAAAATTCCTGGTTTATGCCAAAGTTACCTCCTTTCAAAATTGTAAGCACCTTAGAAGTTTGCCATGACAACTGGTACTAAGCATCTCAGAAAATTTGGGAAAAATTTAACTAGACAATAAAATATAGCAAACACTTGTCACATATTCAAATCTTTTAAGTAATAACATGGACAGTAGAAGTTAGGAAACCATATATGTTACTGTTAAACAAGACAAAAAGCTTTCATCCAAACCTCATATAAAGAATTTCATGCAAAGTTGATCCCAAGAGATGTTCATCCTCACTCCCTGGTCTGATATGCAGCAGACCTCCCTGAGAATCACGTTCCCCACAAACAGCAGAGCCAGCCTTACCTTTGCACTATCCTTTCTTTCCACATGAAATATTTCAGCTCTGTGCAACCATCACCACTTCAACTGATCACTTCATGCAACATGCTGACATCTAATCAAAAAGCATTTGTGTAATAAAATAACAAAATAAGAGTGCAGAGACAAAACCACAAATAAATAATGCTTTTTCAATCTTTATTAAGATTTTGTTATTTACTGTGAAAAGGTGAAGAAAGAAAATTAGATTCTTAAGGGGTGTTCTCACTAGAGGTAGGCAATGTCATTTCACAAAGGATGATTTTCAGCTTCTTTTCTACCTTCTCTTCTAAGAAGCAATGCTGATTATTTACAGCTAATTCATTTTCTCTGTTCCAGCTAGGCTGTTATATTTCAGAATCATCTTTGAAGATGCTATTTACTGAATTAATCAATCAATCAATTCTCCATATGCTAATACTCAAACATTCTGGTTTGTCACATCAAAGAGTCTCCATCAAGAAGACGTGTTATATATTTAAATTAACCATATCACAAGTAAATTGCGCTTTTAATCAAGAACACACCACTTCTAAGACTTCGCTAGGAAATTTGCTTATTTGATCATATGATGAGTGGCTTTTTTGAGATCAAGGAAATTATCTTGTTAACTTTTTTGGAAACGTACTGCATTGTTTCAAACAAGATAATGGCTTTCTTTTTTCCTTATCAGCCTACTTCACTGACAAACATGGGAGACGGACTGCTTTGAGCTAATCTATTCCAGTATAACATTTTTAACCACCACCTGATAGGAACAAAGCTCTGCCACACATCAGTATTTGTAAATCAAAAGCATCAACACATTATATACTTTAATATTCACTAGCTAGCTAAGTCTGATATGTGAAAGTTCTAAGTCTTACAAATCCAAATTTACAAAGTTGCTTGTCTTGATAAGCTTTAAATATTTTATCACATATTTATAGTTAACTGAAGACAAATGTCTATGTTTTGAAGTAAAAAAACGTAAAGATATAGGAGGTATACGGCCATATACAGCCATAAACTTGTAAATTACCAGGCAAACTCCTAAATCTACTAAGAAAAAAGGTAGCCTTGGTTTGCAGGGAAAAACTAGGACATCTGTTCATATAGCCAATATATGAGGACAAATATGTAATGCAGAACTCCATGTTTAAAGGCTGAAAAAAACTAACACCTTGCACAAAAATCAATTTCTATTTTTATGATGTACTGTCATTACAAATTGATTTCACTGAATTTTAAGAAACATTTATTAATTTTCATAGTAATATACCTCACATGCGGTAAGGTAAATTGTAAGAACATAAGAACTGGAAAATCTTTGATTTTTGTGAATCAGAAGACATAATATCAAACTATATTTATCATCTCCAAGTGTTCACATACTGTTTTCATAGCTTCTGTTTGGCTTTCACATTCCACTCAGTGCTTTTAATCATATACAGAAATATCACACACTTCTTGCTGTGTCCGGAATAATCTAAAGAAATTGCTTAACTATTAATACATTGTGAATGGTTGCTTATAACTCTGAAAAACATTTGATTGAAAACAACTGGAGTCATAGCAAAGCACAAGCAACTATTCTTCTTTGTAGACATGAACTTAGCATTCATTTTCACAGTATTAAAATATTTATACTGATGGAGAAAGCCCAGGCAGACATGTTTGTTTATTGCTTTGGTTACCTACGTGAGGTTGATGTAAGTGAAGCACCTTTGCAGGCTATTTGAGAAGTGCAGGAGATATTGAAGGCTTTTAAAGTGCTCTGATAAGAAAGCTTTAATTTAATATGTCAGTGTTCGATATGTCAGAGCTCAAATATTCTCTCAGAAGTACTCTTAATGCATATGCATTATTAATGCACTGAGGGAACAGATCTATTTGAGCTGAATCTGACCAATGTCATTAGTCACAGAATGCAAACCAAATTTGGAAATGGGTATGATAACAGGCAAGAGAACACTTTTCACCTACCTTGCTTCTTGTACTAGTTTTCTTTAAAATTTAGAAAACCAATGAGCAATATCTACAATTTACGTAGCTTGCCTAATCTAAAATGTTGCGCACACATCTATCAGGTTTGAGAATCAATGAATCTCAGGATCTCAGGATTATTTCCTTAAAATCAGATGATGAGTTCTGCGTCCCTTGAGTTGCAAGATGCGAATTTATGTCTAACTGAAATAGCAGTTTTTTAAAACCATATTAGACTGTACCTGAGCTGCTGCACAAACTCTGTTATGACCTAAAACTTAAAAACAGTGCAATTAAAACTAAAACCACTAATTTTTTTCAGGCCCGTACAGCTTTCATGTCTGAAATCTCTTCTATTTGGATATTAAAAAAAAAAAAAATTCATTAACTCCACGCAATTAATGCATACCCTAATCACTGTAATGATCATGTGTTTCCCAGTGATTTTTCAGGGATTACTAATTAGACACAATGTTAATAATGCACTTTCAGTAAGATTGTCAAAGCAGAAACTACAATCATAGTACTTCTGGAGGTGAAATTTTAACTAAGTACATTAAAAAAAAGAGGTCTGTTCCTCTGCCTGAAGATATTTTCATGCACTTCTCAGTTTGTGAAAAAGAAATGTTGACTACAGCCTAATTAAAAGGCGTGTTACAACAGTGTTGTATGAGACTTTGCAATATTGGTTCTGTGCATCTTGAAATCCAGCAGTACTAAGCTCAAGCTGCTAAGGCCCTGATCAACCTAAGCCCTGCAGGAGACTGAAGCAGACAGTCTCCACGCACCCCTTCCAACCTAAATTCTTCTGTGATTAGATTTTAAATTGCATTTCTGTGTAATATGTTCCTATCTAGGTACAAATACTGAAGCCAAGTTTGCTGATGGCCATTTTTAGAGTGGATTACAAAGCACAATTGAGCAATGAGAGAAAGACTTAATTAAATTAGCAAACTGGACATCATGATGACAAACTAAACTCAGCACAAGCCAGCATAAAATATCACATGCTGTATTAGACTAATACATTCAAATATTAAGTCAGTGGGAAAACATAATATATGGCCTTTCACGGAAGAGGTCTCTGCCATTGTGAGGAAGGCAATACTCACCTGCTCCATGCTCTACTGTGATCAAGAAACAAACTACACACAAATAAATATTTAGTGGGTGGAAGCAAATGTTTAGTGTCAACATGAGACAGCTGTAGTAATAACATATTTTCTTTCAGTATTTAATCTATTATCTTATGATGAAATAAAAGAGAATTAAATTCATCACGGCAATAATGAGAAAAGTAGTTGCCACATAATAAGAGATTAAGCCTGATAATTATTCAGCTAAGTAATTCCAAAGTAATATAACCGAGGTATACACACACATACAAGAGAGGACAGTCTCAATGAGTTCAACAATTTCAAGAAGTTTTTTTTCTTTTAATAAAGAGTAGTTAGCATAAATTCATTGACACTTATATTAGTAAACTATTATTTATTTTTAAAATAAGAAAAGCATCTGTAGCAGAGCTTTCAAGGGCGGGAAACCACCAATCAGTGCTCCTACATTTTAGTTTAAGCTGAATAACATAAAAATATCAAATATTTTATGTAATTTGCAGGTATATTATGAGACATTACATATTTGTTCTGATTATTCTGTGTTTTTTTTAATACAGGAGCAAAGAGTTTAAATATGATATACTACTAGGAAATCTAACAAAACTTTGTCTCACACTCGCAATCAGATTTTGAGGTTTTTAATGGCTTAGTTACAGCAAATAAGCCATATACACTTTAATCACATTGCTGACAAACTTTCACTTGATACATGATGTCTCTAATTTGCTTGAGTAATTTGGTGCAGTAATTTGGCTGTACACTTATATTATTATTATCTTGGATATCACTTGGAATGCCTTTGCATTTAAACCAATGCTATTTGACATGCTAGATTAAATTCAAATATTCCACATCTGGTAAAGTCTTTGTGGTACTATCTTTTAAAAGTTGCTTATTTACCCATACAGCTAATAGACTCATCCATTACTATGAACAGAGTTCCAAGACCAAAATAGTAACTGCTCAAATTAACTACTATCGCTGTTAAACAGCGCACCTCTTCCAGGCAAGAAGTGGTTACACTGCCCCTACACATGCAAAACTTCCACTCACATCAGTGAGGGACCAGGCATACCAAGAGAGAACTCAGCCATTTGTGATATGATGGCTCCTGTTAAAACATCCTCCACCGGTCCCTGCCTGCCAGCTTTGCAAAATTCTCTCAAATTCATCCGATTTATGAGTCCAACCAAACTTTCAGCTTCAAGAGCTTGACTGCAATGTTAACTGTGCTGCCCCAGTATCCCACTTAATTTTATTCTCATCTAGAAAATCCAGTGCTCCCAAATAACCAGCTATTTTGAAGGCTGTACACATAAACTTATAGAAAAATGAAATTTAAAAAAAATAAGAGGGGGAGAAAAAGGAGTGAGGTGACCTGGTCTCAACTGTGGAGATTAATGTGAAGAAGTCAATAGCATCAAATTCAGTGCAGCCGTGCCACAGTATCATTGCTGCTGAGAATGTAGTGTATGAACAGGCTTCATCAATAACCCTCATGAAATTCTTAGGAAAAATAAGAATTGAGGTGCATTAGAAAATATATAATGCCAAATAAAGCTATAGTCTCAGGAAAACAGCAAATACATACTGTAGCAACAGAACTGCCATATGAATAAAAACAATTTACTCAATTTCTTATGACCAGTAACCCATTGTTCCCAACCTCCCTCATGACAAAACAACTTGCCATATACCACAGTAACAGAGCTGGCTAAAAGGTAGAATATTTTCACAGGTTTGTGAAACTAGTTTTCTAACAGACACTTACTAGTCTGAAAAGTAACACTCTGGAAATTACACTGGGATTTCATCCTTCCTTCCTTTAAAGATTTTCCATATCAAGTGCGCCTAATGTATTCCTGCCCTCCAAACCTAAATCAAGTCCAGCCAGCAAAGCAGTGCTCTCCTCTATTTCATAGTTCATCAATAACACAAGCTTCTGGAGACAAATTTTCACCTCAGTGACACCAGGCTCAACAATAAGTGCCTTTTCAGCAATATAACTATCATCACTGTTGTTCATACATTGGTATAAACACCTAAGCTGCTAAAAAATAAAAAATTACAGCCTAGCTAACATAGTTATGCCAATAAAACTGTTCTAGTAGAATCAAGGTTAATTCTTAATTTAAAAATAATAAGAGAGATTCTAATTTGTTCTCATTATGTTCTTAGATTAACATTTGCACAGTGTTCTGACTTCATACAGAATGCTATCCTGAAGGCAACAAAACTACATTGAAATTTCTGTCTCAGTAAACAACATCATTTCTGATAATCAAAAAAGAAAGTAATTCACCCCTTCAACTGCACTGCTTTTGCAGTCTCAGTAAAATTTTTAAATAATGAGAAGTATTTTGCCCATAAAAGCAGCAATTATAATTGAGTATGATGAATAGCAGCATAATTTCAATCATGGCTGCTTTTCAGAGTAGAATCACACTAGAACAGATAACCTACACAGTAGGCAATGAGACCCCTGAAAACAACAAATCAAACCAACCAACAATTGCTCAAAACACTTGGCTTAGTTTATTCACAAACACAAACTCTTGTGCCTCAGCATGAATTAGATTATATTTAGCACTACATACACTGAAGTATGTTTTGGGAGAGCTGCTGAGGGGAATATGCCATGGAGTCAAACCCATGTAACTGAGCTGGGGGAAAGGTATAGAAGCTTCAGAAAGCATAAATGCCCCTCATTGTTTTCAAATCTAGTGGTTATAAACACAAGGGAGCAAAAAAGCAATGCAAATAATGCCACTATATCATGTTGTACCTCACCCCTGACTTGCAGCCACCTTACAGCCCCAGTTCCTGTGCCTCTGCATTACGGCCTTTAATCACACAGAAAGAGGTTAAACTACAGGTATGGGTTTATGAGGAGGACAAACATCAATGCAAGGCAAGGCTGACACCACCACTCATTTTCAACTACCAACTCCATCTGCCCAAAAGGAAAGAGTAGCACATTAACCTGTCAACCCTTCAGGTCCCGTTTGTTCTGCTCACGTGGGGCAACCAGCAGCAGTAAACCATAGATCACAAAGGCACGCTCATGAACAGCTCATGAGGATGGGCTGATGCCTAACACTGTGTAAGGATATGCACTCACTCACCACATACGTGGCGGTGGGGGGCTCCTGCACAGAAGCCTAAAAACATTTTGGAAGAACAGAGGATACTCTCCTGGGAAAAAAACTTAGCCCTCTTACTGCTCTCCTTTGCTCCTCGGTGGACTTTTGTTTGGTTGAATTTTTTTTGAGCACCGGACCAGGATGCCTGAAGAGCAATCAATAGTTGCAATGCTAAAGCTGATAAAACTGAGTTCCTCGTGCTTTTCATACACATTATATTTATGTTTAAGTAAATACCAATAATGACACTACAGGAAGTGGGACAGGGAGAGCAAAGGGACAGAAGCAGCAAAGTACACAGATTTCTATACACATAAAAATAAACACCTCTTCCCATTCTCCACTATGTTACCCAGAAATTTTTGGCAAAACACACACCATTTTTGCCTCCAATAAAAATCAGCAAGGTGGGAATCCTAGTAAGCAGGCTTTATATTGTCTGTCTAGCCCAAGGTCTCCTCCCTTATCTTTTCATTTAAGTCATTATCATACTAAGCTTTTTAAATAGAGATACATATATATAGTTTATGAGCAAGTTTCACTCCTATCAGCTTATAATAGCCTTTTTCCGAATTTATATACCTTTACAATCACATCCAAAACAATCCTTTTTAATGCTGTCTCTGTTTCACTTGGAATATCTCACTCCCCCTCACATTTTTTTCTTTTACCATAAAGCAAGCATCGCCCTGTCATCCAATTCCCTTGTTCACATGTTTTAAATTTAATCATAATACCTGAGGTGTCAATAATCACGTTTGTCTTTCTGACAAGAATCAGAAATGGAAATAAAGCTCATGCTGCATAACAATAATGTAATCTGCAGCGCTGCATCTGAACAACTTCTCAAGAAGTCTAAAGCAACCTTCTCTTTTAGTTGAAAACATATAAAGGAAGTCAGTCTTCTGAAACTGAATTTAATAAGCCAAGTAACTTGATCGAAGTACTAAACAATAAATTAGTTAAAAGCCACTAGGAAAGATGCCAGGATCCCCTCTCAAATCATCAGCACATCTTTCAAAAAATATATTTCAATTAGCACAAAAAAAAAGGCGGGGGGGGATATCACTATTACGTTAGATATTTATTGCTAGAACAATTAATATATCCCCCTGGTTGCTTAAGACAGTATTACTAAAACAGTCTTAGCAGCAAAGTTGGAAAGCAATGCACAGCCTAGAGTGCCCTCTTTCTTTTCCAAGAGGAGTTTCAGGGAAGAATTCTGTTCATGAAGTTGTCAGTCAGTTGTCAGAAAGTCAAACAAAATAGGTAACAAGGCTGTATTAAAAAAAATCTAAACATGAAAGCAGTTAGCATAATTTGATATCCTTATCCTGGTGATGAACATGATTCTACCTTAATAGAAATATACTTACAGAGCCATCTGAAATTGTTCAAGCCATTTTTTCTTCAAGTCTTTAGTTTTGCAATAAACTTCTAAACCATTTTGACCTTGGATGTGAATGAGGTAGAAGCCATAAGACCACTGCGTAAAAAGATGGGCAACACAAAGGTCATCAGTTATAAAGGAAGGAAAAGGAAAAAAAAAAAAAAGGAAAATAAAAGAAACATTTGTATGTTCTTTAATTCCCTGATTTTGGGAACAGCAAGACCACGTTATTGTGTTCACTTAGGAACAACATACTCAAATGTTTCACTTACATCAGAATAAACAGAGTTGAAATCCCTAAATACTCAGTTCAGCTTACATTTAGAACATAAAACTTTGTAAAGTAATTGTATATACAATCTGAACTACTGCAAAATGTTTCAAATTGCTGGTAAAAATATGCATTTTATATGATTTAGCTACAAATATTTACCTTCTTATTTTCTTTATCCGTAGTGGGATTATTTGTAATTTTGTATTTCTGAAGATCTATTATTTCCTTCATTTCATAATTATCACCTCTCCGTTTGCAAACAATTACAGCTAGATCAAATAAGAAGATATGTCTATGGAAATACAACACAAATATGGTTAAAAACACTCCAGAAAGCCAACATCCAAAGTATTATTTTCACACACCTTTGCCTGTGGCATTTAAAATTTTTGAAGGTCAATAACTAAACTACTGAAAAACAGAACAAAAATCACTGGAAGAACTTTTGCTAGAGACTTACTACTTGCAAGGGTCTTAGGTGATCTTAGATGATAACGTAATAGCTAACTTTCCATGAATCACTTTGCAAATCCACTTGATAAACAGTGGATAGCCTCTGTAAATGCCCAGTGAAATGGAAAGCAGTCTCAAGAATCATCAAGCTGACCTTAAATCTAAAAAGAGTGTTACTTTACAGGCTTTTTAATAGCAAATACCAGAAGTCATGTCATCACCTGTCTTGCCTCGCACGTTTGTCTAACGTAGTTATCCTTATTTCCCCATCACCTTGAGGTCTTCCATACTGTAGAAGGGAATGATTCTGAAACAGAATACATATGAACCAATACAGCAAGTGTCAAGATGACGCATTCAAATGTTAGACCACTTACTCCTTCTACCCCAAAAAAGGGTTTTTCACACCACAGTCATCTGAACTAGATACAATAAAGAATCAGTCCATTCCATTTTAGTCTTCAAATGGAAAAAATACTAAAACACCTGAGTCACTGTACAAATACAAACCTGTAGCTACACATATATATATTTAACTACACACAAACCCTCAAAATAGCAGAAATTTCTGTACTTAAATAATTCATGTTGTTCTAAACCAAGCAAAGTATACTTATACTTAAATATTCCAGAGTACTATAATCTCATGTGAAATGGGGAAAAAATATATCTATCAATATATTTGATCAAAAGTTATTTTAAAATTGTATAAATGAAAAGTATCACATACCAAATTCTCTATTGATAGTTGAAACTGTCTAATTTCACGGAGCGTTTCATTATCTCTCTTCACTTCATTTACATATTGAGCCAAGTCCTAAAGCATCAACAGAAAAAGGGAGGGGAAAAAACCTTTTCCATAACAGACCACTTTAATACATTATTTTGGCAAATTTATTTCTAATTTTGTCTTTGACTTATGTGCGTATTTAGTCTATTTAAAAAAGAAAATCTTTCATGTTCAAGAATCACCAATACTTATGCCTAAATAAAGAAAAAACCTTCTGCACATCTTCAATCATATCTACAACTTTCTTCATCATATCCATTGAAACGAATTTAGTAGCAAGAAATAGGGAAACACATAATAAATTGTAAAAAAGTGCTGATTTTTTCTGAATTTCATTAATATCTTTTTTCAAGATTAGAGATGGAAATGTAATTTAAGCAGCACACTGCTGAAAAAGCAGTCAACACCATCCAATATCAGAGAATAAGGAAAAAGGTAAATAGCACATATAGTAGAAAACATGTAAGGCAGTTCAAATGCAGCACATAAGTTGTAACCATATCATACGCCTGGATGCTTATTAGGAGAGAAGAAGCTGTGCCCCTTCGAAAAGGCAGTTGCTTCGAAGAAGCTGCTGCCCTGGCTAAAAGAGAAGCCATTACACAGCATATTCTAAAAGGGGTTTTTAATGGGACATACTCCCTGAAGTCACAGGTTGAGATCACTATTGTCCCCTTTACCAGAACATGTACTGTGCACATTTCACTAAAACTTTCAAAATGCCCTGAACATGCTTGAGTAATAGTGATAATTTGCTGGAGCTTCTCTGTTTATCACTAGAGATGAGGAGTGAGCAGGAGTGGTAATTGGTAAGGTCAGGGATGCTGAGAGCAGCAGTTGCAAAAGGCATTCTGATGTTCACAACTTGCTTTTACAGTATCCTTTCAATACGGTCACAAATTCAGAGGGTGGAAGAAAGATACATCTTCTTCCTAAGACATTTTTAATCAGAATCTAAGAATAGCTCCAATGATTATGCTAGCTTCTCAAATAAATCTGTTCAGGATACATTCACATCACTCTTAAAGGAGTTAGTGTAGAAATTAAATAACGTCTTCTCTTGCTGCTAAAAGAAATCTGACAGCATAATCCTTCCTAGAATTTTCTTCCTTGGGGGGCTGGCAGTTTTTCCAAAGACTTTTCATTTTTGAGCTGACACACCAGGGTTTTTAGCAACATACCAATGCTGCAGTTACTTCTACTACACTGGGGTGCACTATTGTGAGAGGACATGGTAAATCAGCAGGGAAAAAACACTGCAACCTAAAGGTCATACCTAGGGTTTTTTGTGGAGTGGGGGTGGCTTTTTCATTTTTTTAATTGACTAGTTATGTCCTGCCAGCCAGCAAGCCACAGCCACTCTGGCTAGAGGTTTCTTAATTGTTTTTTTATTTTCACAAAAACCCATGAAGTAAGACAGCAAACTGGAAATAAAAGGGGACAGGGGAGGGGGAAAAAAAAAACAAGGTTATTTTCTCAGCCAGTTAGCAGCAGCCAGGATGCCAGACTTGCCACTAGATGGAAGCAACACTGTACCATCCAATTTCAGGCATCTCTCCATGGGAGATTATCATGGTGGCTCTCTGCATTCACTGCCCAAAACCAGAATCAAAAGTCTCATAAGTGAGCTGGTCTGTATTCCAGACTTTCAAGGCAGACAGTCACATAATTTGAGACAGCTGTGTGACCCAAACCAAACTTAGTCTGACTTTAGCATCTTCTGTGGACCATATAGATTACAGAAGGAGATACAACCTATGTCGTATTGGCTTCTTTCCCCCTTTTGCCACAAAGGATAGAAAAAATTTCACAATTCCAGCACATGAATGTCACATTTCATGCTGCGAAGCCAACAGAAGCAGAACTGTACTTCATTTTTGAAGCTGTGCAGAGGAACACATAATATATTACCTTACACATAAGGCAGTACAGCTATTCTATAAAACATTTGTTTGTACCACTTCCAGGTGAATGTAGTGTGACAGATACTCTACCTCCAGAAAGATATTACTGCTTTCAACGGTAAAGCCGCAGAGATCATATTAAGATGACAGAAAAAAATTTTTGTAAAGAAAGATAACTGTCTTCATCTTGCTGGGAAACTACTGACCTTGATTAGAATTGACGTACAGTGGCAGAAATATTCCTAAATTCTGGAAGTGAGACCAACATTATTGAAATACCTGTTTCATCTCATCTCATTATATGTCAGCAAAGTGATGCAGGAGTAAACTGAAATGAGGAAGATGCATTTCATAAATCCTCCACTTCCGAAAACTACTGAACTTATTTCCCAGACTTGAGCAAAGCCCTCAACTATATGCTTGCCCTGACATACTCAATGAAGCTCACGGTGACCTGTGAAAACATGTTTGACCTGCTGTGAAGAACATTATCTCTTCCAGGAAATACAGTTCTGACCTACCATTTTAACTGCCAACCAAGACATAAATAGTTCATTGCCATGAATACTTACCTTCATTGCATCAAGTGCCAGTTTCAGATTTGCCTTCTCGATGGGATCAGTAGTGTGCTTTACCAGCTCCTGTGGACAGAGCAGTTAAAACTTTTCACCTACTGTCTGACAATTTATAAATGGAAGTTGTCATTGCTCATACCCACCCCCACCCCCCACACACACACACACCAAAAAAGCAAAAAGCCAAAACCAGAAAACAGAGCCCAAGAATTCACATTTTCATCCCCATGGTAAGCAGCCTGTAATTGAGAGGTGACTACTGCAAACAGATAATTGGCAAGTGTTTAAGAATGATTGCTGTAGAGCCTAAACACTGACTTTAGCTGATAATGAACCATCATTAGAAACTAATTTGGTCTGTCTAGCACTTAATACTTGCCAATCAGATCATTACTGTATGTGCATGCTGAAAGCACAGGTAAACACTTGAGTTCATTTGCACATTACTATACAGTATATCATCCCATTACAAAGCATGCACTTGTCTGCAGAGAGGGATGTATGCTGGCAATAAAATCTCAGCTAAACTGTACAACTGCTTAAAAGAAGTCACTGTCTCATTATGCCTAAGATAAAGCTGACTCAGAAGACATATTTAAATCAAATGCAAATGTTTAATGATTTTTTTTAGCCACTTCCCATATGGAAAATACTGGGGTGGTTTTGGTTTTTATGAAGTGAAAAAGTAACCTCTTGGGGAAACAGGTTATTTCTTCTTTATAATTTGAGAAGAGAATTACACATTTCAGCTAATAATAACTTGCTAAAATCCTAGGAAATGAAGGAATAAGTATTTATGATTCACATTACAATGCTAACAATTTACTGGGTTTTTTTTCTTTCAAAGTCTATAAACATTTCCTTCTTGTACGATGTACACTAGTATCACACATTAGAGCATAGTGACATATTGTATATCATCTTTTCATAATATACAAGTTGATTATAAAATCATGACACAGATATCATCAGCTTTTTTAAAAGCCACTTGTACCATTCATTTTGTTCTTTCCAATTTTCCATTGATCAAAATATTGATGACTCATTTATAGAAATATTTTTTAAAATTTAATATTACAGAACGTGCATTGCTCTGCTGAGTCAAAATTATGCTTCACACACAAGTAGTATATCTTTTTTAAATGACATTTTACAAGCATCAGCAGAGTTGACAGTCTAATATAGTAATATATTTCTTTGCAGCTGAACTAATGAGTCTCCTGGCACAGCTATCAAATTAAATTTATAAGACTCTCCACCCTTATTACAGGACTAACTGCAAAAGCTAACGCTTTGTGGATTATAACAAGAAGCATTTAAAAATAAATATGGCTTTATTATAATTTATGACAGCAAAGCAGCATCTTAAAAGTATACTGTAAGTACAGTCCAGCTTCCTCTTTTGGGCGATAATGGTTTACATTTCAAACTACCAGATTATAGTTTTGTACTACTAACCATTTTAAACATAGCAAGAATGAAAGATTCAGATACTGAGGAAACAATTGTGTTTTATTCTTTTTTCCCAGATATGCTTCATGCCTGAGGACCGATCTCTGTAAGAAAACTTGCACTTGACTGGATTTTATTTTGTAACAAATCAGCCTCAAATCTATGGAAATGTCAACCACCTCCCTTTCATAAAGGCCTTTACTCTCATTCTTACCATCCACTGATGATTTAAAAAAAAAAAAAAAAAGAAAAAAATCATACTTTTGCTCTCCGCCCCCTTAAATTTCAAAACTAAAATACCTGGAGCAGTAGGTGATATTTTAGTACTCTCTGCATTGGAACCACTAAAAGATCCCGCAGTGTAAATTTCCCGTTATTGGCCCTCTTGGAACATTCCTAGTTCAAAACAGAAGAAAGAATAAGATAAGAAAGTTAGAAAATAATAAAATTCCAGTGATATATGTAAAAATTCAGTGATATACGGGCCAAGCAACTATATTAAATGTCTTAGATATTTCAACAGCATGAGAAAGAGTAGGATAAACATCACAAAGGCAACAGAAATTAGGCATTCCATTGAACTTAGAAAAAAAAAAAAAACAAAAAAAGACATTGCTTATAAGCATAGCAAAAATGGCAAATATTATACGTATCTTCCAAAAAGCAAAAAATAATCTTGAAAACTACAGGCCCATCGGTCTCACTTTAGCTCCTGCAAAAATTATAGAGAAAGTCCTCTTGGAAGCAATTTCTGGGCACACAAAGGAAGGTGACTGGGAACATCCACCACGGATTTACCACACGTAAATCAATGCCTGACCTACTTGACTGCTTTCCACAATGAAACGGCAAAATCTGTGAATGGGTGGAAAGAGTCAACTCTTCCAAGGCTTTCAACATCATCTCCCACAGCATCCTGTTATCCAAGTTGGGATGTTATGCTCCAGATGAATGAACTACTAGATGTATGAAAAACTGACTAGATGATGAGGCCCAAAAAAAAGCCGTGACTAATGTTTCCTATACTACCTGAGGGACAGTTGCAAGTAGAGCTCCTCAGGACTCTGGCCAGTGAACCCTCCCATTTAATATTTTTAGCAATGATCTGCAGGAAAAGACAGAGGACACCCAAAGCAAGTCTGCAGACAACACCAAATTGGAGGTGCAGGTGACACTCTTCAGGGCACGTCCAACAGAGCCTCATATGAAGGTAATGAGGTGAAAGCTCTGCTGGAAAGGACCCAGGGATCACAGCACAGCAAGCCCTGTGAGGCAGTGGGACCAGGGCTTGTTCAGCCCAGAGGTCCCTCCCAACCTGAGTGATTCTGCAATTCTGTGTTCTCAGCTGAGATGCCACAATAAACAGAAGGGCATTGCTGATGACCACTTCCAAAAAAAAAAAAAACCAAAAAACAAAACAAAACAAAAACCAAACAAAAAAAAAAAAAAACCCTAACCAACCAA
>JAOXNO010000004.1:11148126-11177777 GCA_028565335.1 Limnodromus scolopaceus | reverse complement strand
GGGGGGGGGGAAGGTACATGGAAGGGAAATGATCATTTTACATCCCTGTTATTCAAAGATAAGATGAAATTGCTACACATAAATATATTCTCAAATGACTCATATTAAGAAAAGGTTTATTATCTGCTACTTTGCAGTTTACCAGGCCCTGGACAACCGTGGATCAGTACCTCATTTGGTACAGAAGAAGGTGAGGAGTAAACATATCTTAATATTTTACTGCAATACATCATTAACTTTTGAACCAAAAGACCACTAAGGAACTGTTGCATTTACATTTAACTTGGCTGACAGATGCGAAAAAGGACACGTAGCTAGACAACTCCAGGGAGATTACACAGCTGCTGATCTAATGAGCATATTATTCCAAGTAAAGAGTGTTCATAAGTTAAATTGAACATTTTCTCTCCATCTGCCTTGTTCTGGTATTGTGTTAGTACTCTGTGTTGGTTCAGGTTAGTTTTAATCAAACCACAAGCCTCTAGGGAAGGAGAAAGGATAAGGGCTTTTGAAAAAAGGCAGAACAAATGAAAATTCATTAAAAAGAAAAGAAAGGGGGGAAAAAAAAAAAGAGAGAGACATGGCCTAAAAGCAAACCCTTTGTTTCACATAATGGCACCTCTAACAGGCCCTTAAAAACAAACAGCAAATTTCAAATACCAGCTATACAAATATGCCTCTACTAAATACTGCTATGATATACATTTAAGCATCAAAGTCATACAGAAACACGTGAAGACAATTTGTAGCCTTGACACCCACACCAACGTTTCCTTAGGAACACGAAAGTCTGCAGACCTCCAGCAGGTAGAAATGTAATAGCCTGGTTTTGATTACACAGAGCTTTACGTATAGCTGAATACTGATTTTCATGTCATTCAACTAATGAAATCCAGGCTTTAGGTGTAGAGCACTGACAGCTGCAATCCAAAGCAAAGTCATAAATTTACTTTCCACAGGAATAATCACCAGCTGCGGGATGCTGCCTTTTTCCTCATTGACATCACCTTCAGCTACCCCAATTCTGGCATCTCTTGTCATCCATGTCCATTCTTCCATTTCCACTGAACTACATCCTCAGGAAATATATCTGAGGACTACTCCATCCTTCTTTCCCATCAAGGCTTAGTATTGGCATAGCAGCAGGTAAGGAAAATAGCCCAACTGTCCCAGGGAACCATGGCAGGGAAATTCACAACCCTGAGCCAAGTTTTTTTGTGACTGACAGGAGGCTGCCAGCAACTCTGAAAAATAGTTTGAAACCAGGTGCCAAATGCTTTTATGCAGAGGCAGCAAGGGTAAGGTGACTGCTGTAAAAGCTGGTTTTGGCAGTCATGCGCGTTTCCTCTGAGCACAGAGCCCCAGCTGCCAGCTGCGAGAGAAGACCTGAGAGGTGCTGCTGAGCTGCTGGGGGAACGGCTGGCTGGCTCCAGGCAAACCTCGGCTCTTTCCCTCCTCCTGAGCAGGGAGTACCACGCATTGCCCGAGGGAAGTCTCATCTTGCATCCATTTTCTCCAGTGTCTCCACCGATAAAGTGGCAGGAAAGAAAAGAAAAAGAAAAAAAATATCCAAGACAAAAAACCTCCTGGGTGTTGCCTCTTTCTGTTTGTAGATAAGCTAACTAGAGAGATGCAAACTGCTGGGACTCCAAAAGCCCTGGGGAAAAGCTGCAAGATTTCCTCCAAAGCCTTGTAAGGAGAGGGGAGGTTGGGAGGAGCGCAGTTTGGCACCAGGAAGGCAAGCAGAGCCAGAGAGACAGAAGAACATAAATTTAAAGAAAAAAAAAAACTACTCTGGATGATATAAGAGCACAGATGACCTGATGTCCAAAAGGATGGGTTACGGCTAGGTATATTTCCCCCTTTTAGTAAAAATAAAACATCTGACATAGTTAGAAATATCAAAAGCTAGAGAGTTCTGTTGATGTTTTCTTTTCACATCTCTAAATTATACCAAGCAACACTTGATGTCATATGTTTAGGTTACAGGTATAAAGTATCTATAGCATTTTTTTCTAGAACAAGAGTTAAAATAAAAGCATAACTGCAGTTTCCAACAATAGCAAAGGGCAGGTTGGACCCCTCCCTAACCAAACTCCTCCTTCCCCCTTTTCACATACTGAACATTTCTAATATTTCCTTCCTTTTATAGGGAGCGATAGGTCTGATCACACAAACTCCTGAACTGGAACAGTGGGACAGGCAGATGTAACTATGTGGGACTGCACACACAACTCCTAAACATTACTTACCTAAAAATAAAAGAGAGAGAGAGGCAAAACTGAATGCTGTGCAGGAACTCATAAGACTCAATGCCATATTATTAGGACTATAATGAGCAAGTTTTTCATAATCGGTACCCAATTATGGTCAGAAATATATACACATTATACAAAAGTTGTGCTTAAAAACCCATTTTTTTTCAAACTTCAGGTCAGTAACGAGGCTAGTCCAAAAGCATGAAAGCTTCCCTAGACAGCTCTGCTCTTATAAGGAACTGAGAAATTCCAAATTGCACAAGCGGCACAGTCCTGTTTATCTTTTGGTTCATTTTGTCGAAAAGGCTGACACTCACCAAAGGAATCACGGGGGGAGGGAGTTTTAGCAGCCGCTTCCTGTCTGTAACTTGTGGGTTTGGTTCTATGAATACCTCCCAGCCCTCATCATGCCTTCAGGGGGAGTTAGGTTTAGGTTTGCTTTGGGTTTTTGGTTGGTTTTTGTTTTGTTTTGTTTTAAGCTGTTGCTTAAAGAATGACAACCTTACTTCAGGCACTGCTGTGATAGAAACAGAGCACTTGCACATTGCAGCTAATAGCGTTAGTGCAGATTGCCTTCAAGCATACTATCCTTGTGAAAGGAGAATAAAATGGGATTTTGTCCTTCCTGGTACATTATTACGTTACAGGTTTTGCATGAAGGGCAAAGAAAGATAAAAGGATAAGCTTAGGCCACTACCGCAAAACCTAGCTGCTATTAAATCATTCCAGTTCCCTTCCTAATAAACTTTAGAAGGAAAACTTATACTTACAAACTTCATCTTCAAACTGTATTCAATTTTGATCAAGCACTCGCTCTCTATGCTTTGTAAACACCCTTATTGATGATACCACAATTTTTTACCATATTTTATATGGGTCAGAACACAAAATCAAGGACAAGATACTTTTTTTCCTTGTATTTCAAACACCACATTTTAATGTAATCTTGATTTTTTTTCCTAAATGTAAGCATCCATTTTAAAAGTCTAATGGCCTAACAGTAAGATTATCAAAGGTGTTCAAACTTTGAACAGAACTTTTTTTTTTTTTTAAGAGGAATGGACATAAATCAATCATGTGTGTTTTGCAAAGTTACATTTCTTTTGCCATTGTCCTTTAACAGACTTCAAAGGACTATTTTTACACACTGGAAAAGAACAAGAAAATTCACTGAACAGCAACCACCAGTCTGTACACTATGTATACATTTTGGATGTTCTTGACCTTAGATGTTTAAAATTAGCATACAAATGTTTTAGAAGGAAACAAATGCTTTCGTATTCATTATTGATTACGCCTCAAATATCATTTTAGGTATTCATCCTGGAATTTAAGTGACATGTGGTTTCTTCACTCCCACTGCATTATTTAACTTCAATATTTAAACTTATACCTTGTCAATTTTTATATTAGCAAGAAGGATATTTGGAGGATACTGTGCAAAAGAGCTTTTCTTCTTCTCTTCTTCTAAAAGCAGAGGAAGATCTTTCTCTTCCTGTCTGAGTGAACCAGTCACTACCACACCTCCCCCTCTTATGAATTTACTTTAACCATTGACTATAAATTCAACCAGAGTGTAGCTTTGCTGAATGGTACCAAGTCACACTTGAATCATGAAATTAATTTAGTGCATACACAAACACTGAAGATAAGAATATTTATTAGAGGTAAACACATACCGTATGTCCCCTCATTCTCTGCAAGAAAAAAAAATTCCCCTGCTACAGTGGGCAGTGCAAAGGGAAGTGACCTCTTTGATGCAATTACCCGCCAACTCGCTCACAGTGGCTTAGAAAAGCCCAAGGCTATCTTCAAGCCTCATGCTCTAGAGATCTCTCTTTTGTACCAGAAGAGACAAGGGATTGGATCAGTCCATTGGAAAACTGCTGTACTCACCTTGAAGACTACAAAAAGGTACACAGTACGGCATAACTCACTTTTATTCTCACTGTCTTCCACTCTTATTTTAAAAATCATAATCTTTGATACAGGATAAAAAATTATACTTGAAAAGACATCCTGCAACGGGAATGGCAATACTATTAACTTCTACTGTAAAAACCTCGTAAGAGCAGTAGTTTGGTTTTCTCCATAATCATCTGTTCATTTAGATTAAAAAAAAAACAAACCATAACTACACTACTGTAGTGAAAGAAAATACATAGTGAGATTTACATTCTCATTATGTTTGACCTAATTCACCTTGAGCTGGAGCCTTACACTGAAAATTACAAAATGAATGAGACAAACTAACTTGCTAATTTTATTTGCTGCTGCTTCATTATTCTCTTGCTTTGTTCCCTTGAACACGCGGGAGCTTGCAGGTTGTAACATTATCTATGTATATATCTTTCCCCTCAGAGAGAGTACTGTACTTCCAAAATGCCACTGCAGAACCAAGGGAAAGTGGGATTCCTATTTTTTTTTATTGTTTATAATATATTTGTACTAAATGATGATAACCTACAAAATAAAACCTCCGTGCTAGTCAGTGTCTGACTGACATCACATCCTTCTTTGCACTGACACTGATGCTGTGACCTATGCTGCCTATGACAAAATTAAGCCAGCCAGGCCTGAGAGCTTACCATCTAAAAGATCAGTTAGAAGACAGAAAACAGACAAACAAGACACTTCATTTAAAATTAGTATTTTTTTGAATTTTGATTTTTTTTTCTGAAACACACACCTATTTAGATCTTTTTTTTTTTCCCAAGCCACCCACCTGTTAACATTATAAAACACTGAAGTATTTGAATACAAGCAAAACAAATAAAGTATTTGAACATGAGCGCAGAAGATCAAAAACTCCTCACCTCTGTACCAGGCATAACATCATATTAGGCGTTATGCTCATATTATTAAAAAACAGAGTCAGATCTCTTAACAACTCTACATCCCTGGTCCATTCCATCCCAAGTCCTTCCCTGCCCACCAGAAATAAAACAGAGGTACTTCTTCGCCACTCCACACTCTATGACATGCAATCTCTAGTTAAGGAAAACAATATTTGCTTTAACTATTCCTGTCATGGTGAGGGGAGGGAGGCTTTATTCATGGAGGCTCCAATACAACTGTGGGGTTTCAGGCACTCTATTTCTCTAACAGGAATAAAAAGCTTTGAGTACTATTTTGAAGAATGCTTTATTCTTCTGTTGTATCAATATCTGAAGACGCACAGCTGCCAACATGTCCATAACTCATCTAAGAACTGCAGCACCAACTTAAACTGCAGAGAGGAATCAAATTTCTTTATAACATATCTAATAATGTTAAGTGGCTTATAAGAAACATCCTTCAGATAGAGACTTGTTCTTCAGTTTTCACTTGTCTGGAGATGTAAAAGTAGATTTTGAGTTCTTCAAGTACGTGATACTATGTATTGTAGATGTAGATACTGTGATAAGTAAGTGCATAACACAGATACCTATCACTAGCCATTTAGTAATATTTAATATTAAGATGTCTCTTGAAGTTTCATGAGCACCATTGACTTCAGAAATTTCTCTCCTCTGCCTTGTGCTCTTCATCCACTTGTTTCTGCCCTGTACTTCAGCCTGCTGCTGTCTTAGCTGTGCTAACCCAATTGTTAGCATGGTCGTGTCATAAATTACATCAGAGAATTAATACGCAGAGAGAAAGGGAGGGACCGATTTCTTAAAATGTAACTCTGAAGGGCAGGTAGCTCCTCTGCTTGTTTCCCAGCTCAGCCACACCAACAAGTATGCTGGCATGACAAAGGGAGCAGAGCAAAGGAGAGGCAGTAACTTCTGACATTAATATTGCCTCTTAGAGTACATAGGACTATACCTCACTTTTACTCTATAAGGTTTATAGGCATTTCCAAATATTTTGTCTGGAATTGTACTTGAAAGCATTTGTGAAAGGGTACAAGACTGAACACATTGCAGATTGGTAACAGGTTACAAAACTTCATCTATGGCCAACTTCAGCCCTAATTATTCATGACAAAAACATCAGTAGCACACAAGTTCAATGAAGCTCTTCACATGAACTGAGTTGGGCATTTCAGTCCAATACGGTGGGACAAAAACACAATATCCACCTCTTTTGCAGTCAAAGCACAAAGTCATTTTGTGGAGATAAAACTGGGGAAAAAGATGTATTGCAATCAACCAATCATACAACATGAAAGATAAAACTTATGTAATACCGATATTCTACCAGTTTGTCATGGGTATTATGGTCTCATTGAAAGGCAATGCTTGTGGTAAAGAAAGTTAAATTTTATTGGGTCAGCTGCCCTGGGGAAAAAAAAAAATGAAAGAAAAAAAATAATTTCAAATATCTAAACCTTTCTTCAGGTCAGCCGCAAAATTCACAAGCTTCACTATAAGGACAGGTTGGGAGCAAATATTTTGAAGTTGTAGTCCATGTCCAGCAGCAACCTAACTTGAGTTATGCCTCTACCTTCTCCATTTTTTATCTCAAATTTCAAGTCTAAACCAGAGATCTCTTAAAACAAACGCAAGTTGATGAATGCTAAACAAAGCGACTGAAATAGCTTCAATGCCAAAATTAAAAAGAAACTGTTAAACATTAGCGCTCCCACACTAACTGCAATGTCTCTTAAAATTGTGTCCCTCAATATATCTCCCTTTTTCCTTGGCAAGCCCTAATTTTATTGCTCACAGATATTTCTAACAGCACAGAAACTCCCTTGCCGCACTCATACCAAAAATAGTAGCTTCAAGGATGAGACAGCATCAAAAACAGTGAAATAAAGCAATGCTTAACTGAGGCAGATGTATGAAATGTAATCTTCAGACTTCAGTGAAGTTGGAGGGTTTAGAAAGAGAGGAGTTTTGGGAAAGATGAAAATGTCAATAGGAGAAAGATTTGAGAAAGGAAGTTGAAAGAGGGAGGGTGAGGCAATGGAGGAAGAGAAGCAATCTCATTCTAGGAAAGTAATGTTGTCAGCTTCTGAAGAGGCTCAAGATGACAAAACATCATCTCAAAAACTACGAAACAAAATAAGAAAACCGAAACCAAACCTGAAAGGCAAATGAAATATAAAATGAGAAGAAAGAAAGTCACAGTTCCCTCAATGGTAATTTGTTTCAAAAAAAAAAAGATGCTTCATGTTTTCCAGCAACAAAAGCAACAAAAACATCAATGTAACAATCTTCTTCATTAGCTATATAAATACTGCTAGTCTGTTGCTGTAGCTGAGGTACCTAAAACGTGCACAGAACACACAACATAGATTCTGTTAGTTATGTGGATCAGCTTCATGCAAGGTACAACATTTGTTCAGAAGTTAGATTTCACTTTTGAAAAGTTTTAAATACTGCTGTTCAAGAATAACACAACCAGTTAAACCACTCTTATACAATGCTTTTTGGTATCACTTGTACTGTAGACTATGGAGAAAATCTTTTAAGACCTGAGTTAACACAATGATAACTATTTATTTTCTATTAAGATGAAGGTCTGGTTCTTGGTCAAAATTTAGTGATACATGTGTAGCAAAGAGACCAGGCTACTGCAGTACACGTTTGATTTTTCAGTGGATTTTTGATTACAGATATACTTACTAACATGCACCACATTGCCTCCAGCTTCAGAAGCCTACCACAGCGTATTAACATCCAACAGAGCAGGCAAGGAAAAAGGGCTTCTGACAAGATTTACTGCCTTGCTAGCTCAAGGCTCTCTGGCTATAAGAAGCTTCACAGCAAGAGGATTTTTCCCTTAAGAATTTAGTCTGTCAAGTGAACTAACATGGATCAATTTAAAGCCATCATGAGGTCTGATGGACTCTGTCAGACACATTCTTTTCTACCAGCCAAGCAGCTTTGATACAATGGTACCAAGTCACAACACTGATTTGAGAACACTGGCCTTCCTTTTAACATATTACCTAACGTTATGACACATTTATAGTTGAATTCACATCCATACCCAGGGTCCTGCACTTGCAAACATGCAAGGAAACACAAGTGACTTTGATACGATACCTACATGAATGACCAATTCAACTATGTCCGAGCAAATTGTTTTCAATGCACACACAAATGGCAGAACAAAATCTAATATTAGTAAGTTTAGTTGAGTAGCTTCATCTACCAGCTACTATCTATTAATAAGTATATTTTTCATTATATTAGGGGACTGAAAAAGTTTTAAAAATACTGTCATGACTTGGCATAAAAAAAACATCTCAACTATGTGAGCTTACGTTATTTTTACTTGGAAAAAGCAATACTTTCTCTCTAATGCTTATGAAAACAGCTGCCTCTAAAACAGCACCTGGATTCATCTTCACTTCCCATTTCTGGGAAACCACTTGGAAAATAACATTTTGCATTTTCTTTCCCAACAGATTAGTGCAGTAAGGCATATTTCATGCCTCCCAGAAAAATACCTCTAAGGAGAAGAAAGCTTATACTCACTAACTGTTACTCGCACTCCTAAATAAGACATATCTTTTCTCTTAGCCGTAACCAAGAACATCCAGACTACATTCCTAGGTGCCTTACTTCCACATACTCAGTCTACTCCAACAGTAGGAGCTGAAGACCTGTCTTTTAGCATCAAATTGTATCCATGTTTTAGGCGCAGATGCCCAGCTTAAACAAACCAATACATCAGCATCCAAATTACCTTCTACACAAACAAGCAAGCACTCTTTGTCTCCCCTGAACTAGGCAGAGATTTGAAAGCATATTAGTGCCCAACAGTGGCACACATGAACTTGATGAGACCCTCCTGAGCGCCTCACAGCGCTGCCCAGACACTTGCTAGTGGGCAAAGCAGCGGTAAGAGCAGCCCAGAGAACGGCAGTCCTTGCTGGCTGGAGCCGCCGCAGCAGAACACACTCGCACCAGCGGCACAAGTGAAAAAAGCCAGGGTCTTCTTTCCATCATAACTTGGGGAACTGAACAGCCAAGCTGTGGCCTTCTCCATGCAAAGGCAGAACGCAAGTTAACTCGAGTCACCACAATGGCCTGCAGCCTGAATTCACATCGCAGTTTTACACTCACAAAAGTTAGTACATTGTTAACAATGTCTCAGATTTCCCCTCCCCTGCCTTTATACGCCTTTTTTCCTTTGTATGTCACAGACAACTCAGACTGCCATACATGAAAAGTCTCTGCTTCTGCAAACACACACACAAGCAAAAATGCACCATAAAAGCAGGAACACACCATAGAGCAGGCTGTACTTCCCCGCCTTGTGCCGCACTCTCTGTTCAACCCAGAGGTGTGCACTGGAAGAAGACTCTCTTCCTATTTCTATGTAGCATTTTCTCTGGAAAGATCTTGATGGGCTTCTGGAGCTCACAACCAAGGCTTCTTAAAAGTGCCATCACTCAAGTGCTTTTTATTGCCTTATTTTCTATGACACAAGCCTTGTTTTCTGTATTCAAACACCAGTAGTAGTTTTCACAGTCACATTTGTGAGTACTGATTTGATTAGAAATATAAAGCTAAATCCTCCTCTCAGATTCAATGTTTTCTAACTCAGTTTTAAATGAGGAATTGGTTATTTCATCTTAGACTTTGATAGATCAACTCTAAGAAACTCAGGAAAAGTACATCTGGTGTAAGTCCAAATTTCTGACCTCTTGAGAGATCACAGCAGTTCATATATGCATGCATTGATCAATATTTGTTATAGACACCAGTACATGAAAGATCTCATCTAAACACCTCTCTACTGCATACCAAACTGACTATTTTTTAATAATAAGTTTTTAAAAATTAAGAGAGGGAAACATAGTTCTAAGAAAAATTTACAGCTTAGAGTTAAAACATCATTTTGAGTCATTCCAAATAAATGAAAACATTTTTTATGGCTTGCAAATTTTAAAATTTTAAAATAATTTTATTGAACAATTTGTGTTGAAATTGTAAGTTCCTTCGTTGCAGTTTCATTTGAAGAGTTTTGGGGATTTTTCAGTTTAGACAGAGGAAATAAAACTTTATCAGAACATCAGTGCTAAGAGTTCTTTTTCCTTTCTAGGGGGTTGCTGGTCCCAGACAACACTGAAGAATGGTCTCAGTGTGCTATTCAACATATAAAAATATGGTCTGATTCAGATGCAAGAGGAAGTAAACAAAACCACACTTGAAAATTTCTTCTTTACATGACCAAATGAGAGAAGACACCCTCATATTCAACTTGTGACAAACATATAAAAGGAAAAGAAGTTGAATTGCAGGATTTCCAGTAGAGCTATAGTTCTCCTCTTGCAAGTAGCAAGCACTTAGCTATCAGGCAGAAAAATTTCAAGGTGTATTTAAATACATACAGGAATAACAAGACCAGTCTCCTGGCAAAAAAAACCAAGAGACAAAACAAAATTACAGAAACAAACCTGAAATGCAGAAATGGAAAAGGCCCAAGAAGCACTGCAGGGAGGGGGACGTACACCTGACTGCAAAGCAAAGTGATGAGAGAGGCAAAGGATGAAGGCAGCAAAGGAGACAAGGCAGCAAGGAAGAGCGAACAGTAACTAACCAGGGAAAACGAGTTTAAACATTGTCTGATGAGAGCCTAATTAAGTAGAAATGATCATACAGATTATGTTCTTTAGATGTAAATCTTGATAGAGTAAGGGAGAACACAAGTCAGCACCAAAAGCCAAGTGTGGAGGAAGGAAACTGGCAGCTCTGCAGTCCAGAGCCTGTGGTGAATGAGTGGTCAGAGCAGTCTGTTGTCTGTGCTTTACCACTTCACCACCTTCTTGTATCTCATCCCTCATCTTTCTTCCTTTTCACTTTAATATAGACCAGTAAAATGAGGTCTATATAACTTCAAAACCAACTAATTTTAAGACAACCCAGCGAAGCTATAAACGTAAAAGCATGAAAACATTTTCTCCTGTACACACCCCATATTTCTGAACTTGTACCATGGGGGAGATATGCACTGCTACTTGGTATCATTATTGCTTTGTTAATGTGAAGTTTGTAAGTAGCACCTTTTCCTAGCATTTAGGAGTCTACTCAAGGCATAGGTGGACTACTCACTTCCACAAGGGAAACAGACATAAGGAAATATCTAAAAGCTCTACAATTTGAATAGAAATTTTCTCATGTACTCCTATTTAACTCCTCATCCAGCATCAGAATGCTTAGCACAGCTGAACTGACAGTTAATCTAATTAATAATACATACAAAGGCAAGATTTAAAATCAGTCTGGTTGTGGCTCCTACAGATTCCAAATTTATGCCACCCATCTGTGGGTGGCAAATCTCCATCAAAAAAACCAAAATGCAAATGTAAATTACTCTGTAAAAGTTGAAAACTAAAGTCATATTACGCTTAAATTCCTAGTATTTCAGCTCTTTCACTAAGTTTTGGATGATATTATCTAATGCTTGATGAATACAGGAAAACTACTTTGGCTTTCCTATGTTCTGAAAAAAAAAATAATTCATACTCCATTTTATTTCATCAGGAAAGTGTCTATAGAAAGCAAGACAGTATTGGAACCTTTATTTATTTAAAATCAGATGCCTGGTCTAGAATCCAGTTTTTCCAATCACAAACCACATGCTAAAGTGGTTTAATAGTATTAATATAAATAAAAAATATTTATCTTAATTTAAAGCAACCTTGTACTAAATTGGCTAGGAAAAACCTGTTCGTTTTCTAATTAAGGTACAATCATGCTTTAAACAAGCAATTTTTTCTGCCACAAAATATGCAGCTGAGAAAAACCATCTTATATCTAGTCTACATTCAGCCTTCAAGTTAGCATGCACAAAAATGTAGACCTCACCACTTTGAAAACAGTAAGACGACGTTTTTAATTCAGTGGTTTGAGAACTTTCATTAACTTCTCTGAGCTAATACTTCAAGACTTGTAACAAAGCTTGTTTTCAACACTCCGGTCATTTCTCACAGATCACACAGGCTGTCTCTGTCCATCCACTATGTAGGGTATTCAAGTTGTCTAACCTTTCTTTTTAGCTAGCTGAAAAACTCTAAGGGAGGCCCCTCCCTCTCCCCAAATTAAAATACATTAAAAACTTAGTCTCAAAATAAATCCAGATATATGTCACCCAACAACAATTAGTATACCAGAATAAGTTGTAAAAGAGGCTGCCATATACTCAAGTGCTTAAATCTCAAGAGATGTATATGTATTGTACTTTTCAAATAGATCTATGCTGACCAAGAGATAAAATTATCAGAAATCACAACAGCCAAGTAAATATCTTTAACACAAAAAAAGTGATCTAAAGAAAAACATGCACAGCTATTCCTAGCTGGCCAGTTGTTTCAAACAGCTATGAATTTTCCAATTCCTTACCTATACAAGCAAGGAAAGTGTTTAAAAGACAACTTGAAGGTAAAAAAAAAATATATACATATAAAGAAATTTAGTCTCACTCCTTGTTCCACTGCTTTTGAAAGGACAGCTTTTGAAGACAAGAATATATTGCATGGCATCATTACACTACATGCAAACCACAACCTCTTATCAGGACTTTGATAGAAATAATATTTAGACAACAAGTGGAGTCATCTCTTTGGACAGTGGCTGCCACAAGCTTGGCATTGTTTCCTTTCCAAATGCCATGTTTTACTTTGCAAATCTTCATGGGTCACGTTCTGCAAGGTGCTGGGTGATGTTACCTCCTAGTCATCTCCCCAAGCAACACTGAAGGTATATTCAGGCACGTCAGCTAGAGGGCCTACAGCTACTGCTATACCTTATTCCACTCAAGAAAATTATTCTCTTTTTACCTAGCACTGGGGGAGGAAAAAGCTGCATAATGTAGTACTGAGTCACTATGAAATCAACAGCCTCTCTGCTGGACACTTTAAACCACACTGTGAGTTTTGAACAGCAGCTTACCCCAGTGAACGCTGAATAGGAAATTATGGAAAACTCCCCACCAGTGACCTACATTCAGTTTTTTGCTCAACTCCCCAGCAAGGGCACAGACAGTAAATCGTCCCTCAAGTCATTCACATATTTTGGTAAAAGCTGGATTATATAGTGCACTCAATTACTCAACTAGTATCAATTAGCCACTGCAGGAAACACATATCATGTGCTCGCACAATGTCACTGATGTATTTGTGCTCAAAACTGCTCTACTTTAGAAAACACTTCAAACATTTCAGCAACTTAAAGTCCATTTTTGGGAATGAAATATATTTATGAGAACTAGTCCTCAAATGGTTTTCTTAATTAATTCTGCCAAGTGTCCCTTACATGTTCACAGAACAAAATGGTTTTCAGATGAAGATATATTTGGACCTATACACAACTCTATTTAATTTGGGAAATTTTATTAAGGTTAAAAGTTGGGTATAAAATACACTCAGACTAGCACCTTCCAAAAATTCAACAGAATACTTTTGTCAGCTTCTTCAGCATCACACTACATTGTGCAGTGTACCTACGTTGCTACTTCATATAAAAGGCTCTTCACAGGCAGGTCTTGAGACCTATGCTGGCAAATTACAGTTTTAAACTGTAACTGTGTGAAATCTAATAACTGATTTACTTGTAGAGATTAGCAGTAGCTGAAGTGGCTCATTTAATTTCTCCTTCATTAGTCATCTTTTTTGACAACACTTAAATTCTTCTGTAATATTAGCAACTGTCATTATTCAGATTGTTTTTAAACAGGTTCCAAAGTTTATCAGGTAATACATTCATAATAAAATTTTACGCTGAATAATATAATTATTGAATGGTTATTTTGGAAATTAAATCCTCGGTTTTCAACCAACAACATTTAAACTTCAAAATCTCATCAAGAAAACCATGAAAATGCAAACAATCTATTTAACAGCACTTCTCCAAATAAATCTCATCTCATGCTTCACAGTTAAAAACATTTAAGATCCAAAACTTTGTTGTAACATGTTTCGATCAAAAGACGCCTCCCTAAATACACTTAGTGTTTGCACCAAAAGACCCAAAAACAGCAGAACACAGTTCTTTATTAGCAAACACCTCTCTAGCCCTGTCACCAACGTGTTAAGTAAAAGCCTTTTAACACATTTTGTAAACATTTCTCATCAACTCATACTTATTTCCTTTTTATGAAATACTCAAACATTGTTTCCTGCTGCAAAACATGTAAGTTTCACTTTCTATTGAAAATGGACAGAAAAAGCAGTGAATGAAATTACAATCAATCTAACTATCAGAGCATACTTCAGGCTGAACAAACCCTGAATTTTTAATACTTATAAAGAAACAAGCAGCAACTACTCTCTTTGAAAGTACATAATTATTTGGGACTTTTAACTTAAGCACACTTCTCCTTTCCATAGAACCACCAACCATAAACAGCTGGCAGGTGGTCTCCCCCTTGCCTGCACAAAGAGGCAGACTCCATAGACTGAGGGGAAAAAAAAAAAATAAAAAATAAAAAAAATCACATTCCAGCCTCCCACCAGCATGCTAGCATGTCCCAGGTTTAGCTGCTAGCGATGTCCTGGGGCCAATTTTGGAGAACACTTGGTGTGTGTGGAGAACATTTAGTTGGACTAAATGATCTCTATGGTCCCTTCCAACTCTAAGAATTCAGTGAAATTCAGTAAAATTATTCATCCCCTTTGTTCACCCAGCTCATCACTTTGCCCAAAACTACGATTTCTGTTCTTCGGTGCTAAAAGTCATTTGTTAGTATGATTTAAGGGAAGCTTTTAGGAATGCTTCTGAGTGCTTGACCTTTATGGAACTCCATACAAACAGAAGTAATATTTAACAAATAAGGTCTTCCATACATGCCAAGCATTTTAGCAGTTTTGGTACAGGTTAGTGTTTTGTTGCTCATTTTGTCCATAGCATTTTCATGGAGAAGGAAACTGAAACCTGTCCATATCTACCGTTTCTTTATTCTCTCACATTCACAAGTAGACCTCAAGGGAGTTCAAGTGTCATTCACCCCAACCAGTCCCTCCCACCGAAACACGTGAAAACATTAAAATGCTAGTCCTAGGAACAATTGTACAGCTAGTTTCTTGAGCAAACCATTAAGGTTTTTTGCTTTTCTTTTTTTTAAATTCTACCACTAAAAGATCTCAGAGGATGAAGATACAGATCTCTGTTTTTAATGATAGTCTTGTTTTCACCAGTTCATTTCTATTTCTCCATTTTAATATATTTACAAAAATATCCCATAATGTCTTGGCATGTTCCCCAATGTTCTGAAGTTTTAATATGACTTTATTAGTGAAAGTGCTCATATTTTTCTCTATTACCTCACTCATTAAATTCACCAAATAAAACATAAGACAACTGAGATTATTCTCAACTGCTTTAGTTTCATTGAAAATTTCCTAAACATTTTTCCTCCTCTCTCTTCCTGGAAATGTACATAACTTTTTATAAAAACTGTTGCTCTTTGTTGTGTTGATTTTGGTGTGTGTATCTCATGCACATCTGCCTGATCTTCCTGGAATCTGTTAAACCTGAGGGAATACTAACACACCAGGATTCCCAACTTCAACATGACTTTCTGCTGCATCATAGCCCGGATTTCCTTTGCACTGAGTGACTAAAATGATCAGAAACTACATGACCTTAGAATACACACTTAATGTTTTCACAGCAGTTGCTTACTTTTACATAAATTAGCCTTTGAAGTGTCACTTGAGACTTGGCTACATTAGACATTATGTTACATGCTTTTAAACAATTAGGCACTTGTTTGATTGGTAGCAGTTGATATTGGATCCACTTGTTTGTTTTTCAAAATCATGATTGGATATTGTATGTTATTTCTAGACATCTATTGCAGGATTGCTACTAGGGGGTCCATGGCTATGTTCATATTAAATCAATTATATCATAAAAAACACTTTGGGCTCATTTATACATTGCTTAGACTATTTAGAAGCAGAGCATACAAAAGTTCTTTTTCTGACAATATCTGGACACTATTTTGCCCCCACAGGGCCTCAAATACAACTCTGAGGCCAGGGAGCATCTATTGACATCAACAGGGGCTGGAACTAATCCTCAGATCCCCGTTTCTGCAACACATTATTCGCAAACTTCCTTCGGAGAATAGGGATAGCAACAATTTGTTGCGGCGTACCAAACAGCAACGACTGCTGTTCGAGGAGCGTGCAGGCTCACAGAGCTGAAGGAACAAGTATCAACAGTATTTGTTGATTCTGGCACACAGGTAGAAAGGAAGAACCTGACAACCCTGCGCTAGTGAAAAATGACTCTCCAGCATGGAATTCATAATGAAAACACTGTCTGGCACCCCGTGCGCGTGGGAGGGCATTTCATGCTCCGTCAGGAACTTAATGCAACAATAAAATTTACTGATAGAAAGGTGAGTGGGAATGAGTGAATACTGTAGAACTCAAGGAAAAACAAGTTTTATGTAGTTTTGGAAAGCGTGATTTAAGAACCTTCCTATTTCTGTGTAATGTAGCCCCTCTTTTTTCAAGCACCATCATTCTAAAAATAAGAAAACCTGCGCTATTATACTTGAAACAGAAAAAAACCCCTCATCTTGTAACAGCTGATATCAATATTCATACAGAATGTAGGCATTAAAAAAATACACATGGGTTTACCTGCTCCCCTATTTCTTTACCTATTCTCCAATTATTTACATGCTGCTACTTCAGCTTCACCTCTGATTCCCATCCACACCACATACACCCTTCTTCTCTAATCACTGAGAGATCCAAGAGTCTCTGCAAAGCGGAGGACAAAGTTCAAGTCAAATTTTTGTATGTTATGTCAAAGCACCTGAAAACATCTCATTTACCCCAGCTATTAAATGCAAGTTTCACCATTACATCAAACATTTTGTAATCGGTATTTCACAAGGCTGTTAAAAGTCTCATGACTATATAGGCAGCTTACAGCTGCTACTTCTACCATACAAAGGAGTTTGCTGCCATTTTCTTTAGAGTTGAAAAACACCATTTTTTAAAAAATTACGGTTTCCATCAACAGGCCTCTCATCTGATTTTTCCCTTCAATCTGATTTCCTTGAAGACACCCTGTTCCTTTACAGTTGACACATTTCTGCTGTTGCCTCCGCTAGCATGCCTAAACAGCCATTGAAATCAGTCATACTAAACAGAATATTCCATTGTAAGACAACAAATTCAGTAATCTCTTTATAAAGTTGATTGAAGCATTTAAAAGCACCAGATGTATAAGGTTTATGGAGTCACCTCACCTACATTTTACTCATATCTCACCACTAATAAAGTACTTGCCAGCTTCTGACATCCCAAGACACCTTCCAGTACACTCTGTGTTAGAGGCTGTAGATATTCCACACACTCATTCCATCACTTATTTGGGCAACAGTTTGGAAAACAGAATGTTTCTAAACCTTGTTATCCTTTTTGTTTGTGCCTGTAGTAATTTTAAGATCACCCATATTTTGTACACATCTAGGGAGAGGAGTTCAAAGAATTCTTTTAGAAACAGTAGAATAACTTCATTGCAACAGCAGGAAAAATCTGCAGAACTGTTTTTTTGGTCTTTTGCATATACACAACTTAAAGAAGGCTGGAGATTTAGGACTATGTTGGAGCTGTTATTCATAGGGAAAAAAAATGAAGGGGAAAGTTGAGAAGCAAAGAACAAATTGAAAAAGATAAGCTTTCTTATTCTCACCACTACTACCAGCAATCAGAATTTCCAAAGTAATAAATACAATATGCAATTGAAATCCCATGCCACTTTACAGATATTCTCAGCTAAGTGTACAAACAATACACTTAAAACCACAGAAATAACTCAGCATAAGGGTAGCTACATATTTTAATACAGTTGTAATTTTCCTCTCCACTTCCTTAATGGCCTGAAGTTCACCAACTGCCTTAGGAAGCTGACTACATGCTCATTTGCAGAAGCTAGTAAAATATACAGATTAGCCTAAATACAGCATACTGCGACCTCCACTTGTGTGTGGCAAGCTTCCACAGAAGCACACAATTGAAACAGCTGAACAGCAGAGCCATTATGCACCTAAAAGCATGCCCAACACAGCTATCACAAGGACTGCTCAGGCTTGTTCAATTTAACATCTCCACCTCTGCACAAGCAGCTGTTACCATGCACATAGTTAGCCTCATAAAAGAATCCCTCACACCAGTGTCTTTCAAAGTTGTCACTGCATTTTTACCTGGTAGCTTTTCCAAGAAAGGTGACAAAGGCCACTAAAGAGGCCAAGACTAGAGAAACCATTTCTTGTAAGCACTGTCACCATCACTAGAACTGAAATATCAGTACCAGGAATAATTAGTCCATTTGTTCTACACTGTGGCAACAAACATGGTAAAACATCCACGTCACTGCATCCACTTTTACTTTAAGAAGAGAAATAAAATACTAAATATCGTGGATATAAGGCAGTTTTAGGTTTTTTAATCAATTATTCCACCTATACACACTCTTATTCTAAAATAAACTCTGTTAAAATAACAGAGTGCCACAAACGTATTTGTTGGGTTACATTCAGCCTTATTTCAGAACTCATCTATTGGATATTCAGTGATACAACAATAATATTTTGCACTGCAAAATACTTCTTCAATACCAGACTGTATTAAAAAAAAAGCTGGTTATGTTCATGTGGCACAAAATGTGAAAGTCAGCAATTAATTAGAACATACAATGAAAAATAATTTCTGTGCATTAGGCATAGGTATCAAAGATTTGAAGCAAGCATTAGGATATCTGACAATAAATACCTTATATAAGACATTGCTAGCACACACAAAAAAAAAAACCACAAATCCAACAATTTTAATTCCTCTGCACAACCAAAACAAGAATAAATCTAATTTTTAATAATCAATACACTAAATTTGTAAAAAAAAAAAAAACAAACCACATTTTAACAAAAGCTTTGGCTTAACTATTATTTATGAGGACAAAAGATATTCAGCATAACTAAAGAACAAGTGGAATTAACAGGTTTATCTCATTGTATACTCAAAGGACTAAAACAAGCAAACGATTCAGAAAAACATTTAGATATTTTCATCAACAGTAATCACAGAACCATTTCAAACTCATATTGGATCCCTGATTCACACTTGCACTCTTACATCCTCTTTACGTCTGTGTCTACTTATAAAAAAAGCAGTGCATAAAAACTAGTTAATGAAATTATGATCTCTTAAGAAAAGGAATAGTGCTTCAAATCTACTAAATTTGAATAAATAACTATTTTTGGTACTACTTCATGTAATTTTTAGACCTTTTCCTGTGAATTAGGGTAATGATACCCTATGACTCAAAAGCAGAAACCGAAGTTGAACTGAACAGATGCTGGCAATGACAGATCAAACAAATACGTAGGAGGTTACGAACAACAGACTGGAAAAAGCTTTTACACATAGAATAACTAATCATAGGCTTACAGAATATACTTCAGGCTGTGTAAATTAGAATAGTCACATTAACCCACCATAGTTGTGTTTGAGTTTTACAGCGGGTTAGAAAAAACAACAGATTTTAAAACCAATTGTCAAAAAATATTTACAGAGGGCAGATACATGCGTTAATTTCAAGCACTTGCGACTAAAGAAACATGCTCTGTGCCGTGTGGTATTACAATGTATAGGCCCAGGGTTTCTGATTCCACCAGACAGCATGTGCCCACTCTTCGTCACCTTCGCACATTTCATACAGCTTTATCTCAGCATCTTTCAATCTGAATTTTTAATTTATCTATGCTTGTCATACCTTCAGAACTTTCCTACCAAGAATTTTTCTCTGCTCTTTACTAGCCCCTCCAATGTAAATCTAATTCTTCAGCTTTCTTAATTCTTCCCCACTGTTTTTTACTGATGAATGCTCATCCATTAGTCACAACTTGTGCACCACATCTACCATGAAAATCTTCTATACTCAAGCATCAGAACACAGGTTTTACTCAGGATGTAACTGAAAGGATCCTTACCTTTCCAAAATCTCTCACGTCAAACAAATCAAATGCTTCAAAAAGTTCACTTTTCTTCATCCCAAATATTTCACAACATGCCGAAAGAAAAGTCCTTATATTCTTCAAGCAAAGAAACTAGGGAAAGAAAACAAAAATACTAAGCATCGAGTGGGTCAATTAGCAACTTGTATGCTCACTTTGGTCACAAATATAAATAATTCTATCAGTGAATTTTGTAGTGTAAGTCAGCACTTCCACTATGCTGTGATCTTCCACTGATTCTAATTCAGCCCAAAAGTTCCCTTCAGACTCAAAAGCATTAACTAAAATCTGAACAGACACTTTGTGAACAGAAACTATTTTCTCTTTTTACATAAACAAAGAGAAATGACAATATGGTACTAGATACAAATTAGTCTATAGACAATATACAAGTTACCTTAGAAGCAAGACCAAAGTTACCTTAATAAAATTATATTGATATAAGAAAGCTATTCTTCATGTATACATCAAGTGTCTTCAGCTGTTAAGATCAAAGTCTAGTTTGAATGTTTAATGAACACACATGCACTGTTTTAACACACTAAAGACATTATGAATACATATTCTCCATTTGGAACCCAGGAGCAGATGAAATTTGCAATTTAGAAGTCATTTACAATTTATCTAGTGGAGATTTAAGATCTTCAAACCACCTTGATTTCTGTACTGAATCAAAAGCTATTTCGCTTGAAGTTACCCACATACATCTATGATCATCTACACCTGGATAACAATAAACCTTCTACCGCAATGCTTGCCTTGTAAGGTTTTTAAAGCATTTTCCTGTAGACTACTTTTTGAAAGACCTTACCAGTACAAAAGACAATAACTATTAATAGCCTTGCAATAACTAAAGAGAGATAGCTAAGTGCAATATCCATTCCTGACGATGAGCACCACAAGGTACTCAATAAAGACACTGTTGTAGTCTTACTCCATGCGGTACAGTTCAAAAGCAAATACGATTTGCAACAGTATTTCAAGTGACCCAGTGCTGTACTTTGAATATGTACTTTAAAAGTACCGATACAGCAACTCAGTGTTAAAATTGAGTTCCTAGAGTTCTCATGTTATAGTGGATTCATAAGAACGAGGATCATTTACATCAGGACAGATTATAAAATTGCTATACATTCCAACTTAATGTTGTTTATAAAAGCAGCATTTTTGATATTATTCATAGATTCATAGAATGGTTCAATTTGGAAGGGACCTTAAAAATCATCTAGGTCCAATCCCCTTGCCATGGGCAGGGACACCTCCCACTAGACCAGTTTGCCAAAGCCCCATCCAGCCTGAACACCTCCAGAGATGGGGCATCCACAGCTTCTCTAGGCAACGTGTTCCAGTGTCTCACCACCCTCACAGTAAAGAATTTCTCCCTAATAGCTAATCTAAATCTCCCCTCTTTCAGTTTAAAACCATTACCCCTCAACCTATCACTACACTCCCTGATAAAGAGCCCTTCCCCATCTCTCCTGTAGGCCCCCTTCAGGTCCTGGAAGGCTGCCATAAGGTCTCCCCAGAGCCCTCTCTTCTCCAGGCTGAACAACCCCAACTCTCTCAGCCTGTCCTTGTAGGAGAAGTGCTGCAGCCCTCTGATCATCTTCATGCCCCTCCTCTGGACCTGTTCCAACGGGCCCATGTCCTTCTTGTGCTGAGGACTCCAAAGCTGAAGGCAGTACTCCAGGTCGTGTCTCACCAGAGTGGAGTAGAAGGGCAGAATCACTTCCCTGGACCTGCTGGCCACAGATTCAGACCAGGATGCGGTTATTGCAGAGTGTCACAGCCATACCTTTCCTAGGTGCAAAGTAATAAGTACTCAAACTGCTCACTCAGACTAAATATGTCACTTCCTTACTTTCAGCATGAGAAAACAAAATACCAATTCAACAGGGATCCCTACTTCGTGTCTTAACATAAAACTAACCAGTCAGACACAGAAAAAGCAGACCACCTGATAGATTAAATTCACAGCCAAGTCACACATGTGAAAGCACCAATTCAACAAGAGAAGCTTCAAGAGTAGACAATTCTATTAGATGGTTGTGGACATCAAGACAACCACTGACAAACTCATCACAGAGCATCAGAAAAGCAATCCCTGCACAAGCTGAAGCTCCCAGTAAAGCATCTGTGACTGCCAACTGCCACACCAAGTATAAGGGCCCATGGATGTACCGGGTGGAGCTCACATGGGGCAGCCAGTGGGCTACATACTGGGCTGCTCAACGCTGCATTTATGCCAGACTGTTTTTATACCTAGTGAAATTTAAACAATGAGTCTAGCTTGCCTAGTCAATATTGCAGCTTCTCTGGTTTTGCAAAAATTTTAAATTTTAAGTCAGAATTACAAGGCTAGAAGTCTAGGAGATATAAAAATGTATGTGCTTCTTCCACCATGACACTGGCAGAAAGAATGAGAAGATGAGCTCGTTCGGGAGTACACCATTTTAAAAACACCATGGCACATACAAAAAGATTATTGGGTTTTGATATATTCTTTTTCCCCAGGTTTTTTATTATTTTTCTTAAAAGTCATCAAGGGCCACTAGGTTTGTCCAATGCAGAATACTGATTCGACTTGAATACCAAGTTACTTTCTTACATTGACATTCTCACAACCACTAACAAATTTTTCCTCACTGGAAAACTCAGCTGCCTTTTTAAAACTTCAGTTTGGAGTTTCAATTAGTTACTGTTGAAATCTGCCGGTGAAAAGAAAGCTTACAGCTGCATTAAGTTGTTTACCTCTAAAAAGAACAAGAAATTAAAGGAGAGACAAGAACTGTCACAGGCCTAAAATCTGGCCTAGATTTGCTAAAGAGCATTTTAGTGAGTTGGATTTAGCTTCTTAATATAGCTAAAAGAACTGCTTAATGTATCAGCAGTTACGCATAAACAAAATGCCCTTCCCATTCTGCTAATTTTCTCCTGTTGTTCTTAACAGAGGTGTCCTACAATAAAAGATAAAGATGGCAGCATTTTTTCAACAGGATTTATTGGTTATTTTAAATTTGGAGGGAATTTTGTGACATCAGCCTTTTGTGTTAAATTATCATTACTATGAATTATATGCAAATAGGTGGAAAAGTATATTACAAGAAATTAAGTTTCCCTTAGCCCACATGTTTTAAAGGACACGTTAAAGTACCTACACTGCAAGTAATAAATTAAATGCTTTGGAATATTCCAAGAGAGAGACCAAAGAAGAATCTAATTCCCGATATCCCCCCTACTTTTTTTTTTTTTTAATACTCACTAATTCATTAAGTGGTAGAGTGCACTTAACATGCATCATATGTTAAGCAGACTTGACATAGTTATAATCTAATATTCAATAACTATATGACAACGCAGCGGTTACATTACATTTCTTGAAGGCTCTAGAAACCACAGATTAAGCATTTGTCGAATTTACCTGCACCTGAGAGAGGACCACATCATCAAGTGTGCACCAAACAGTGCCTTTAGCAGAACAGGCCTCCTGACAAGTCTAACCCCCCCGCTAGTTCAAAGACTGCTTAGTGAGTTTAGTTGGGCATCTAATGATGCAGTAACCATCACTTTTCTCTTGTAAAATGAAATGAAAGGCTTATTACTAAACTATTAAGCTAACCACAGTAGCTACAAGAATAAACTGTGAGGCTACTAAAGTGAAAAAATGCGTTCATATTTATATGCACTCATTTTGCAATAAAATATGGCGGGGGGGGAGGAAATCTTTAAAAAGAACTTGTTATATGCTACTCATGTTTTGGAAGTTTTTTGATTCTATTACCCAGGAAACTTTCAGAATGATTTCCAAAACTTTGTATTGCAATCATCTAAAGAAACAGTTTTCCACAATGAAAACAAAGATTTTTATCACTGTGGTTGTTGTATGAAGTACAAATTAGTAAAAGAAACCTCCAAATTAAAAAAGAGCATACACCTAAAATCTAGGAAGTTCTATAAAAGACAACACTCCTTGCTGGCAATAAGAAAAAGGCACCATCAGTCTGCAGTTTCTCATTAGTAAGTACAGTCCTCAGGATATTTGGAAACCTACTACATTACTGTGTTTTTTTTTCAAAGAGAAAGATTATACTTCAGCACACCACAAGGGAGATCATTAAAGGCATAAAGAGCAATTGGGTACCCAATTCTCTTAGAGATGCAAGGACAGCTAGGCATCTCTCATATGGTCTAATCTTTAAAGCCTCCTCCATAGGAAACGTCTTTCAGTACGAGAACTGGTTCCTCTTCATTAAAAGATAGCATAACTGAAAAATATTCTCTAAAGAAAGGTAATGCTGCCTTTTTTCCCCTTTTTTTTTTTTTAAAAAATTACATGGTTATATTATGAGATGGCAATCCAGAATTCTTAATAGGTGGATCAGTAAAAATACTGCAGTAGGGTAGTATATACCATGAGGCCTAAATGGTTTACACTAGTGAAAAAAACAGCTTTTATCTGGCTCATCTCCAGGCATACCATGAGAGGAAAGCACACCCAGAGACACGTCAACAAAATCACAACCCGTTGTGGTTCAGGACCCTGACAACAATTTTTAATATTAACATCTGTAGATTATCAAGGCATTTCTAAAGCACCCTAATATTTCACAGCAGTAGTAGTTGCACTACTACAAACTGATAATGTCTTTGTCAAGGCTGCTGAAATGGGACACCACTTGTGATAAACCACTGTGTTTTTATGGAATAGATTAGAGTTTTAGCATCTTCTGGTCCATTCTGCACTGAATTTAATTTTGTGAGAGGCATTAACACAACATTTATTTAAATGAAAAGCAAGTTTTCAGGGTCTACCACCTAAAAAAAAAGGTATGGTTTATATAATTGGGACTTTATGTGTCTGAACTTAAAGCGGAAGAGAGTAGGCAAACCAAATTATACGAAGTTCCACAGAAAAAACATGCTGTTTTCTATTATAACACTTGCTGCTTCACAAAAAAAAGAAACATTTATTTGAGGCTTTTTCAACACAGTACATGGTTATGTGTGCTGACAGAAACGCAGAGAAATATTTTACAAAGGGTACTGAATAGGAACAACTAATTAGACACAAAAAGCACAGGCAGGACTATAGCTGCCCACAGGGAAGAGGGACTTCTCTAACCAGGTCTCTAATGAAATGAAAGATGAAATGCAAAAGAAAAAAAACAATTTTATATATCCGCTATTCATACCATTATTTCTCAGAAAATGTATTTTAGCACTGAAGTACTTCAATGGAATAAAGGTCTGCTTAGTGCAGACCATAATATTCAGTATCTACATGTATCTTTTCTACTAAAAGCACTCCTAAGGGTGTTCAGAGTCCAACACAAAGAGCTCTGAAGATCAAATTCTGCCGTGAGACATTTATATGAAATTCCAACAGAGCAACACCAGTCAGGCGAGTGAAAACTGAAAGGCCAAGAAATGACAAGCATTCATGAAAGACTGAGTTCTAATCCACTTTCAGCTTACTTTTGTGGTTTTTTTTTTTTTTTAATTACCAATATTGGAAAAAACCAACTATTTCTATTTACTTCAACTTCCATCTCTGTTTTATTACGGTGATTTAGTCACAAGCAAGGAAGAAAGCTTGGGTAGTTGGCAGTTTCCTTATATTTGTATCTGGATCAACAGACATTCATACTGCATCTAGGACAAATGAGAGAACATACTGAGCATCCGCGACATTCCAAACAGATGCTAGGCTATAAAGGGGTATTAAAAACAGAATCGATCTCGATCACTCTATGTCAGAGAAGGTGGGTTTTTTCCACTGTGATTCACTTTTGCTGACGTTGTATACCCACCCCTTTGTCACTGCAGTTCCCAGGCTTTTTTGTATATTGCATTCATGGCCGCCCACGAACTTCAGGAGGTTCGCAATAACTCCATGAAAACCAAGGACAGTCACTCCTAGCCACCATCACATTGAAGCTATGATGAAAGAGTAAAAACAAAGAAAAGGAAGGACTCTGCTTAGCCAATTGTCTACTAAATCCACTTTGCCTCCTGTCGGAGAAATAAGACATGTCAAATCAGGCAAAGTCCAGAAATCTTCCCTTCCTATTCCTCCTCTAAATGGCACCACTTTATAAAGTATACAGCTGCAGCTATTCGCCTTAGCCTAGTCTTTAAACAGCCTTATCAGCATGAACAAAATCTGGTGGAGCTTTACGTAACAGCAAGCATTTTATGACAAAAATAGTTGAGGAAAGGCCAGACATTCAAAGCAAGTATATAAAGGGGAAGTGATCAGATGAGCAAATGGTTTCTTCCGAGACGTGTGACTTGAAGCAATCACTTTCTTTTTTTAATTTCTGAAATACTAATGTTACATGCAAGGAGGCACATACAGACTTGTGAAGATTGGAAGTTTTAGTATTAGTCATTTTTGGTCTTAGAAAAGAAGAATTACACGAGAATAGAAGGCAGAAGAATAGAAGAAGAACAAATCACTGTCATAACACTTACATGCTCTTTCTACACCTCAGTGGTTACTGCAAAACATGGGCTTCTGACCTTTCCTGTCCATTTCTGGGATGCTGATGAGAACAGATTAGCTAGGAATAGGAATCTCTCATTTTGATTTTCATTCTGTTCCCAAGAATATACGCAAAAAGGAAAATAATGCAGTTATACCTCTTGAACACAAGGAGAAGTGTGAAAATTGCCATAATGGATTTAACTGGAAGAATTGCTTTTCTATATTCTGTCATCATGATTGGTATGTGCAAGTTGTTTCAGTGAAAGATAGCACTGAAACAGAAGAACTTTTCTCCTTAAAGTTTCCTTCAAAGAAGTTGGTTAATGCCCTGAGGGTTACAGATTTTTCTCTTGGCACACGTTTCAGTATTTGTTGCAATAACTGTGTTGATAGGAGTAACAAATTCCATACTAATACTGTTTTAATCCTGCTAAATCCAAATCTAAGAGAGAGATTCTGGAACTTCGTACTGTGACCAAACAACACCATCACCTCTTCTAGCCATGAAGTGAAGATACTGTGACCATAGTGAACCTACACAGCAGCAAGACCAAAATTATACCATGAACCTATACACATAAAAAAGCAACAGTAACTAGAGATATAGACCTGAGAGTTTCATCAGCTGCTACATAATGTGTGCGCACGGGAAATGTCTAGCTTCCTTTAAAATTCTTTCAGCCACATCCAATACAGGAAGAAAATCAGGTACTTACAGCTGCTCATAAATCAAGAGCTCAGTTCCATAGACTAGGCTGGACAGTTCCTCAACACATGTCAACAACACATCAATCCCAAAAGAAGGGTTACCAAAATAGGAGCACATTATACCTCTATTCGATAACACAATTTTTATTTTTTTTTTAATATCTGCATGTTCATTAGCAATAGATTACTAGGTACTCAGACAAAGCAGGGGGCCCCACTGTGGTACTGATGGAATTGTACATCCAGGGTTAACAATTCAACACAGAAATCATTCCTGGCTCCTTCACAGCTTTCAGCAGCCAAAGCAGATTAGATTAGTTCTGCTCTGCCAACAGGAGTAATTATCACTATATACAGTAAAAAATAGCTGTAAGGATTTCTAAGTGAATGAAGTATGGACCCACTGATGAAGTGTTAATTCAACATCTATTAATGTCTTCTAAGCCAGCAAGAGAGAAAGGAGCAATAACAGAGTCAGGAATGGAAGCTTTAACATTTCTATTGTTCCTATGGGTGCCACTTTTCTTGTAAAGATCTTTAAATCCAGAGTCTTACTGAGGGTAGGCAATGGAAAAACGGCCGTAAGGAATTTAAAGACCAAGTCAACGCAAGAGGGCGAGTGATCCTATTTTCAGTAAGCAAATGAAAGCTACAAGGCTGCCTCCAGAGATCTTTTTGGTTTTAAGTGTCACAACACCACATTATTCTTTTCCTCACTCTTAGATAAAACATATTAACTTGCAAATTACATTAAAAAAAACCCTAACATACACAGGAAGAACACATCACTCACAGTAAAGAAATTCAGTTTTAGGTTCTACATTTCGTCTCTTGTTCTGCAAACCATCTCCATCATTCAGATGATCAATATTTTTAAAACTCTAAGCAGGAGTGAACACGCCAAATATTAAATACCTCCTAAACTTTGCTCTCCAAAAGAGTATAGAGCATATACAGTAATAAAGATGGAAGAGACAGCATAATGAGTTCTGCAAAAGGCAGGCTCATTATCAGTATCTCAGCAGTGTGCAGCCTATACACCTTAGCTCTTTGTGTAGTTGCTTAAGAACCATTTTTAGGTAACAAAACGTGCAAGACTGGTACCATTACACACGTGTGAAGAGTTTTGCTAAGAAATGTTCTATGCAAAGAACAGCAACAGACATTCCTTAATTCAGAGAATTAAGGAAGAGGTAGGGAAATCTGCAGTGTTATTAGCTTACTAGATGTGGGCATTCTTTGAAGGCCTACACAACACATAGGATGCTGTATGAACTATAAAACATATTAAATTCCTTTGAACCACTACTAACACAGTATGAATATTAATAACATGGTCTTTATTTGCTCAGTTAATGTAGTAATGAAATATTCATAGAAAAGCTCTTCTTAAAATTCTTAACTGACTACTATTCAATTGTGTCTATTGCATTTTGGCTTGAGTATGAAGTTTTGTTTATGTACATTTGCTCTTCTCCATACTTCAAAGAAAGAAAATGGAAATTGAAACTTGAAAAAAAGCTGAGGACACACAAAGGATGCTCAGCTTTTATTACTACTGATACAGAGTGAATAGAGGGCAGCGGGGGGGGCAGGGAGCTCAGAACACATCATGCATTCCTGACTCTCTCCATGGCTATGCTGGCACTATAGCATTGATCAAGCAAGAGCAAAAAAAGCATTTCAGTTCTCTCTGTCCCTTAAGTCAAGTACTCCTACAAGCCATGAAACTGGAAACTGGTCACCGAAACATTCAGCAAACACCCTTCATGTCCTACCACGTACATCAGAAAAGGAGACACTAGGCTGCCTGAAGAAGCAAGAAAACTTTTCTCCTTTACCTGTTTTGCAAGATGAAAAACAAGAGACCTTCAGGAAAGCACACAGTTGCTAAACAGATGGGAATTTTAGACCACAGCACCTCAACTACAAGAACTCCCCAAATGAAATCGGCAAGAAGAATGGGTGGGAGATCAGGACAGCATCCTGTTGCAAAGGGCAATTTTTTTAGTATCCCTTTGTTCCCCACTAGTAAGACTTAATTTTACCCTGCAGTATCTCGTCAAAAAGAACAGCAACTGGACAGAGTATTAAGTATACAAAGCACATAGAGAATAGCTAGGGGGTTCCTGTGCTTAGTTACCTTTTCAAATCACTAGCCCTATCTGGCTTACATCCCAAAGTTGCATTTCCTAATAAGAAAGGCTGAGGGACTTGGGTCTTTTTAGTCTTGAGAAGAGAAGACTTAGGGGGGATCTGATCAATGCTTACAAATA
>JAOXNO010000004.1:11126719-11148026 GCA_028565335.1 Limnodromus scolopaceus | reverse complement strand
CAGAGAGGTGGTGGAGTCTCCTTCTCTGGAGACATTCAAAACCCGCCTGGACAAGTTCCTGTGCAATGTGCTCTAGATAGACCCACTTCGGTGGGGGGGTTGGACTAGATGATCTCCAGAGGTCCCTTCCAACCCCATATGATTCTATGATTCTAAAATGTCTTTCACAAAGGATCTCAGTGTCCTATAAACAAATGCAAAAATAAGGAAGACAAAGGGAACATGGAAAACAGTCCTGAGGAGAAGAAGAATAGGAGGAAGACAGCAGCAAGGAAATGAAGAGGACCACAGGAAAAGGAACGGGAAAGGGACAGACACACAGTGAAACAAAGGTTTAAAAACAAAATAGACCAATAGCGAGAAAGATGCAATGGCAAAGACCACTGAAGTAAAAAGATACTTGACTCGCTAATTATTAAATTGTGGAAAAACATGAAGTAAAAGCCAGACAAAAAAAAATATGTGTTAAACTTTTGGTGTTAAAATACTTCAGACAAAACTATTTATGAAACTGCCATTTAAAGAAAGACAGTAGTCACTGTCCTCTAAATTGTATTTAAAATCATAACATGGAAAACTGCTTCTATAAGAGGTAGAATTGTAAAGGACACTAATTTTCTACTCCGATGTATTGCCATTGGTCCTAGCATAGGGTTTCTAATTATTCACATTTCAACTTAGTTGATGAAATATTAGCAGTTGTATGACATTGTTTTATAGACACCTCAAAACCCACATCTACCTAATGTATTTAAACTTATAGGGGGAAAAAAAAACCCTGAATACCACAGTCTAGCTGATACTTTTAAACAACAAAATGAATGGAGAACCGCAGGCAAATTAGCACTCAATGTTTTCATGATCAGAGAAAAAAAATAATAAAATCATATCCACACTCAAACCATGAAAAACCTTGCAGCTACAGTATGAAATACAGATCTTCACATCAGTGCTGGAGAAAAACACCCAACACATTTGTTTCATACCATTAGCTTAATGCACACTAAGATGCTGCTTCCACTGTATCTTAGTATCTTTTATTCATGACTGTGCTTGGTTCTTACAAGTCTCTAAAGTTAATGTAATAACAAGAGAAGACATCTTATTTTGCTTGTACCTGTGTGAGGGAATTAATTTCAGGGTGTAAGGAGCCCTACAAAGGTGTGGCTAAAGACTTTCATATATATAGGCTAAAGGCACAGAATTCACCTGAAAGGATCCACACTTCAGTTCCATTACAGAAACACAATCGCTTTCACTATTTCTGCCTCACCCCTAAAAAATAAGCACTATTGAAGACCTACAGTCTGGATTTTTTTTAAGCTCATTTTTTAAGTTAGCATATACTGGCTTATTCTGTTCTAAGCACTTCAAAAAAAAAAAAAAAAAAAAAAAAATCGCAAAAACCGTGACCACTGAATCCTGCATGAAAATTCAACACAACTCGCAGGGAGGGAACAACATGACTTTACAGGGTTAAAGGTGAACCTAATGCAAATAACTCCTATGGTCTACTATTTCTTACCAGCAGATCACATCAATGATGTACTAGGTCTACGATTTCAAACAGGAAGGAACAATATTCTTATTAACATTCATGAGTATCACCATTATATACTTTAAATGTTTTCTTGAATTGCATATGACTAGTCTTTTCCAAGCTCTTACCATCATGGAATAAACTCCTAGCAAGACCTTAAGGATTTAAGTATAGCTCTCTACAAATTGCCAAATATAAATACGGTTGTCCTCAAGTTACCTATTTTAAAAATCCACTGTTCTATTTTTGCTGGTGTGCCACTTCAGGTTTGCAGTTTATTAGACCATGCTTTCTGTGGCAAGGACAGGGGTTTCTGATATATTCAGAGAACACTCCTCAAGGATTCCAAGTCAAGTAAGTAGAACAGCTAAGTCCAGAACCCGAAACCAAAAACCAATGGCAATAGCCATGAATTAAGAACAAACCCCAACAATAAATTTGCAGGACTGGAGTGAAAACTTAGTGGTCAGAGAGTGTATTGACTACATTTTCACACCTGTGATATTCTCTGGAGCTTCAACATACTGACCTGGCATTAAATGTCATCGTCCATGCACTCAGTGCCATACAGTCCAGATCTCAAATGCTGAGGAAGGAAGTGAAACACTTAGCTGCCCAAACTTATCATAGGCTTCCATGGAGCTCCATCTTGCTTATCAGGCTAAGAAAGTTAAATGCTTCTGCAATCTTGATTACCACATATACTGCATTTGAGCATTTCCCAGTAAAAATAATAGAGTTCTCTATTAAAGCAAATTCAGAGTTTGCTTTAATGGTCCCAGATTCTCACACAATTTTAAGTAGAACACTGGGTACCAAATACATCATCTTTTCCTGCTCAGAAGTAAAATAAAAATTACCCAGGCTAAGGTGACCTAGGTTCACCTTCATTCATTGAGCAAGCACCAGGTGTTCCACCTGCATTTCTGTCCTCAGTGAAACCAAAGCTCAGACCAAGTGCTGAGCCCTTCTAACAGCCGAATAGTCAAACTGCAGCAGAAAGCAAAACAGCTCAACCCCTTTAACTATTTTAAAAGGGGGGGCTTGTCCCACTCTGTAAGAGGGTTTTCTACCTCATATTAAAGAAAATGAAGAGGAAGATGGTCCTAAAACATGTATTGCTCTCCATCATTACAGTGAGGAAAAAAAGTCATACAAGTTTATAGTAAAAATATTTTAACTGTATAAACTATAGTAAATGAATAGAAAAAAAGCAGCAGCTCTCCTCACATGCCATTCCACTGTTTAAAGAAAAAAAATCATTTGTAATCTGAAGGGTTTTTTTTAATATATGTATTCAGGTGATTTCACCTCTGAAATGTCCTAAACTATAAGCTTTCAGCACATGTGTAAAGATTAAAGCAAGGGAAATTCTAAGTATGATTAAAAATAGGCAATAATGATTTCACTGCATTATAAATAAATACTACTGTTTAAGTAATCTAATTATGTGACTTACATCTAATTGCTTTACTTACATAAAAATTTATTTATAAACCTGCAGAAAAACCACTCCTCTTCCCAACACATCAAAACCCTGAACACGGCAGGGAAACAGGGAAAAGGGCCTCCATCTTTTTCAGCCATTAGGCCACTACACTGTCATGTCGACAGGGAGACACCCTCAGCATGCTGACCGCCACGGCCTGCATTGCTCTACCAGCTTCCCCAGCAGCTTCCCAGAGGTGCTGCTGGACGAGGGAGGACAACCTCAAGACAGCCAGTGCAGGAGGGAGGAAGGCCTTTGCCATGGCTGCTCACCTCTGCCTGCCGCTGGAGGCCTTCGGCCACACACCACCCTCCCCACATCCACCCACCCCTCCAAACCTCTCCAACTACTTTGTGGCAAGCCCATCAGGACCCATGCAACACAGGCAGGCTCAACACTAGCCAGAATACAGATAAAAGACCACACTGGATGCAAAGTCCTCCAGTGCCCCAGCAGGCCTCATACTTCAGAGGTTTATGAAGCAACTTCTCAGCAGCTGATAAGATTGGCCAGGATAAGACAGGCCATCCCAAACATCCACAAACCATAATCTTCCAAAATACCTGGCTCAGTGAAGGGAGTCACGGGGACATTTGTTCACCCTCATTATGAGAAGCCTCAGCCCGGACACTCAGGGAAGTTGAGGAGACCTTGCTGCCAGGTCACCTACACTTTAAAGACTTTGTTGATCACACCAGGAGAATGGAAAGCCTAAGGCGATACAACTCCACAAACGTTTAATGTTTCCAGATAACACAGACCAGGTAGAGCAGTATTAAAAGCAGATGGGTACTATACTACAACTCATTTTGTCAACAAGATTTAAATACACAACTCCACATAGACCATGTTTTTAACCAGCACACACCTCGTCTCTGAGAACACATTCTCAAACAGATGGTGTCACCACAGGACCTGCAGGATCCGCGCTAAGTATAGAAGCATAGATCTTTCAAGTAACATACTTATGTTTATTTCAACCTACAATCAGGGAAAATGTTTAATACCATTTATTCCATAAATAAAGCATCAGAGTTTTAGAACTTTGTAATTATCTCATACATTACATTAATAGTTCTCAACTTCCTAAAATTCTCTAAGGAAAAATTCACTTAAAATACAACTCTAAAAACATAGACACTAATGTGTTTGTAGCCACAACTGTTTTCCACGCAGAGTCACTCTGAAATCCAGCCAGTGTTAGGCAAACTGCACTGCATTTCTCCAGTGACATGTAACCTTCCTAATTGAGGAATTCAAAGTGAAATATTGATATAGTGCAAGAATCAGCAAGTTTTAGAACAAATTCTACCAACAGTAACATTAATTTACATCAACTTAAAATCAAGTGATTCCTTGTGAACCTTCCTTAAGAAGGCTGACAAACAATGAAAGGTAAACCTGACATAAAATGTTTCAGCTGTACATCGTCATAGGTCCTAGCTGTCTAAAAGGCTGCATTCACTCAGGCCAATCATCTGCCAAAATGAAACACATCATTAAAGGCAGCCCACATTTGTGTGGGAGAAGTGTCAAAATCACATAAACACCTACTTCCACTAGTATGAATTAACAGCTGTGATCACGTCAGCAGACGCAAATGAGTGAACAGTCATGGAAATTCAACTGTCACCTCTATATGTGGCCCATTTGATGTCGTGGGTGAATCATATTGATGCCTTACCACACAGTAATATTTGAAGTACACCAAAACTTTATTTCAAAGGATGTCCATTTGGCATTTCACAAAATAAAATATAACCATGAGCGTGATCTCATGAGAAGGAAGGGTATTTATGAAAAGAAGAAAAAAAATTTAAATTTGAATCCTAAAGTATAATTCAGTGTATTTTAGTTAGCCTAAAACAATCAAATGGCAAAAAAAGGATACTATGAAAGCTCTGCAGCAGAATGAAATTTAGAATTATCTGGACTCTCAGTCTACTGAGCAATTTGCTATAGTACAATCATGGTTTTAAATGGAGTACATGGGCGCCAGTGAAAAGTCTGCACTACTGAACCATACTGTGTGCTGAGTCTTAAGATACTAGTATCACGTTTTTCTACAATTCAGTTAAGAAAATTATTCTTAAGTTACTGTAATATAGATGGCTGTTTCAAGCAGCTCAATATCACCAACATGAAGGCAGGTTCAGTAAAGACCCCAACACAATTGTTAAATGATCTGGTCCTCAGTCTTCAGCAGGTAAAGTCTATGGGAAATCATACAAGACCACACATCAAAGTTGCCTTTTCAATAAGAGAGCAGCATGGACCATAAGATGCAGGGCAAGCTTAACACCTCCAAGCAACCTTCAGTGTGCCATCTCAGATACCATAATAATTATGTGCAGTGCAAAAGGCAAGCAGCATAAGCAGTTTCTGCAATATAAATTACAAAAATCAAGGGGTGCTGATGAAGTCCAGGAGAGGGGCAGAGCAAGATGTCACGCACAAGAGAGCACCACTTAAATAACCACCTGGGGGACTCACCACCAACGCCTTGTCATGAACAATTATCTTGCTACAAGATATTTTCACTCTCTTGCTACGCAATCACCTTGGGAAAAGAACTATGGAATGTTCTAACAAAATAGTAATTCCAATTATAAAAGTATAATGCGCTTTGAGTTCTGCCACATTATTCCAAGTGTCCATAGATGAAAAATTGAGTTAAGGATCATTTTTAAGTAGTTCAAAGAATTCATTCCAGTCTTTAAGCTACTGACTTTCAGGTGAACAACTTCAGAACAACAGCACACGTATATTAGTGACCTCATGAAAAACAAATTTCCCAAACCATTGTTAAAAACACTTGTAAAAGGTATTCTCCATTCCGGAAAAAAAGTCTGCATAAATGGTTCCCATTAGTTTCAAGCTCATATTTTCACCTCTCTCAAATTCACAAATAATATACACATCAGTGCCAGAAGTCTTCTACCACAGAGGGGACCTGAGAACCACTAATGTAGGAAGTCCTCACACAGTGTTCTGCTGTTCTTCTGAACCTAGTGAAGAGGGCTGGATCCTACCTAATCTATTCATAAAATTCTCATACACATAGAACAAATTAATTAAATATTTACTATTTTCAGAACAGTGTATGCTAGCAGAATACAGAATTTAACTTGGTTTTATAACTACACCCCTATCAAATTTAATATCATCAACAAAATTAAGTTAAAAAAGGCACACTGAAATCATAGCAAGATATGGCTGTTTGCACAAGTCTACATAAAAAGCAACAGTCACTCTTGTCATGGCTAAAAACAATTTCTGCATGAGCAGTAACCTATTACTGGTTTTGGCACCGATGCATACATAAAGAAAAACATAGCAACATAATGTAGGGACAGTGAAAGCATTTGCCTGCCTTCAAGCTGTAGGCAAATATTTTTTTAAACCTATTATACAAAAGAACAGATACAAAAGCAATACAAACAGCTGCTATAACATATTTTCAGACCTATAACAGGCATCAGCTTACTAAATTGCCTAACAGAACATCACTTCAACACAAATGATTCCTTAAGTGTTTTTTTTTAAATAACGTATTGAATGCAAACATTGGAGCTAAACTGTAAGAGTGTCTAGGAAGCCTAGTTTTACATTTGATTTTGTTCAGTATTATTTTGTTCTACAGACTATTCAGCTAAACATAATGAATTCTAAATAAAATATAGTATAATCCTGGACCAGTTACTGTCTTCTAAAAGATATAATAGCTTGGTGAGACAACAAAGCAGGTGGAGATTAGAAAGAACAACAAATCAATATATATGTAACTGGGAATTTATAACAATGACAGATCTTCCTCTGCCTCTCTGTGGAGGTGGTTCTTGGCACAGGAGAAGTAGTAAGAGTGATTTGCAAACAAGTGAACATAAAGGCAAGAATGAACCTTGTGGTAAGTCAGATAAGCAGAATAGTAGCACAAAGTCCTTGTAGTTAGAGACAAATTTGTTCAATTTGTTGAAAGAAGATAACGTAGTGTGAACAACCAGACAGAAAAATTATTCACCAACATCCTTTTGAACGGATCAGAATAAGTAAGGTTGTGTGAAACAAGGGCAGGACAGTAAATAGGCAAAACAATTAAAATAGACACTTGCAATTAGTTTTGTGGCTATATTATTCAGGAAATATTTGTATTAAGATCCTGTTTGCTTTTTTCAGAAACTAGTATTTCTCCATTTCTGACAATAATATGCTAGTTCTCAATATGTGTTCTTTAAAAAAAAAAAAGATTAGAAGTCAGTATCCAGTAGGGATCTGAAGTATACAGCCTTTAACTTTTGCACTGCTCATTCATTTCCAAATGAAACCACAAGTGCAGCTATATGACTATCTTCTATACCAAGGACTGGAAACTCACAAGTTTGTGACTCATTATTCCCTGGCTGAGAACGCCTGTGCCACACACAGCCGACGGAACTGACTGATCCTTTGAACATGACTCATGGGTCTTCCAAAACCTGTATTGAGATCCGCTACCAGCCAGAGGCTCCCCCACTGGGAGGCGAGCACCTCTGTATGTGTTCCTGGCAAACTCTTCCACAGCCACTCTGCTCAAGCCTTCCCACCCACCTCAGAAGTCTCCTCAGGACAGAAAGGAGCAGCAATCTAAATCCTGGAGGCACAAGTTATCCAAGCATCTGCTAAAGCCTGTTAAATATATACACTGCCAGCAATAAGCAATGCAAACTAAAGTTCATAGAAGTCTGTTCTCTGTAATTCACAGACAAAATCACTCTAAGGATGGCAAAAGGACTAATAAACTGTCCACCTTCTTTATTATTTTTTACTACATCCACCTTATCCACTTATGACAGCAACACCACAGTTAAGAAATGCAACTTCTCTACACGAAATTTATATTTAAAGTAAGAAACAAGTAAAAATATCAATTGGATATCAGAGTAATATTTATCAGTCTATGTAAGCAATAAATGATAAATGTAACAATAAATGATTTTACTTCATTTTTGTAAATGATTAGATCTACCCAGCATGAAATAGTTTCAACCAGCATAACAGGATGAATGTCACAATAATTATTCTTCAAATACATGTTCTCCATTAAACCAGGAACTGCATGACAAAATTTTCATTTAGTCCCATGAGAACCTCTAAAAAAATAATTCTCAAATGGTAGTATTGAACAGCTTCACCCTCACAAGGGTAGAAATGATGTGAACAAATCAAGACGAGGTGCTTTTTTACAGGACAGTTACTCACCATTTATGCCTTGACCCTACTGAGCTTTTAATTACAGCACATCCACAGACTTCAGTGGAGTAACCAGCTGGGTGTCACCACCTCCTCTGCCTGCCATGCCTATGAATTATACCAGGTCTATAAAGACTGTGTCCATCCACAGAAAGAAAGCAAGTAAGACTCTGAAAACCTGAAGAAAAGAATTGTAGTTGGAATAAAATAAAAAATAGTTTCTAAGGAATCTCTGATAAAGTTATTCTTAAATGTCCATCTAACCTGATTTATAGTTGCCATTACCTATCAAGGTAATCCCTCAGGGACACCATGGTGTTGCAAATGCTTTTATCTCACAATATGGATACTTAGTTATAGTGGTTGTTTCACCTTGAGTATAAATAGTCCTCTCACCTCCAGCCTAGGAAGCAGACATAAAATTATCATGTCTGTCAGCCTCTGAAGTGAAGCTCACTGGAAAAAGACAGAAACCATGAAGACTGATGCCCAACATGAGGGAGCAACAGGATGAACATGGCTAGCAGGGCTGACTATTTCTGCCTTGCAAGCAACATAGATAATCAATCTGAAAAGTGGTTATAAATAACTACCATTCTCATCTCCACCTGCTCCCTCAGGACACAACCCTAGAAAAAGATTCCTCAAGTACTGCAATGGAGGCACAAACCTGCCGAGGTTGGTGGGAAGGGCAGGAATCAAGTGATGATGCCCTTGAGAAGGACACATTTCCAGCATCAGCAGCTGATTCCTCCTGCAGACTCCCAGCACTAGCTTTCATCCTTATTGCTCCCACCTAGAGTGGTCTGCCCCATCACCAAAACAATTTTTGGGACACACTCGCATATGTTGGAAACCTCTGGCTGCAACAGGAAGGAGGCAGAAATTTTAAAAATAACGGGTAAAAGCAAAGCAATCACCAGTTATGAAAAGTAGTCATGGAAAAGCAGCTTAAAACAGCCCAACATGCCATTGCTGTTCAAGCACTGTCTGGTCCCTTGAAACCCCTGCGTTCACTGGCCCTAACATCATAACTCCCACTCGAACCTTCCTGCCCAGCACTCTCACCTATGCAGGAAACAGCTTCCGGAGGAGATGCACTCTCATCCATGTAGGAAACAGATCTCAGAGGATCTGCAGAGGGATGAGGCCAACAGGAACAGTGATGACAACAGGGCAGGGAAAACAGCTGAAAGGAAGAATGAGCATCAGGAAAGAAGTGAAAGAGGAAACAGATGCACTGGAGAGAGAAGAAAATACCAGGGGGAGGGGGAAGGCAAATGGAGAAGGTGAAAGTAATATCGTCCAGATTGAGAGAAGACAGCATAAGCACTGAACAAGCTACAGAACTGAGATGAGTCAAAATGAGGGAGAAGTAGAGACAAGAAGGAAAGAAAGAAAATAAAATAAAATCCTAATCCAAACCTGTCAGAGCAATTCCTCTTACTAATCACAGAGCAGTCTGGGTTTCTAGGCACCTGGGTCAAGGCAGAAAAATCCGAGAAAGGGACAATTGAAAAGAGGTTGTCACTAGCAGAGCTGACAGGAAAATTAAATAACCCACAGAAATCCTAACATTTCAAAATCTGCTCTCTCAAATCAAGATGAAAGGCATTTTAAGTTCATTCAACTTTAACGTGACTTTACTGAAACACTGAATTTCACAGTCAAGCTCTAATGATATTCAGCACAAAACAGGAAAAGCTAAATACTACTGCATTTCTTTTCCAAATAGTTTAAAGAATATCTCCCAAGAATGGCATTCCTGCAAAACCTTTTGGGGACTAATGCTCCTGTAGAACTACTCCACTACAAATTTTATAAACAACATTAGATGAAATCACTGTTCCCCACCAGAATAAAAAAGATACATCACTGAGGAATCATATTTCCAAACAGAAATGGTTTTACAAAATATATTTGTGGTCCAGCATGTTGAGCCACAGATTTTGAAAACCATTTTTAAGCCTTAGAGAGCCATTTCCCAGACCCACCCTCCTATAGGTCAAGGAAATAGCAATGAGTTCTGAGCCAGAAAGACCAAGTCCTTAATTAATATGATAATCACCATCAGTAGACCTATGCAGAGAAACCCCACCTAAACACCAGTTCTGCCCCAAAGGAGAATATCTCAGCCTTTGTTCACTGCTAATCAGAGGCCACATGAATTCATGGCCACTGTTATACACTAATTAAAGAAGGATCTACTCCTCAGGCCTATTGCTAGCAAGGTGTGCTAAGAGACAGCAATACAAAATACACTCCCTCTTCTTTGAGAAGGTTTTTTTATTAGCAGTTGTTTTCTTATGTTTCTCCCTTTGGCCACGACAAACAACTTATAATTTCTTAAAAAAAAAAAAACCACCACACTGCAAGAATACCATCCCACATACAAGTTCAAGAGATTTTTTTATTTTTTTTTTTTTTACTTCATAATAGGTATTTCTAACACTAGAAAATAACTCACATTACATTTATTATAGCTCGAGCTTTCTGCTCTTGAAATAATGTGATGCGCTACAGGGCTTACAAGCTACAAAAGCCTAAATTCTCAAAAAAGAGAATGCAGATAATTTAAATTAAGCAGATTCCCAAGGGGTCCATGAACCTGAGCAATTATAGCTGGGAAGACACACAAATTTGAGGTATGCTCCAGTCTGCTGCTCAGGAGCATCTCATGAAGAGCAGCTCCCCTGTTTCCAGCACGGCTGAGCCATTCCTATATCCGAACCCTCTCCCATCACCATGTCTGTATTTGCATGCAAATCACAGGGGTCCCAGTCAGCAAAGGCTTTCATCTCAGCTAATCAATTTCCGCAGGAAGAGAAATCTATAGGACTCTGATACAACTATAGAGACATTCCAATAGGATTACTGGAGTCATTTCCATAATGCTTCATAAAACCTGCAACAGCACAGAGACAGCAGCTACAAGTTACAAAGCACAGTCCTTTTAACCAACAGCATCACTTAAAGGCATCGCTGAAAATAACAAACATGGAGTTAAACCTCAGCTTTTACAAAGATTGCTATCTGTTCAGCATACTTTGCAGTGAAATCAGTGGCCTCAGCACAATCCAAGAGAAGACGCATCACCATATTGAGCGCTGCCAGCCACAAGTCCAAACGGAATGAACACAGACCCTGAATAACTTTCTCATGACTATTTGTAGCGATTCACATCGCGGCACAGCAGTGTGTAAATTCACACTGCCCTCTTTGTGATGGGTAAAAAGAAGATCAGGACACAACAGTGAGAGGCAGAACACAAAACAAATTGCCTTGGGTGACCCCATTTAGGATTCCCATAGACCCTCATGTACACTTACTCACTACACTTACATACCTGTTAAAGACTACTTCAAGTTTCACCATATTCTCCACTTTTAAAAATGCTCTAGGAATTCTCTAAAGCCAAAAAGCCCTAACAGGGGAAAACTCACATCCCAAAGGAGCCCTCTGGATAAGACCCAAAACCTATTATTTCATACCAGGCATGCCAAAACCTAAACAAGATCCACATAAAAAATAAGAGAAAAGAAAGGTGGGAAATCAAAGCTCAGCAGGAATTTTCAACAATGTTTAAAAATAAGCAATTGTCAGAGAAGTATGTGATAGACCCTGAGATCCTGTGTCACTGTGCACACAAGTGGAGGGTAAACCACTAAGACAAAGTGAAACTTAAATGTTTCCTCATGCAACTTGGTGTAATTTAGCAAAACTGTTACTGCTCTGAAATGCAAAACTTGAGCCACAAAGTAGCATGAAGAGGGTTTTCAAAATAACTGCCTAAATACAAGTTAGGTTTTTTAAGCCTGGCAGAAATCCCTTTTCAACCGACCAGACATCAACTGACCATGAGCCCAAAGGCAGCAGCCTGCAAGGGCACTTCAGGGAGCCTCAGTCATTCTATTTTGAGAGTAAAAGGAGCTACAGGCAATAGCAATAGTTTGAACATTCTCTCTGGTGTTTCTTACCTTTTACGTATTCTCCAGGAAAAATAAATTCAGATCTAAATCCTATAGAGGTAAGTAGAATCAATGAGTGTTTACACTGAGTTGTAGTTCACATGGCAGGACTCTATCATCACCATACCTCCATCCAGAGACACCTAAAATCTGAGGGGTCCATTAGTGCACTGGAGGTGTGGTCCTCCATCTACCTTTAACCATCTCTGCACTGGAATAAGACATATTTACTCAAAGGGGAAAATAACAAGGCCCTCATAGCCTTTTATCAGCTGATATAAGGCATCACTGCTACATGGAGTAGTGGTCGGTGGGAATATGAAGTCAGTCCCTGGAGCGTGTAAGCATAATTTAAATCTTGACAGCCAGCATGCAACCAAAACACAAGGAATTATACAGGCTATGATGATGTCATCATTATGATACTATTAATTTAGAGTGTAGGCAGACAAAATAATGTATTTATTTATTTTTTTTTAGCATCAAATTTCCTACACAACAGTGAAGTGACGCTGCTTTGACAATCAAAATTTCCAAGGGCCAAGTTTCAATCATTCTGCTTTAGTTGACTGTAAGGCTTCTTTCCATGTAGAAATAATGTGAATATAGGAACAAGCAATGGTACAAAGTATCCTAAATATAGATTACAGCATGCATACCCTTATATAACTGAAAAACAAATAGGTAAATTTGATGATATCAAGGATTAAAGGGCATATCTAAGGATTTTGGAAATACAAATCATCTTGTCCTGCAAAGCTTTACCAGTTAAAAATATGATTTACAAAATGCTGTATGTTTTGTTTTTTTCAGAAAACATTTGATTATAGCAACAACTTCAAACATACATTTTGTTTGCTTCTGCAAGGCAATCATACCATATTCTCTATATCATTTAAAATAACTTTCAAGTGATTTTTAGAGGGATAAAACTAGTGAAAAATAGGTCATGACAGATTAACTGAATCCCTAATAACCAATTATAAAATAAAAGTCTGATTGAAAGTAAAGGCAATTTACAGGCCAAAAATATTTGGGATTGTAATACAAGACAGCTGAACTTAATTTTCCCCAATTATATTAGTTCATATCTGTAGGTCTGCAAGAGTGTTTTAAATAGCATGAGTGGCTTTTATACAAATTGCTACAATACCATTATATTACACAATTTGTGACTAAGGTGTCATGTTTTGAATATACGAAGAATCAAATATCCTATTAATTGTTCTTCAGTGTTTCATGTTACCAAGACATGCGCTATTGTCATTTAATACAGGATGAAAGAAAGGGTCATTGACTGATATTTTTCTAAAATACATGTTCTCACGTGACAATGTGTTGAGCTGACCCAATAGCATTCCCTGAGCTTTGAGGGAACATCTTTCTCCTAAACATAAGAATTCAAAACCTTACTATAAAGATGCCAGTTCAGATTGCATTTTACATATCACAAGTGTTAGCAAACAGCTGGTATTTCACAATGCCTGAAGTCTTAAACTTGGCTTGTCAAAGCAAAATAAGAGAAAAGGTATCTCCAGATGATGCTGAGTAAACTGGAAATTGCAGGGGAAAAAATTAATAGCTGATTCGACAAAGTACACACCAATTCATACTTCTCTGTGAAACAGAATTTATGAAATACTGAAATAATACAGTGTAAATAGTACAAAACATTAGAGTATTACGGAATAATATGGGAGTAATGCAATGCTGTTCTGGAGCAATAAAAAGGAGAATAAAAATAAAAGGCTTTTGATGGGGGGTTATGTTTGGTTTGTTTTTTAAAGAACTACAGATACAATCTTAGCACTGAGGGAATGGGTTCAAAAACTGACACCTTGATATCAAGCAAAACTTAAAAGAAGATAAGACTGTCAATGACCTAATAAAACAATACATCTTTCTCTGTACTCAGAGATACCCAGGCAAGGCAGGGCACGAGCCAGGACTTCCCTGCCTGTGGCAGGGATGCACTCAGGTCTGGAGGCGAGCTCCCCTCTCCCCCAGCACACAGCAAGCGTGGAGGGGACTGCACCCCAGCAGGTTTCCTTTGCAGCCACAAGTACCTGTCATCTCATTCCCACCTGGGTCAGCTGCTGGTCAGGGAGACAACATCACTTCAGCAGAAAACCGTCTCTTTCCCTGACTACCTCTATTTTACCACTATCAAACTGTGTTGTGAAAAAAAATAACTTGGCTTCTCCCACACAGCACAGCAGCATGCCATACACAGACATTAATTTAAATTATCCACTGCTGGCACACACTATAGCCACTGTGAGAAACCAGTATGAATATTTTTCCTGTTAATGCATCAGACATCTTCCAGCACACCAAAATTCTGTACAGGAGGTGACATTTGAGACAATTCTTGGCAAGATGCATATGCTGCATTTAATAACTGTATGATAAATATAGCTTGTAAAATAATCTTTACAATACAGTACAACTGCATTTTTCCCTTCCCTCTCAACCAAAAACAATCAATATGAATCAATTTTAAAAAAATCATTATATCAGTGTTTAAATATTATTTTCCTCCATCATCTTAAGAAGAATTACCTCAAAAAACTGGGTCACTACTTTTTTTGTCAGTTGCTTTTCTTAGCACAAAGCATAGAGGTCATATTGAGGTCTTGCTCTGAACAAATATTTGTTCAAATTATTTTTCAAGTACAATATGTGTAAGATATGCATATGTATACATAACATACATACAGATTAATATATCTTTTGGGGGTAATACATCTTATGGATATAACTTATGCCCAATACAGCTTTCTTTTAGATAAATCATGGAAATAAAGTAAAATGAAGTAAAGGCAGTTAGTGGATCAGAGTACCAACAAGTCAGCAAAGAAATTGAAAAAAATCTGAAAACTTCAAAAAAATTTTAAAACAATTACATTGAATATACATTTTGAATGTACGTAATTCAAAAAGACGAGGGGTTTTTGCACACTTTTTTTTTTTTTTTTACACACTTACAAAAATTGAACCAGTTCCCAAACTCTTGTTCAAGCCTGAAAATTCTTGCAGTTTCAGAAAAACAGTACTAATCTAAATGTATCTTTGTCATACTTTCTTAACTCAATGTAGCACCTAACGTAACAAGCAAACACAGAATAAGAGTTATTTTGCACACCAGTTCTCTCAAAGATCTCTCTGCCCAAGGAAAATTGATAACTGATATCCCTGGACTCCTGGGAAGGGCCATAAGCATGACTCCGAATCCCTTTTATTTTCTCATTTAGCTCATCTGATCCCTCCTAAGATCCCAGACCTAAATCACAAACATCCTCATGCACAGAGGTCAGCACATCCACTCACATCCCACTTTTTCTGTTTTCAATAACGTGCAGAGTCAAGAGACAATTCCCATTTCCTCCTTTGCGGAGCCTCATGGCACACAAAGTTTGATACCCTGACATTCAGCATGCTCTCCTAGGATAAAATTTGGAAGAAAAAAAAAAAAATTAAGTGGCACGGCTGCAGGGAGGTACACATGGGGCAAAGCATGGGGGAGCATGCCCACCTGTGAGAAACTTACAGAGGTGAGACGCACAGTCTCCGAGTTAGCAGCAGGAAACCACGGTTATCATTTGTTGGGGATGGGGAAAGGTCCAAACCAAGGGTAGGATCAGAGGAAACGGAGAGATATGTCTCGGCACATCCACATCCTGAGGCTACCTGATACCACTGTAACCACGAAAAATAAACTCCTGCCCAAAAGCTCAGTTGCCACACCAAAATATAACGCGGATGACAAAGATAATGAACTTCCTTTGCACTACATGGTCACACCAAAAAAAGTAACTCCCTAAAATTAGAAAACATTTGAACTTTTAATACAAAGTGAAGGATTTTTTTTTTTATTAGAATAATAGGAAATAGTTATTTTTAATATCTAATCTGTGTCAACATCCCCTTTAGTAAACTCCCATGCCAGTATTGCATTAAGTGCAGTTTTCCTGTTTAGCAATCTCTCACAAGTTAACTAAATGCTTTGCAAAACCATTTCAAAACTAGTTTGCAAAGTATTAGGGATAAAAGGTAAGTATTAAACAGATGACATCTTCTGCAAATCCACTGTAATCTGTTGGTTTAGGCTTTATATTTCTGGTGATAAATTATTTAAGTTCTTGTATGATTACGATTAAACACTAGGATTAGTACTCTCTGTTATGGATCACTTCTGTTATCTGAGGAAAGTGAATTGCTACAGTGAACGGCACCCGTGGAAGACGCAGACGCTGAGGTGCAGAACCCCATCCTCCATCTCACTGTCACCAGGCACCGATGCTACACTTCAGGGGAAACCCTGCAACGTGTGGGCACGCCAGCCACATCTCTGCAATTCATTTAGCACACTCCCTCTTCCAGCTCCACTTCCAGCAGCTGCAAGGTTTAGCACTTCTTCAAATGGTGCCTGCAATAAGACGACTTTCACAACGCCAATTCTCAAGCCTGAATGAGGCGGTCTCCCTCCCTGAGAGTTAAAGGCCAAAAGACATTATTTGATTCATCTTCCAAATTTCCTTTCCTGATGGCACGTGCATTGGTTGAAAAATAACAACTTATATTGCTAGCTTGTGGGAGTTCAAACAGTGAAGTGGTTTTGAGCCTTGACAGAGGAATTCTTAAAAAAGCCAACACTCTCCTGTTCTGTTCGGTCACTGTGAAAAAAACCTGGACACAACTGTCCATGAACCTGAGGGTTTCCAATCTCATTCAAAGCCCATGTGTGATTTTTCACAGGGGACCCAGCACTGAGACACGGCAGGTTCTCAGACAGGAGCTAGGCAGTGCTCAGCTTGCAGCCTGGAGGTGGAAGATTCACTGGCAAAACAACACCACTGCTCGTCGTTTATATATGTGAGGTTTATACTTTCACATCCGAGACTGACTTTCTGGAAAGCGTAACTGACTGAATCAGCTTCTGTTCTTCAAAGGACAACTTCCACTAACCAAATACAAATGTTTTCATAAACATACAGAAATGCAGATGAAAACAGCCAACAAATAGCTTCTAAACCCAATGCTTTGCAATCTAAAACCACCGAGACATTTCTCTTACACAGGCATCGTTGTCTCCAATAAGGCAGGGGGGCTGAACCCACAGATTTCCAATGCATAAACCAGCCCACCCACAAGAACAGCTGTGACACAAGGTGCATGGCTGGTGGTGGGACAAAGGCATGCGATTCCCCCTGCTAGCCAGCCCATAAAAGAGAACATACCCACTGCCATTTGGTCAAGCATGTGTTTGTGTTGCAATGTTGAGCATTGCCAGTCTCCATTTCTATTCCTGCCCCCCAGGCTGGCAGCAGTCGGGTGCTTACAGAGCAAAGCTCCTGTTTGACTCAACGAGGCTCCACCAAAAAGCGGCATCTGAAGCAACAGCATCAGTCACAATCTCTCTACACTTTTGATGTAGCTTTTAAGGGGTTACCAAGGTCTACTAAGAAAAGCTGATGAGCATCACTGACATCTGATCTGCCACATTTGATCTGAAAAAATAAATATGTAACGAAATGAAAGAGACTTGACTCTCTCAAGTCAGAGCCCTGACATTTACTCCCTAGTCTGCCTGAGGCACCATCTCTCACCTTCCTGTTCTTTGGTGCTGCTCCATTTACAACTAGCCCCCAAGACACGAAAACTTGGTTCGTAGAGAAAGGCCTGACAAATGTCAACAGCAGTAAGAGAGAAGACTAAAATCACGCAGTCTGCCTCCCATAAGGCCCATTCATGAAGCCTTCATCCACCCTTCTCATTCTCTGTTTGTATTGTTCAAAACTGTGCAGTCAGAATACCCTGAGCCATTCTAAGATTTTGCGGCAGAAAACACCACCAGATCAGGGAGTACAGGAGCTGCAGCTCGATTCTAGAAGATGACAAATAAGGGCCACATGAGGTTCAAACGGTTCACCTAAACGGTACAGACACAGCAGCACATTGAGGCGGACTGAGCAGTCAGCGGCCAAGACAACTTCCACCCCAACGCAGGCAGCAGCCAAGACAATTTTCATCCTAATGCCAACTCTGCTCCGACACCTTATGCCTCCGATGTCTATAAATCGCTACCCCACAAGAAACAGGAGAGTTAGCTAGCGTTTCTACAAGACCCCTAGATCCTATGATGCAACGAACGTATCAGTTTACAGACAAGTATTTTTCTGACAAAACTCACATTGTAAGGCTCAACTCCACAGAGTCCAAGTAGATCTCACCAAGTTAATAATCTTCAAGCCTCTGAGACTTCACCATAAGATATTGCAAAGTGCTCTTTACAGTCTTAGCAACAAACTATAAGAAACTTGCAGAATTTCAACCTACTAAATTTTAAATACCAATTTCTGAAATTGTCACTGAGTGACCCTTTCCAGCAGAAAGTATCTCTTTCAAGAGGCTTTTCATTAAACCCCACAGAACCTCACTAACATGGTCAAATCTTGATCCCACAGAAAGCAAAGGTAACATTCCCAGTAAAGTTAATGCTGCGTAGAGTTATCCAGTATAGGTTTTGATCCAGCAACAGTTCCCCCTATTTCAAGCGTGAAACCGGTGTAGGGCAGAAATGCACCACTGGAGTGCAGGTTCCTTGGGCTTATAGCAGACATAAAGGTAAGGGGACAATTGTCCTCTCTGTGAAACGATAACAGTAGCTACATTATACATCTATAAAGCTCAAGCTCAAGATATGCATTATAAATAATCCAAGATCTACAATTATAATCCATAGTTCAAACACACTTAGAGAAATAAATATTAATCTTGATTCCCAAATCTGCTCTAAGAAAGAAGACAGCAGAGCATTTTGATACTTTTAGTAGACAAAAGGAGACCACCTTGGTTTTAATTAATCAAAAATAAAAATAAGTAATACTGGTCCTGACAAGCAGCATTATAAGTTGATTCAATGAGTTAGCTATCCAAAAAATACTGGGTAATGTCATGAAGACACCCTTCCAGTTCATTAAAAAAAACGAGAATCTGTTCTCTTACTTTCTATCCATTACAAGAAGGGCAAGAAACCATTTCCAACAGTTCATATGCAAAGTATTTATAGTTCCACAAGCTAAACTGAAAAAGGGTCAGTTTAGAAGCAATCAATTTAACTATAATAAAAATGTAAACCAGGGCTCCAGTACGGTTTAGCAAGTCCTAAAACTCTCACAGAGTTTGAACAGTGCAGAGAGAGAACTTCTCTGGATTTCTTCCACTCAGAGCAGCACACTCTCCGTGTGTCTCCATCGCTCAGATGAAGTACTGCCCCTGCACACGCGATTCAAGCAGGCACTTGAGCTCTGAGGTAGATGGGAATGGCCTTTATACTATTCACAGCTACTACAAAGGTCTGGGAATTTTTATTCTGACTAGCTGAAATATACCTGGCACTTTTTCCCCTTTTTGCCCTGTGGTCTTACAGAAAATGTCCCCTTGGTAGTAAAACATAGCTGCTAAAAAAAAAAAAAGGAATTAAAAAGAAAGAAAATAACTGGCATAAACATGGACAAAGAATGTTCCTCTCAAAAGCGTTATTCACTACTACTGCTTTTTGCTATGTCTTAAACGTGGATGGCTATTATTATTCCTATAAGTCTAGAACAGAACCATAACGCTGAAATGTTACAGTGTACCCATTTCTCAATGTTTTAAAACACATGAAAGGCTCAGAAGTTTAGTTTCCTTTCAGACAACATCTGCTCAGCTGCCAATGTCTCTGCGGAGGCATAGGTGTACATACAGCAGCGACAGGAAGTCATGTATATATAGAGCCTCTTCTCATTGAATTATTAATGTAATCTTATCTCGATATCTGAAACCAGCTTTATGAGGCACAGTAACAAAACATCAGTCCCAACTAAAAAAGGCGTTTAAAAGGAGATGAATTTGGAATTACATTGCATTATTATTTAACCAAAATATCAATTAAAAAAGCTCAATATAAAAGGGTCTGAAGGGAAAAAAAAATGCTAAAACCAGCACTCAGCTGGTTTTACACGGACAACCAGCTATCAAGAAGACGATTTCTCATTACTAATCACTCTTTAAGGTTCAGCTTCATCAGTGGCACAGACGCGAAGGCCAACTGACAAGTGTCGCCGCTGCTTCTCTCGCCCGCTTCCCTACAGGCCCCCCCGGTCCCCCCAGCCCCTGCCGGCCCGGTCGGGCTCTGCTCCCCTGGTCCCAACGCCACCCTCCCCGCTCCTTCCCTCCGTCCTCGCTTCCCCAGCTCCCTGTCCCTTCGCCCTCCCCCCGCCCTCACCTATCTAGGTAAATCCAGAAAAACTAGAAGCAAGAGGTCCATTTGCACTGTAAACTGCCCGTATTAAATATTAACGTACGCAGAAACGTTAAACCGTTGACTCCGGGAACTATCTCCTCAGCGCAGCCATCCCGATGTGACCCCTGTGGCTCCCGGAGGAAGGGGGGCTCGGGCAGGCTCCCACACAAACCGCCTCCCTCCCCCACCCCCCGCGGCAGGCAACGAGCCCTCACGGAGGTTTTGGGAGCCGCGAGCCCGCAGCTCCGGTCGCGCCCTCTCCCGCCGCCCGGGACGCGCCGAGCGGCCGCACGGCGGAGAACGGGAGCCCGGCGGGGGCTGCCCCGGCCGGAGCCGACGCTCACCGCCACGGCGGGAGCGGGCCCGCGGGCTCCGGGCTGGGGACGGGCAGCAGCCGCATCCGACTCCCCACGTCCCGCGGTTCCCGCTCCGCGCCCGCCAGAACCCGCGGAAGACCCCCCGCGCGGCGCGGTGCGTGGGCGGAGAGGGGCGCGGGTGGGGCGGCGGCCCCGCGGTCGCACCTGGGACATCTGCGGGCGCAGGTTGATCTCCTTGAGGTTGATGGAGTGGCTGCGCAGGTTGTTGAGGAGCTGGCAGAGCAGGACGCCGTCGCGCAGCGTCTGCGCCAGGTCGAAGACCTGGGCCGTGTCCCAGGTCACCCGGTGGTTGGGCGGCAGCACCTTGCAGCTGATCAGCCACTGCCCGCACTGCTTCCAGGGCTCCATCCCTGCCACCGCGCCGCGATGCTGCGGCCGCGGCGGCCCCCACTGCGCCCTCCCGCCGCCGCCGCC
>JAOXNO010000004.1:11112829-11126665 GCA_028565335.1 Limnodromus scolopaceus | reverse complement strand
CCGCGGCGGGTACCTGTCCCCGGGCAGCCGGGGGCGGCCTCGCCTGAGGGGCGAGCGCGGGGTACGGCCCCGCCGCCCCCCCGGCCCTCCGCGGGCAGCTCTGGGGGCTGAAGACGCTCCTCGCGTTTTGCTCTCGCAGCGCACCCGAGGCGGCGGGAACAGGGCGCCCGTGGGGCGCAGAGGCAGCTGTAGCAGGCGGGATAGGAAACGGCACAATGTCACGTTCTGCTTTGATTTCAGTCTTTTACCCATTCGCTAAGAAAACAGCTAAACGCTCAGGCGGGGACACCGGAGCAGGCTGGCAGCGCGGCGGAAGGTGCTGCCACAGCTATGTCTAGAAATGACACAGAACACGGCATGGCATAGCATTGTTTTCCCCTCTGTTCTCCCCAAAAGTATTTTCCGCTAACTGACTCGAACTTTATTTGCACTTTAGATAATGTTGGAAAAGAAATAACGTAATGGCTTCCAACATGCATTCAGGCAACTTCAAATAAAATGTACAAGCAATTTTAAGTCACTGAGGGCGACAAACTCCAAAAATAGACAACACAAACACCACAGTTCACCGTATCATCTGCATCTCAAAAGCTATTATTTCCTTTGGATTTCTGAAGCAGTGCTGGAAGCTTACTTAAAAGAATACAAAAACTGTTTTTCCCCTCTATTAAAGTGTTCATTAAAAAAAAAAAAAAACCAAACAAAAAACCAAAACAGGAAACACTTTTAAAGTAATCTTAGTGGGTAATTTCTGGGGGAAGAAAAACTGCACGGTCCAGGGTGAGAAAGCCTTCTAACAGCAGGAAATTAACATGACTGTTCAAGATGGCCTGCTACTATCCACATCTGCTATTATACTACATATCTACTACATATACTGCATATCTACATACCACATATCTACTATTATATTAAATATCTACTATTTTCACATCTCCTCTGTTAAAAGCCTGGCCCTTACTGCTTTCTGAGCTCAGAATAACCTCACAAGGTTTAATAATTTCTGAAAGAATTAATACAGAAGTTCTGAGAATTTATTTTAAAAACATGCAAGTGATTCGCATGTTTCAGTAAGCATAGATGCTGCTTCACGTTTTTATTTTTTTAAACAGGCGATATGTCTGCTATTCCAGGCATTTTCCTGAGCAGACAGTGGTATTAACTTTGGATCCTGAGTGCGGGGCTGCAGAACGTGCCACAGGACACCTCACTGCTCCGCGGTGCAGTCAGCCAAAAAGAAAAATGTGGCCTTCCGAAAATGAGAAGGATCCAGCTCCACCATCCGTAACACTTGTGCCATCGCCCAGCAGATGACGGGATGAGATAGGTGTGACTTACTACCTAATTAGAGGCACAAACGTTGCTCAAGGACACCTGGGAACAGCCTCTCCAAAAGATGCATGAAGTCACAAGCAGCCAGCTTGCTTTTCAGACCTCTGTTTGTCTTAGTTGGGCTCGCAAGTTGAAGAGGCTTCCAGCTCTGACCGAGCACAGAGGAAGGTCACAAAGCCCTCTGTGCAGGCCCGGCCTGTCCGAGCAGAAACGCATTTTAACAGAATAGAAACTCCAATTAGCAGTAAGCAGTTTTGCGTGAATAAAAATCCTAATTTCAAAGGATTAGTGGCAGTGCAGATGAATTTAAACTCTTCAAAATAACTCTTAGATGGGAGAGCATGCCTTTGGGTTGAGCTGCCTCAGCAAGGCTTCCTTCCCTGCCCTCAGCAGGTCCTTCCTGCTCCCTGCCTACCTACAGCCACAACCCACGTGGCTCCCATTTCTCAGGAGAGGTGGGATTTCTCTATTTAACCACCTCAGCCCAAACACTTGGCCACCAGTAACAGGTGCCTCTGACTAATGAGGACAACAGCTCAATTGTTAAATGCCTGAGCAGCTGGAGGAGATGGAAGTTCACAACATAAACTTGCTACCAAAGTACCAGACTGCCTACAACCAGGAGGAATTAGAGAGAATTTAGTTCCTAACTTAAACAAAAAGGGACTGAAATTAACAGCCTGCACTGTGATCATTTGAATATCATCCATCAAAATGAACATCGGAGCAGTTTGATCAAGAACACAATAAAACACCATCTCATAGTAACATATTTTTTATCTGTGACAAGTTAAACATGACGTGATAAGTGAGTAAGAATTCAGTTGTGCCCATGAGCTATCCACTGTCAGACTGACAACAACCGTAACACTGAAGCAAATGCAGAAGGCAGAAAAAAAAAACAGATAAAAGAAACAGAAAAACATCTGCACTACGTTATCTACATCCCCACTTCGGCTGCCTCCAGCCAGGACCAGCGAGTGGTACAGCACCCTGAAAGAAACAAACTGTTTGGGATGCCTTTGCAGAAATAAAGGAAAACGAGCACGGTTCTGATTCATAAACAGCAACACAAGCACTTCAGGCTACTTGCTCAAATGGATCTAATCTTTTTACATGGTTTAATAGGAGCAATCCAACACTCCTTAATCCAACTTTACATCCAAAGAATACGTATGCTTTAAAGGTGGTGGTTGGAATTCTAAATATCTTCAAAACCTACACTGCAGTTTTTAATTATTTATAAGTCATAGGCTGTTATACTGCAATATGAGCTAAATTTCATGCAAAATACGTGGGTTTGTTCCTCTACTGTATCTCATGTAATCAACTGAGTGACATGCCTCCAAATGGAGAAGAATCCATATATCCACGTAAATTCCAGAAAACTAACTCTCTACCAAGAGTTACATGGTTGAGAGGAGGGAAGGGGCAAACGGATTCAGAGCCGAAACTGGTGGTCAGCACAGCCTTGCTAGAGCAGCAGGCTGACTGCTGCTGAGGTTCAGGAATATCTGCACATTCACTTTCCTCCTCTCTCGCAGTACTCTTCACAGCCTCCTTCAGCTTCCTACGTTGTCCACAGTCATTTATTGGAAGGGGTTCCATTTTTCTCTTAGTCCTAAATTTGTTTGTGATCAAGAGCTACTTTTACATTCACTTATTTTTTGCTGTTAATAGACACAAAAAAACCCCAAACCCTATAGTTCAAATATCAAGTACTTTAAATGAACCATCTGCTGGAATTCCAACCTACTGGAATTTTGAGCTCTTTCCATCCAATTCTTTTCCTCATACTCCTGAAATTGCTTAAAAATCTATCTGGTTGGAGGATTCAACCTGGATTCAGTCCGTCTCCAGTTTCACTAGCACAGGCTGGTATTCATGAACCCAACAGTTAGATCTCAGTTTAGATTACCCAAAAGGTTCAATGTATGTCACATACTTTTTTTCTTAATGCATCAATAAGCTGTTCACTGAAGCAGTTTTATTTTCAGATTTTTATAGAGAAACCACTAACATTTTGGACATACATTCCCACTTTCAAAATGCTGCAAAGCAGCAACATAAATTCAAAAAAAGAAATCTCTATTAAAAGAACAGCAAGTCCGAAGGAAAATTGTACACTGAAAGGCAGCCAAAAATAGCCTTTGTATGGTTTTTCTCTCCTTCCAGGAGACAACTGTCTCCTTACTGGAGACATCATCATAAATTTGTTTTCTTTACTCTTACCCTGTGCTGCATCCTATGAAGGTGGCAACTTTGCAGCTGTTTTCTTGTTTCTTTATTTCAAAAAAAGAAACTCAGTTTGTTTTATAGAGACACATTTACAAGCTTTCTGAAATAATTCTTTTCCACCATCAGCATACTTGCTGTGTTTAAATTACTTACACTGCTTAGGTTGGGGGGAAATAAATAAATAAATAAATAAATAAGAAACCCACCACAAATATACATACATTGGCTGCTTTTTAATTACTGTTACAGATACCATACTGCTCCTCAGCCCCTTTGTACGAGGTGCTGAACAAGGATGACACAATGGTGGATCTCTTCCCAAAGAGCATCGCTCCGCTCTTCCTTTTCCTACTTTTTCCCTTATTCACCGGCGGGTTCATCAGTTCTGGTGCTTAAAGTTTTCCGGCCTTCTGACAGTTGTGCTTGGGTGCATACCTTCATGCTACTGGGAGAAAGCGGTGCAAGCCTAAGTGAAGAACTGCCCTCGTTCATGGCTACTAAAGACCCGTGTGTTGGCTGAGCCAGCCCCGAACTCACGCTCAGCGTGTCTCAATTAGACCCACTTAATTATATCAGTAAGAAAATTCAGCTACACGCAATCTGCAGGCGAGCAGCAGCATGTCGTCTTGTGTCTCAGCTGTTTGTATCTTCCTCCTGTTTGGAAATGCATTGGGCTACTGTGGCTCCTGGCCAGAAGCCTCCCTCGGGCCGCTCTCTTTTCGGCTGGATGGGAATAATAGGGAGGTGGCCGGAGTCCAGCATTTCTTAAGTAGCCTGCTTATCTTGCAGTAAAAGTAAATGAGGGGAAGATCACCGACCAGAATTCTTCAGTAGTTTCTGTATGCCGCTGAAAACGAGTATTAACGTGGATCAAGCTCGCCCAGACACATCTGGCTGTATCCCATAGCTATAGGCTCCAGTTCCAGAACTACTTCAGGAACTTTGTGGCAGAAAGTGAAAAAGCAGTGCTACTTTTAATTGATTGCTTACCAATTATTTGTTAGTGTTATTATGCAAAGTCTCATATTACAAATCAGATAGACTTTTTAAAAAAGAAACATTCTAAAATAACAATGTTATCTGAATTTCAGTAAAGCAATATATTTTACTTTAAAAAAAAAACTATTTCAAGTTTGCACAGAAGACGTCATAGACAAGTGACCTGAAATGTAAATGAAGCACTGAAAACAAAAGAAAAACAATAAAAGGTAAAATAATAAGCTGGGAGGACGTATGGAACTGAGTGGAACAGGAATCTGCATTGAACTTACTTTTCAGTAGAGACCTGAATCATGCAGAGAATACGATATATAAACATATAGATAATTATAAACTGAGAAGAATTCTAAATGCTAACACACCAAAAGAACACCAAGATACTAGTTTTAGTAGAAAATTGCCTGAATGCGTAAAATGCATGTGAATGTTTGAGAAGCCTATTCAGTGATGCTGCAAGGGAAGATCCATCTAGGCCAGTCAATGTCAAAATAAGACATTAAAGCAGTCAAACAGACTTCCTAGCCCTAACAGCTGCCTACCAAATAATTGTCCTAACACTTGAAGGCATTGGCTTACCTCCCCTGCCAGAAATCTCCTTTTCATTGAAGTCAACAGAAAATTGTCCCATTTTACTGGGTCCAGAATCCTATGTTGAATTTCTAAAACAGGATATTTGCTTTACAAAAGCCCAAGTTTTCAGCTTTCTAAAAACCATTCATACAACAGGAGTGAGCTGGTGATGTGCCACCTGTTTGTGCTGAACAAAAAGGGAAGGAAGATTCTGCCAGCCAGCCTCTCGCCTCCTGCCAGCGGGCAGCCATGGCATTTATGATAAGGAAAACATTTAAGGTCAGAAAAAAGAAAGGAAATTGTCATGTCCTACTTTACATATTTTAACTAAAATATCAAAAAGGCTGGTTTCCTAAGAATCCAAGCGACTTGAAACAGTAAATAAAATCATAACCTTCCTCGTGACTTCGTAGGTCTTGTTCAATTTTCTTTGATTCTTCTCACACCTCTAAGCAATATACCTGTTTCTTATCCCCTTCCCACAGTTCATCTCCATTTTGTGTCTTCCATTTGGTTGTTCTCAAGCCAGAGGATTATTTTTAATGCAAAACCAGATCAGATGACAGGGTTACAGGGTAGCAAAAACTCCCCTCTTGACTCAAGCCAGAAGGAAAGGAGACACTGACAAAAATTGGATTTGTGGTCCTAGCTGACAAGGAAGTGATATTTTTATGAAGAGTCAAGGCATTCAAGTGCATGTAAGTGATATATGAATGGGAAAAGCTAGAAACTGGCCAATTTTTCTAGAGCAAAGAAAAGCTGGTTTTATGTTTCCATAGTCTATTTGGGACCCAGAACAGAGAATCCAGAAAGATTTTCCTGCATTGTTGGAAGAAGGGATCAATCGCTGGAAGTGTGACACTTGCAGGAAACACTGTGCTGGATGAGGTCTCAATATACAGAAATCTAGGGAAAAAACCTTCACGTTAAAATAAAAAAATCTTCACTCTACCTAAAGTTTGAAAAAACTGAAAAGCTCCATGCATGAAATATCTACTCAAACTGTGAAAGAATATCTAGAGTAATGTTTATAACTCTGTTACTAATAGAATATTTATTTTAAAATTAATAGTATTAGGCAATTCATATCCTAAAGGCAAAATTTACTATCAGTCTCTAGTCTCATGCCATGTTAACTGTTCTAATAAATAAGGCAGTCACATATAATCTCTGATGCACTGTTCCAGTTTTCCACTTAGAATGTTAGATCTGTATTTACATACTAATCTAAGTCTGGTAAATAAAAGATTCCTTTTATGCTTACAAGTCAAAAATATTAATGATTTTTAGGAACAAAACATTCAAATTTATTTTCGGAGAACTCAGCAGGCAAAATATTTCTAAACACTTCAGCAGGCAGTATGGCTTCATCTCTAATGTTACCCATGCTTGTCTCTCCTCAAGAATAAAGAATATAAATATTTCAGAACATTCTGCTTCCTACTTTTTTTTTTTTCAGCCTTTCATAAGCGAGTGTACTTGGGTGTTGCTGGTCTAATGAGGCTGGGCCAAGGCTAGACTATGGATCAGTGGCACTGGCAAGTTAGGTGGCTCTTTCTTCATATTTCTGTAGTCCGTTGGGACGGAAACCCCTGTGTGCCGTACCACAGCACTGCCCTTAGCCTCTGGAGAGCATCACTTCACAGAACAGCCTGAAAATGCAAATACCCTAGGCACAATTTTAATAGCGATAAATGCTTATATGATATCAAAAGGCTTCATATCCAAATTAGCTAAACTGACGCAAAGAATTTTTTTTTTTTTTTAAGGAGTAAAACCACACCAGTAAGTAACAACAGAAAGACAGGAGTACGACCAGCACAAATCGCTCCCCAGCAAAGCCAGTCTGTCAGCGTGAACCGCGGCGGAATCTGACGCAGTAACCTCAAACAAGATATTTTCCCTCGCTCCAAGGGAGAGTCGTTCCTACTAATTCCTTTCTCAAATAGCTGCAGTTGTATTGCCTCCCTCATTGGATTTACAAGCAGGACGTACAGACGAACACAGGCTGGATTACAGGGTTTGATTTGTTGGCTATTACTTCCCTTTTCCCAAGGAGGTACCAAAGGGCAGCCAGAGCGTGGGCAGGGCCAGGGAAAGGGCTGGCAGCAGAGCAGCTGTGCCGGGATCCAGGACCTGGAGCAGGAGCCGAGTCTGAACAGGCAGGGGAACCGAGCGCCAGGCTGACCACGGAAAAGCCCCCCAAGGCTGCAGCACGCTTCCCGAGATGATGCAAAGCAAACCATCAGCCATCCCCAGAAGCCAGTCTTTAGTCTCCTGGGAGACTAATGGTGGCCAGGTGGCCCAGCCAGAGCTTAACTGCTCAGGAAGCCCTAACAGCCAGTTATGCTAAACCAAACCTCCTCAAACAGGATTCATGCGGGCTTGCAGATGTCCCTGCTGAGTGTCTGAGTGAATACGGGTTAGGTTAAACTTGTCTGAAGGCTGTTCTTGGAGTGTTTGGGGCCGCGTAAGATGTTAAAATAATGCAAACGAAAGCAAAGCATGTATATATATATACAGGGAAACTTCACTGATCTCACACAAAGTTAATAGTTGCATTACTCAAGGTGATTGGCAAGTCTTCTGCAAATTTTTCTGCCCTGCTAGTTTGTCAACATCATCTTCATATGGAAGTAAAGGGGTTTGGGTTTCTTCTTCAGATACTTTTTGTGTTATAAATGCAAGCATTTGCACGGGTCCAGGACTATTCAGAATGGCGGGTACTACACTGACAATCTGTGCCTTTAACTCCACCAGCTGGGACGTTCCCTGTAGCAGGAGACAGCAGAAACAAGGACAGCAATCACTCAGGAGCTGGTGTCTGCAGGTGCTGCATATGCAAAGAGTCTGCCATGAATTTGAAAAGACAGAAGCACGTTCCAACCACCTGGGTGGTGAAATGTGCCGTGTTTTAGCACAGCTGATAAGGTGCTATTCAGCTGCTGCTAAGCTGGCTAAACCCTGCCTTAGTGGCAATTTCTGATTGAGATCCAATTCATAGCTCAGAAACCCAGCCAGTTGTGCAAAGATGAGAGAGAACCTACAAATTCATTAATCTGAGAGGAAAGGATACAAATAAATGGACATATACAATGATATGCTTGCAATGTCATTTTCTTCTGCAATTAAAAATTAAATGAATACTTTCAATAGTATGACCAGTCTACCACCATTTTCTCCAAAATCGGAGTGTGGAAAATGTTGAGCTGTATAGATCTAAGTGATCAACTTCCCTTTCTGGATAGGAACAGCATTACAAATGTTTGGCATGGCCTTTTGCCCCTTCTTTAAAACATCTCCTTTGCCACTCCTGAGTGGAAGCTCTGTGGCAGGGCCCACAGCCCCACAGGGGCATGGCTCCTGGCCACCCACTGTCTGCCAGCTCCAGGTCACCAGCCAGCCAGCACAAGCCTCTAGGGAGAGGGTTTATCAGATGTCAGCCTCCAGTTGTGCAGGATTATATTCTGAAGATGGTCTCGTCCTTGTCTTGGCTGCACACTGCGGGGTGGTAGTTGGAGGGATGAAGGATTAGCCAACTGCAGAGCCATACTCAGCTTTTGGATGTCACGTTTCTCAACAGCAAACCATCAAAAAATGCATGACTGGGGAGGCAGGCAGTGCTCTGCTGCAACAGTCACCATACAAGTGGCCCAAATTTCTGTTTCATTTACAATTAAGTAGACTTTGAAATATTTCTTCGCTGTCCTGTTTTCAGCTGGGCTAATTTTCTTTCCAGTAGCTTTTGTGGTTTGGGTTTGGCAGGAGAATGATGCTGATAATGCGTATTGCTTTAGTTGTTGCCCCGTGATGTTTTACATGAGTCAAGGACTTTTCAGCTTTCCATAGAAGCTGAGAGGGAGCATAGACAGGACAAGCTGGCCAACAGCATATTCCATACATAGATGTCATGCTCAGTGTCATGCCAGGGGACACGGATCCACAGTCACTGCTGGGGACAGGCTGGGCAACCAATCACTGAGTGGTGAGGGTGACTTGCGTTGTATTACTTTATTTTGGATATTCTTTTATCATTATTATTATTGTTATTTTCCTTTTCCATTATTGTTCTATTAAACTGTCTTTGTCTCAACCCACGAATGTTTTATTTCCCCTTTCCTCCCCACTCTCCCTACCCTACTGGGGCGGGGGGGTGGTGGTGATGAGCAAGCGGCTGCCACGGTCCTAGTTGCTGGCTGGGGTTAAACCATGACATTGGCATACAAGAGGTGTCTGTTTAAATTTGCATTGGAATTTCAGTGCCCATGAAAGCAAGTGTCTGAATTTTCTTCCCATTTTCAGGATAAGCTGCTCATAGAATTTAGCATAAATCTCAGTTCCTCCTCAACAACTTCACCCAGCACTTGTGATTTTTGTAGGGGTTTGGTTTGGGTTTTTTTTTCCTATAAAGGGGATGGGAAGCCTTCAGGGGGAACATCCTGAAAAACTCATTTAAGTGACACCTTCTAAGGCAGGCAGTTAGGTGGCTGGCTGCTCAGCCATGTAATTGTGTTATGTTCAGGGCCCATTGCTAACAAGCCCTCTGTGTGCTTTAAGGGCACTTCTAGACACTGAGATAAATTCACCCCCGGTGAAAAGTGCTAATTTCAATAGAGTTATACTAGGCATGAATTTGAGTTACTATGTCCTTTTAAAATAAGCCTACTGGGCTTAGTTACAGGAATGCAGTTAAGCTCAGATATAACAGTTAGCAAGATCAAGGCCACTGCTGGATCACAATTACAACTGAGAAAAACAAATGTACTAACCAACTGCCAATCAAACATATGAAAATGAATAGCGATTATAAGTATCAGCTATTTGTAACAGCATGCTTATACTTGGACCTTAGACACCTTAAACAATCTGGAAGCTCAGCATAATGATTACACTAAAAGGCGGAAAAAACCCATGTTGATAACAGTTGTTTTGAGACAGTAAGGTTTTAAGCAGATGGTAAAAAGTATCAGTTTGAGGCAAAATGTAGATTTCCTTACTATTGAATAATTAATTAAACACTCCTTCCCCATTATAGCCATTGTAACAGTGTGACTGTTTGAATAGTCTCTATTTAATAAGGCCTCAGTCACCTCTTACAAACAGATTTTTTTGCCAGGGCTGATGTCTGTTGTGCTCTCTCCCTCTCCTGATCCCTTTCCACAGTACGAATTCCGTTGTGCCTAATCAAGCAGAGCTTCCAGTGAAAGCAATCAAGGCAGTTTGATTGAGCAGCGCAGCCTTTATTAGAGAAATCCTGACCCCACTAAAGTCAGTTGGAGCCTTGACGTTGACTTCAGCCATGCAGATGTGCCATATCCTGAGCTTTCCCTTTTAATTGGATTTTATCCTTCCGCTGGTTTACACCAAGACAAATGGGAGTTTTCTCAGAAAGATTTTTATTTTTAGGTATTGGAATACATTAATTGGAAATATTCAAACATATCTGAATTAAAAGAATAAATCATGCAGTCAGCTCTGATTTCAGGTATATTATTCTAGCATTTAGATTTTCTTATGCCAACTGCCATGAACTATTGCTATTATGCTCTTGCATTTCATAAAAGGAGGATCTGGGAGCCCACAAAGCCAGATAAAAAAGGGCTTTCCAAAAAATGAGAAGGAAAAGGAGGTGGTCAGAGCTAGGCACAAGAGATTATGCCCTAACTTACAACAAGCTGAAAGACACTGATGTGAACAAAGTGATGGGGCAGGTCATGAAAGGCCATTTGAAAGCAGCAGGTCAATGCCCAGCCGCAGTGCAGGTGGTGAGCAGAGTGTGAGCAGAGTGTGAGCAGAGTGTGAGCAGAGCACCAGAGGGCAATGGGAAAGGATCGCTCCATCACCTCTGAGGGCAAAACTGCTACTTCATACTTTCTCTTAATGAACTCACTTAGCTATAGTAGTGAGTTGGGCTGGGACGGCTGGCGTTGTCCGACCCCAGTGCTAACAGAAACCCAGAGCACTTGTTGAATTCTCTGTGTACTTGGTGATTTAAGAGCCAAAAGACACTCTGTCTCCACAGGCAGGAAGGCAGAGCCACACTCCGCACGCGGAGCAGGGAGCTGCCAGCTTGGCACAGCCTCTCCAATGCCTTTAGCCTGTGTCTCCTGGTCTCCATCACTGCCAGGGCTTGCGTCCCCATCAGTTACAGCCCTCGGGATCTCAGGAAATCTAGCTGTTTTCTGGGAAAAGATAATATTGACCATGGGTGAGGATTGAGTGCTCACATTTTTTACCACAGCTGAGGTCACATCTAAGGGTTTTTTAATGCAAAGTTATTGTTTTTTCAAACAGGGTACTATTGCTTTTCATCCCCAGTGAGGGATGGCTGTGGTAGCCAGAGGGAACGCATCATTTACAGTGTCAGATCAATGCAAAAATGGAAAAGAAGGCGACAGCCATTATCATTCACTTCTTGTGACCGGACTACGTGAACTTAGCAGTGTAGCCCAGGACACCACATTAAGCTCGTGCTCTTGCTACATTAACAGCTTGTAACTGGAGAAATAGAAGTTAAATTCACTCATGTTCATGCAGGGTGGGAAGATGGAAACCAGACCTCTCCTCTGCCGACTCTCAGCTCTGGGGCAAGACCCCAGGGTGCAGGGGCAGCACAGCCACAGAAGAGTGGCCACTTGGCTGGAGCTCACCAGCAGAACCTGCTTTATGGCAATGAACACCGGTGGGTGAGATGAAGCTTCCACGGTGCCTCTTACATTCACCTTAGCTTCTGCAACTAGTGACAAAAAATCATTTGACATCAGTGGGCATCTCATTCAGCCCATGCATGCAAATGCCTTGACCACGGCAGAAACATAACATGGAAATATAAGCATTAAACACACTAAATTTTCAGTATGGCTGTCAGAGTAGTGTAACAGTTCTTTCTACTAGCTGCTGCGAGCCAGATCCTGCCTGAAATTAAATCTTAGATCTTCTCTTGGAGATTGCATGCTAGCAGATTTCTTTGCATAATACTCACAGCTTGCCTTCAAACATGTGCTGCATAAATAGCTCAGGGAAAGGAAACAAACTCAAAGTCACACTTGTAAATGATTTGATCGTGCTATTCAATGGTTGCCAAATTCCCTCATCTCAGAGGTTTCCTGATGCCCTATAATCATGGTGAATTCTTTCCAGAGAAATCCCAAAGCTGACAATCCGCATTTCCTTGCAGTGCACAGCCGGGCAGACAAAGGACATCAGATACAGGTGACTCTGAACAATGCAGCACAAAATGTGTAGCTGTATCAGTCTTGGGGAAATACTGGGATATTTCTTATAGCTCGACTGCCTTCAGCTTTCCAAGAAGGAAAAGCATCTGATGTAATGATGCTGCAAGTTTACAGAAGTAAGACACGTTATTTAAAGACGTTATTTCTAAGTGTAAGGTTTTACTTGGCAGGATCTGCTGCACTTAGCCTGGAGGCTCCTGAGCCATTCCTGGGATGGGCATGGACAGCCAGGCCCCATTTCCCAGGGATAAACAAACTTGCCAGATACAAGGTCAAGATGCGTGTTGCTCAGGACCAAGCTGTGGAGGCAGAAATTACACCAGGAACTAACCTGGTCCCTGTGTACAGCACTTTGGGTATGAGTCTCCAGTATTCCCAGCTTTCATCACATGAGCTTGCAGAAAGGCTTCTTCAGCTTCACAGGATTGTCACAGGAAAGAGCTTCGCATGGGAAATAAAGTTCATGTTCAACATAAAGAAAAGATTATTAGAATCCTTGCAGCAATCACATTTTATGTCTAAGAACACTCTTAGCATGAGGTGCTAACTCACACTCGCGAAGTGCACGCTGTCTTGAAGTCAATCAATGTTCAATGATCCATGATCTCACTTCAGCAGCATTGACCTTGAGTTCTAAACACAATGAATGGATGACAACCATCAGGTACTTATTTAAACATCAAAGAGCAAAGACCAATCCAGGACTTTTCAAAAATCAAAAAGCACAGAAACCCCTGGAAATGGCTGCAGAGGAAGAAGCTTTTAAAGTGCCACACAAGTGTGCTCCATTCAAGTAAAATGCCATTTGGAGAGTCAAAAACTAAAATAATTATTCTAACAAAAAGTAAGTAAATGAAAATGGAAAATATTTAAATGCAAGGCCAGGCAACGAGCTCAGAGATAAGGGTTTGACCATTATCTGTTGGGGTATAGGAAGTTTTTACCGGTGTTTGACAGCATCTTTCCTCAGCTGAATGTGCAGGGGATCCAGGGATGCTTTTGTCCTTTTGCATGCGAGCCGACTGCATCCCTGACACGTGATCGGCCCGAGGCATGAGTTACAACCTGTTTCCGTCCCTTGCTCGTTGTGTGAATTCGGTATGTTCCTTGCACTGTTCAGCCCTGCCAAGAATAATGTTGGGTACACAACAGGGATCACTTTCCCTTTTCTTGCTGCTACCTTCAGCTCTAAAAGTCCATTGATTGAGTAGGAACAATAATAGAAAACTCAGGTAATAACCTGCAACCAAATATTGCAGACAACAACAACAAACTTCTCTTGAAATTTTCAGCTACAGTGCTAGGGATTGCTCAAGGAGACTACAGCTAAAAGTTGCCCTTTCTCCACGTTGTCAGGAAGTGCAGTGAAAGGACAAGGGGCAACGGTTTTAAATCGGAAGAGGGGAGATTTAGATTAGACACCAGAAAGAAATTCTTTACAGTGAGGGTGGTGAGGCACTGG
>JAOXNO010000004.1:11084091-11112729 GCA_028565335.1 Limnodromus scolopaceus | reverse complement strand
TGCCCATGGCAGGGGGGTTGGAACTCGATGATCTTTAAGGTCCCTTCCAACCCAAACCATTCTATGATTCTATGACCACACACAGTTTTAAAGTGCTGTTCGAAAAACCAATTGGGTGGGGTCTTTTTTGTCCACTCTTCTTTGCCAAAGTTAGATAATGTTTCAAAGCAAGAGCTACAAGATCTCATGATAATTTAATTCCTGCCCCTCCTGACCCTAGCAGCTCATCCCTCTGGGTACCACTGGACACCTCGCGGGCTGCTGAAGCAGCAGGAGCGTGCGCAGCCTCCGCACCAGCACAGGCAGATACACGAAATGCACATCAGCAGAGAATCAGCTTCTTTGATAAAGGCATCCTCAAAACATTAGAAATAAAGGGTTCTTGTTTTGAATTTAGTGAGAAAATTACTTTTACTGTCATTGCGAGCATTTTCAGATATTTAAATGAATCTCTTGATGAAGACAAAGGAAGTGTTTCTTGGCTGATACCAGCTCTTACTTTATGTTAGTTATCATCAAAAACTGTAAGAATACGGGGTGGCAGGTATGACTATAAGGGAAATGAGTGATACATTTGTATATTTTCCACAGAGAAATAAACTAGGAGCCTGCAGTGAACAGAGGAAAGAAGGATGATGCTCCTTTATAAGATATTGTGATGATTTTTCTAGCTAAAATTTTCCCAGACCCAATATATTATGGTAGATGAGCATATAAATGTGCAACTTATCATTTCATACTGCACTGTACTTCTGCTGCCTCACACCTCATCATGTTTACAAACAGACATTATACTTCGAATCTCTTGGGGTGGATGTAGAGGATGAAGAACTGACAACTTGGGAATGTGTTTATTAAGCAATGTGAAACGTCTGCTTCTCTCTTTCAACACACATTTCACCTATTCACAGGAGACACAAGTTTATATTTACTTCACAGTTACACTCACCGAGCTATTACAACTATTAACGTAATTATTATATAAACTGTAGTGCAGGGATGGAGTATTTCCTGAGCCACCGAGGTTATTTGGTGTCTGTAAAACCCCGTATGTCTGATGTCTCCAGAGCACGTTTGCAAGCCTCGCTGCCTCAGCCAGCAGATCCTCGGATAGTGATTTTTCTTTCTACCGCAAAGAAATTCTGCTGTTATCAAAAAATTATTTTTCCTTCTATGTCTGGAAATTCTGGTTGTTTATAACATGCTACCAAGGATAGGGTGCTTCTCACAAGTTGGTACCGTCCCTGTACCAACGTGCTGGCAGACACAAAGAGCGTATCTGAGTGCTTAACTTCAAGGGCAGCAGCAACCCTGCTGCAGTGACTTCAGCACAACCCTCTTAAACATTATTATTGGACTTTGAGCTCTGAGGGTTCCTTTCACTAATCTGCTCAGTTACTGCACATAGATATTTACCTTTTTTTATGGCTGAACTGGCCTGCAGAGGTCTGCTTTTATCACTGAAAAGAATGGAAGCTTAATATTACTAATATCAGTTCAATACAAGACAGGGCATGGAAGGAAGAAGAATTAGTTGCCCGAATTATTTTCACAGATCATCATGTTACTTTCCACAGCAATGATATAACGTCAGGATGCTATAACATAGCAACAATTCTGCTTTCAATACCTTCTTTGATTCCCAACGCTCAGTTCCACTATGGATGCCAGTACAGCAATTCCTTCACTCCTGGTATAATAGAAAGGTCCCCCGTGAAAATGCCACTCACGCATCTTTCACACACAGAACAACACGGTTGTCCCCGGCCGCGGCAGTTCTCATGCACACAGCCCAGGGTTAACAGCAAGCGAGGGCAGCGCTGCACCTCTGCATCACCTCCCGTACCTTACCGGCGTGGGAATTGCTGTCCTGCTCCTGTCCAGGTGCAATTCTAAGAAGTGGTGATGCAGCAATACCTGCCTGGGGTCTAGATGTACTTCTCCCTTTGGAAAACAAAATTAACACAAAACCCCCACATTTTTTCAGAGGTGAACTCTGACAGAGAGCTAAGGTTAAAGGGTGCCTGGGGTTCCACAGTAGGTAAACAAAAGCAACCAAACAAAAGGTAGCGTGTGTGAAGCTAATAAAAAGTCAAGCTAAAAGCACATATACTAATGATTTTTTACAGTAAATAAACTCTTTCTTTTCATTCATGAAATAACATGAATTTCAATTATTTGGGGAAGCGACCATCTTCTAATAGACAAATTGCATATTTAGGACTTAAAATAAATTGAAAGTGAAAACTATACTAAAGTCATTGGGGAACGTAAATCCTTGTTTAATTGATGCTGCATGAGCTGCCAGGAATAATTAATAAGGCTAAATTTAACTGCTCTGGCAGTATTTCCCTTTCAGATGCAGATTGTTTTGGCCAAAGCCCAGGTGACCTAAGGCAGGTCCATCTTTCCAGCGCTGCCAGGGAGCACCAGAGCCAGGGGAGAGGCGAGCTGGGTTTCTTTCTTCGGAAGAGCTGCAACCATTTTGCATACAAGGGTGCTGAAAAGTAATTCCTCTGCTGTAAGGTGCTATTTCAGGCTGAAAACCCTTTTCAGCCCAGCTGTAAACCGGTGAAACCAGCTGAAACCAAACAGGCAGGTTTACCCTTCTGCGTTGTGCTTTGGTGTGTGAGCTCTCGGTGAGCTCGCGTGTCGAGCTCAGGAAGGAAAGCAAACCCAGACACCGGGGAGGCGAGCGATGGAGGGTGAGCGGCGCTGCCCTGCCTCGGGTGTGAGGGAACCTGGTTTTGTGAGGTGCAAAGAGGCGAGTGACCTTTTTAGCCCAGCCCAGAGGTCTGTCTCCCTCAATTTCCTGTCTCTTACAGCTGCGTGGGGGAAAGAGCAGAAGAAACGAGTATGAACTCGTTATCCCCTAATTTCATTTTAACACCCTCCTCCCAGTGCTTTTCCGGTGAGAAGTTCAGGTATCCAGAATAATACTGTCGTATTAAGAAATGAGAAACAAATTACTGAAAAGGCACTGGGATCCAGGCAATCTAACCCATGCCTTCTGCTGTAGTGGCTGGTAAAAACAGCTGCCCCTACCAAAACCTGCCCGAGATGCTGCCTTCAGCTCTTCAGGTGCAATTAGTACATTCCTAAATTTGAAGGCAAATTAGGCTTCCAGCAGGACATGAGCATGGCAATCCAGATGGCTCAGGAGCAGCTTCAGCATGGCAGCATCTCAGAAAAACCTCAGCTCCAGCAGCAACTCAGAGGACAAAACTGAGCTGCCAGTCATGTCAGCAGGACCTAACCTGGGTGTGTTAGATCATCGACTCATTTTGTGTTCCACAACAGGAAAAGATGACTCCAAAGATCATCTCTGTTAGCTGGCAACCACCAGCCCAGTCCCATGTACAACCTCAGCTTCTTCCTTACCTACCATGTAATTAAAGAGAAATAAAAAGAGCACAAGAATGACCCATAAAAGCCAATGGAGTGGCAGCTGATGAATAACTGCAGCCACGTTAATTACCACAGTGTTTGTCTGCAGGAGAGTAAGCCGGGTGGTTTAATTATTGTTGTTTTACCACCAGATATAGTGCAAAGCTCATATTTGGAAGATATATGCTACTGTTCTTCAAGGTACAATGAAGACAAGAAGTACTCGTAGCAAAGACTGTCTTGTACAAGGTAAGAAATTTTGTATTTTGATCCACAGTGGGAGAAGAAAAGGCTGCAGCCATAAAGCTAGTTATCCAAGCATCTAGAGAGCAACCATAACACAGCAAGGGTTTTAAATTATTTCAGCACTCCATTTAAGAAATCTTTTAAAATCTGGAACGAACCATCCCTACTCAGAGAGAAAATTTGTTTTTGTGGTCAAGATGAAACTGGAAATTCAAGACACATGTTAATTCCTAGTCTGCATGACATGGGAGGGATTTGATTCTCTGTGTCTCAGTTCCTCACCTATAAAATAAAGCTGAAAATATCACCCTTTTTTTTTTTTAAAGTCACTGCCTTTTAGATTATCAGCTCACAAAGCAGGTATTACATCTTACTTTGTATTAGGTACAGCATTCAAAATAAAGATGCTATAATCTTAGATGGGCAAGCCTATAATAAAAACTTTTACATGGTAGGATTTTAATTTTAACCTAATTCCATGTCTTGTAATGTCTTACTTAGGATGTACTGAATTAAAGACAATACAAGCACTATACCTATGTTTCACATACCTTAATAACCCTTGAAAGAAAAATTTACCAAAAATACTAGCTGTGAAAGTGAAAGAGAACAAGAGCTGAAATATGACTGTAAACCTTGCACTGGCAGCAGCAACAGCTTCAGCTCACCCGTACAAGCTGTAACTTGCAGAGCTGAGCCTTTTACATCAAGCTGCTCCATCAGCCACTGCCACTGCATCTCCTTCCTCAGCACCGCGCTGTCGTGTCCTCATCCACTTCTCACCCCTCACCTTTTGTACCCAACAGCTCTCACGGGAGCTTACTCTGCTCCACTCCACACCACCCTACCCGTCCAGTGTGGACACACCTCCCGAGACGAGGATGTCTGACCCCTTTGAGCAGCTGCTCTAAACCCTATAGCCTACAACACCTCAGACCTCCACGCCTGGGAACTCAGCTGTCAGCCCGAACATCCAGGGTTTCCAGGCACTTGCGCATTACTTTGCATATATCAAGCCAAGGTCCCTCCAAACCAGCACTCTCCAGGCGCTGCTGCTCGGCTTGCAGCAACCCCCCTCGGCTCCACGGGCAGCCCCGTATGCCACCCTGGGGCTGGTTCCCTCCTGGGGCTGGTTCCCACCCAGGGCATGCTCTGCCGCACCCCATGCTCTCTTCAGGAACACACTTATTCTTCAGGCAAATGTAGGCAAAACCTCTGCCCGCTGGAGCCCATCACCTCTTCCCATCACTCCAGGCTGGCTTTTGGTCACTCCCTCCTCAGAGGGAAGGTGTGGCTCCTCTCCTCTGGGTTTCACTGGCTAACCTGGGTTTAATGCAGTTGCCTGTGGCATCCTACGCCATATAATGGCCAGGGTCTTTGCATCCCTCCAAAAGAATCACTCCTTGTGTGCTGAGTCTGAGTGGATTCCCTGAAGTGCAGGCACTGGTTCTTGTTCCCACCCAGATTAGTGGAAAGGCCGCAAGTGTTTCCACACTGGTGGAACCAGCCTGGCATCTCGAGCTGTTAAAGTCCCCATCAGCGACTTGTAGGGACAGTCCTGCTTCTACCTTCAAATTAATTTGTCCATTCAGAGCCCCAAAGTGGATCTCAAACCCAGATTTCATATGTATGCAAAACAGGCTAGTCAGTTAATTTTTAAGAGGCAGTCCACGCTAAATGATAATTCAGACAAACGCTGCCTGCCTATGATGATAAAGGACGATTGCACGGCCCGGGCAAACACATCCCAAATAGATTGCAGTGCAGTCTGTCTCCATACAGCCCCATGAGTCATGCTGAGTCGGAAAACACTTTATAAATGCTAGTAATGGCAGGCAATCATTTTAATTAGATATGGCCTAATTAAAAAAGAATAGAGCCTCTTATAGTTCATGCCTCCCCAGTGTGCACTAGGGATCCCCACTGTTTGGCAAACAGGAAAAATGTTTGTATTATTTAATAAGCATAATGTTATCAGCAGAGCTTTAATGCAGGATTTAATGCGTACACTTTGGCTGACCATACACCGGTCAGTATGCAGGCTAGATGGAGGAAGGTCATGGGCACTTCACATCTCTACATGAGACCTCAAAACGTCTCGAAACAATGAAGTATGCAGAAGGAATCGGCTAAAGCTCCCGGGTGTTTATGAAGCTGTATGTGGGCACTGGGCAGATTCAGTCGGACACAGTAAGAATTGGCCTAAAATGCAAAGTGACTCCTGAGGCCGATCAGCATCTCCACAGGCATCAAGCAACAATGACAGAGAAGAGCTGATGCCAGTGCCCTCCTGCCAGCCCCCTACCTGCCCGTGGCCCACCCTCCTGCTCCCCTGACGCCCTCCCCATGGGGGACCAGGCACTCCCAGCTCCTGAGAGCAGAACCTCTTCTCTGCCACCGTGCTGGCCCTCAGCCCTCAGCCCTCCACCGCCGCGCCGGGAACGGCTACAGAAAGCAGAAATCCAGCATTCCCATGACCCAGCCCAACAGCGGCGCGGGTCCCTCTCTCATTTTCACGTGCTGTTGTGTAATACTTCCACTCTGCTGGGGGAGGAAGCAAAAATACCACGAGAAAAAGCACTTCCTGCAGTATTTTTGAGCTAGTCAAACCCAGGAAATAATGGAAATTACGGTGATGCAGAGGCTATCGAGTTACTTGAGTTTATTTTGCATTTCTGTTATTTCCTGTGCCTTTCACATAAGTCATAAAGAAGTTAAGCCTGCATATATGATCATGACAGCACTGAAGTAGTAAAAGCTTCTCTTCTCCCTGTGCATATTTAAAATAACAGAGAGCAATAACCTTTCCTGAGCGATGGCTGTGCACCTTGTTCGATGCGCCGCCCCAGCCAGCCTGCCCAGCCCCTGGATCCCGGGGATGCTACAGACTAATCGAAGACCATTACTCCTGCTCAGGGGGCCCCAGTGAGCCCATCTCACAAAACAGCCCGGTGAGCTGAAGACCTGCAGCATCTCCCTGGAAGCCTGCTGCTTTGTTAAAACCAAAGGACCTCCATGGGTTCAAATCACCCTCCACGTTACCTACTTGCACGTGAGGGTGCCGGCGGCTCCCCGGGGCCAGGGTGAGCAGCCAGGGTCGGGAGCGGGCAGGGCTGCCGTGGGGCTGGGGCTGCCAGACTCCGGCGTCGGTATTTCTGCGGAGAGTGAGTGCTGCTTTCAGCAGTCCCGTATTGATTTGCCTCACCCGAGGTCACCTTAGAAGATGATTTACATTAAGAAAATCAATTTTTTAAGAAGTCATTGCTGGGAGCAATACTTGATTTCTAAATTCAAAGCACAACCAGGCACATGTCTGAGTTCAAAGAGTTACCCAATTCTTATTAAAGGCAGCAGGATATCTGCCTGCTCCATAGCTTTACACTGGAAATGAGCACAATAAAATTTCTATTGCTATCTCACTATCCTAACTCCAAAAGACTGCTTTCTTATCATTTTGGCTTTTTCCAACCCCACCTGAAGTTGTTAGCAGCGACTCCTTTGCCTTGAAAAGGAAAAAGGGGTTTTGAAATGGAGATCTTTCCAAGTATGTCACCCCAATTTCATCATTTCCTTCCTCAGTGAAACATGCACATTCACCTACTTTTTAATAAGAGAGAATCAGATGATACTTAGTCATTCGTTGCTCAAGGCTCTGCACAGATGTCATGCAATGTGCATGGTAACTCCTCAGTGTAATGTCGGGAATATTGCCCTGCCACCAAACTTCATTCATGTTTTCTTTCCCAATGGATAGCTAGATGCTGTACACACATAAATGTCCCACATCGCTCCCCAGGGAGGTACCATGTTCTTTCCAGCTCTGAGGGTCATTCTTTGTGATCTCTATGAGGAAGCCCCCAAGTGCCAGAGTCCTGGAGGTGAATCCTCGTGCCACCCAGGGCAGTGAACTGGCTGCTGCCCCAGCCTGCTCCTACCTGCAGGCAGGGTGAAAACACTGACTATAACAGAAATGTTGCAGGAAGAGGCAAAACTGGAAGAGAACTCAGTGGGGCAGATGCCCCGGATCACTCCAGCCTATCTGTGGCTGCATTAGACCACCCAGGGCAAGTTTCCAAGGAGGATGTAGAGAGTGGGATGATGGTTAAAGCATCTTGATGTGGGATTTTCTTCTCGTTGCACAGCGGAGCAATGTGGAGAATGGCTGAAAGACCTGGGAAGAAGAGTGAGAATTGAGTCATGAGCAGAAGAGCAGAGGCAGGAGCTGATGTCTCTGTAACTCTAATGCTCAGCATTCTCCTAAAGCTCCTGAAGGAACCAATTTACACATGGAGGTTTTTCTCAAACTCCATTTTGGAAATCAGCCCTCTCAACCAGAGCTGTGTTTATATCGGCTTGCTGTGTGCTTGCCCCCCTCGGAACCAGACCAGGCGCTTTGCCACCACCCGTGTCACCGGCCCACCTGGCCCCTTTGCCTCATGGGTGGCTGCAGGACAGGCTGTGCTGGGGAACTACAGCCTCCACTGGTATTTTCACTACAGCTCGGCATTTGTGCAGACGCAGCCTGGTTCTGACAGCAAAGGGTCTGCACATCCTGTCCGTGCATCCACACTTAAGCTGGATAAGGCTAAGCTTGCCATGTTACATTACTATTCCTAGCACCTCCCTCCAAGACTTCATTTGCCATCAGTCTGTCTCCTTAGATGGCCGTGAATCACAGCCCCTTCCCTCCTTTACTCTCTCACCTCACCAAGGAGTCATGTAACACTTCCAGGGGTCTCCTTCTGCTCCAGGTTGCCAAACTGCCCCTCCATTTGTGGGCAGAGGACACCACGATGGTCTCCTGTTACAAAGGGCGTAGCAGTTGCAAGAGCAGTACCTTGCCAGTCAGCCTGCACAGCTCTTCTGCTCCACCATGGGTGCCTTCAAAGTCTGAACTATCATCCTAAAAAATACTGTATTCTTAAAGTAGTTCAAAATTTATTTACACCTCAAAAAGTTGCTTAAATAATGCATTAGTCTGTGGTAGATGGTAATTTTTTTGAAGTCCTCACTAATGTGCATATTTATGCACATAAAAATGTAATTATATGCTTTTTATAGTCGTTTATCCTCTTTTCAGTCCACTACAACTATCTGTCAGGATGCTGTCAGCACTCCAAAGTGCTGACTGCGGGCAATGCCTGGGAGCTGCATCCAACACACTTACAAAACGCACGCATCAAGTGGTGCTCATTTCCTGGTGTCAGCACCATTTGCTCAACACGACAAACGGAGGGATTTGGGCTTTCCTGCTGATCGCTTTTTCCAGAGAATGGAGGCGTCTGTTCCTGATCTACTAAGTGAAATAAAGTGTTAAGGTTACGGATAAAAACAAACGGCGATACTGCAAACTTACAGCGCGTTACCTTTGGAATTACAAGAGGATAATAAATGGTTCTCAAAGCCTACAGTAACTGGGAAGTGTCACTGAGATGATACTACCAACACATTTGGGCCTGGAGGAAACATTTATTAAAGCTCTTTAATCTGGGCTACTTCACCATCCTTAACTAGGCTGAGTATTATTGTACTTTGCATTAAAACCAGTGGGATGAGCTATGTGCACACCAGCTGAAGGAAAGACAGCAGATTACGAATTCCAACACTTGTGAGAATAATCAGACAAATATATCCCTACCCATTTGGCATCACAGTAAATTTGGCAACTACTTGCCCAGGTTATTCAGTGTATTAGCAGCTTCCTTGCCACAGAAGTCTCCTTTGGCTCAGAAGCATCTTCAGCTTTGAGCTTTGCATTAACCAGTCCTGACTGGCCACGGATGTGCTGTGGTAGTTTTCTGGAGCCATTAGCATCCAGGTATTTTCATCTTGTATTTTCAGCCATCTCTGAGCAGACTAATACAGCAGTATGGTCAGGCTTTTCTGCCTCCATGACTGGATTACAGTGATTCAATTACACGCTCCAGACAATTTTTTTCTTAAGAGTTTGCTTTACACCCCCATCCTGTGCATTTTCTGTCCTTATCTGTAAAACAATGCTCTGTACTAACTTCATGTTTTGCTTTTTCCTTCACACATTTAATTGCTTCATTTTAAAAATGTATGCAGACATTAGGCCCAATTTGCCTCTAATTGAAAATGGGAATGTTGACACTTATGAATTATCCCATTTTAAAATGGGTAAAATGAGAGAATTAGGTAATTACGAGGGAGGACAGTGGGAAGGAATGAGATACATCCATGTATTAAAATAAAAATGGAGGATAGTGCTTCCTACCCTGTTTTAAGTTGGATGAAGTTAACCCTTCTTTTCTTGTCATACATTAATATTCTACAGAAGTCTACTGTATTTTATGTCCAACTGGATGCTTTTTTTCACCCTGCTGCTAAGAGAAGAAAAGTGGATCCTGATACCAGATTCAAAACTGAATTTCTGAGTGCTGCCATTCAACAGCAATGACCGAGCACCGGTGGAAGGATATACTGTTATGCAAAAATCAGAACAACTCAGATAAAACTGTAGGCAACTCTAGGAAAGGAAAACAGCACCTCTTTACAAACACCGAAAGGTCTTGAGCCCCTTCTGCCTCTTTTAGTGGCGTTTCAGGCTTTTCTGCTTCCTAAATGGTGTTGTAAATCCTTTCCACCAGAAGGATTTTTCCCTTCCATGATTTGAAATGCTGGAGATCTGTGAACACAACAGAACAGGAGGAATTTAACCAATGTTTAGTAGAATCAGGTGGGACAAAGAGTGAGTTTTCCCAGTCCTGTAGGTTTCATAGAGATATTAATGTTGCTAAGACTTTTGCTTTGTAAATCAGCCAAAACCAAATTTGTTCCAGGAAGTGCTCTGCTATCACTGGGAAAATAGATGGCTGCACAGAGGGTACCGGCTCGCCAAGTCCTCCTCCAAAGGACAGCTCCAGCCCGCGGCTGCTGAACCACCTGCATGTTGTGGCTGCCAGACATGGCCCAATAACTCAAGGGGGACAGTTAAATTATCATAATTCTCCTAAAAAACAGGGGGGGAAAGCAATTGACTTAATAAATGATTAAGGTCCTCAGAAGACAAGCTACTGAAAGAGGTCTGTGGCTTTCATAGCAGGGCCTGAGATTACCTCCAAAAGAGAAATCAGCCAGTTCCTCTGTGATAAAAATCTATTTGCCTGAAGGAAATGGACAAGGAATCATACTGATATAAAGGGAAAATAGGTCAGTTTTATCACAGCTACTTTATGCAGCTACTTTTTATGATAAATAAAGATTTCTGGTGAGGCAATCTCAATTCCTGTATGGTACATTATATATTCCTACTCACTTATTTACTAAGATCAAAGACCTGAGTGACTACACTGGATTTGATATAATATTAATTAATGTGTAACACTCCAATACTGAATCTAGCAATGGTCTAACCACATGATATTCATAAGTACTAAATGATTACGCCCAAGCATGCAAGTAATAACGTTCTTCCTAAGGAAGCCCAAGAAAGCATGGCATCAAAGACTTAAATGTATGAGCCCATAGGACGAACAAAGAGTAAGAGGGAAAAGAATTCAAAATAGATACTTTTTTTTAAAAAACTGAGAAACCTCAAAACTGTGTTGCTCTCTACCGCTTAGTATGTAAAGGCTGGGAGAGCTGCAGACAGCGAACACTTTATCCAGAGTGAGCAGGGTTTCCCTTCCTTCTTAGCAGCTGGCTGGGAGGAACTAAACTTAGCAGGGCTGAGGTGTAGGAAACCAGATAGTACGGTGTATGGCTGGATAGGAAATACAGGGCTCAATGTGTTTGAGGTTGAGATTAAGCCCTGACTTCCTTTGGGTCTATTTTAAACGGTGGCAAATGATGGCGTGCTTTCTTACAACAAAATGACAGATGATCAAAGGTCGAATATGATCTGTATGTCAAGCATTTGTACAAGGACCTTTCTCTGAGGGACTGGGCAGGAAGCGTTTTAACGTGGTGTCTCATACTTCCCCTCATCTGTGTTTGTTCAAAACATACCAGTAACCGGGGAAAGCTGGATGACTGGCCACGGATCATCGGCCAAACAGCCTGCGAACGGAGAGCAGTTGGTTTTGGAGGGAGTAGAATAAAGATTACCACGGCCCCAGCCATGGCTCGTGCGAGCAAAACAGTAATAAGGCAGCATTCACCACACTCACACTCTCAGGTACTACAGCTGGGAAACAAAGACAAAACATGTCAAGGGCATCTTTACAAAATCCCCTTTCTGGAGGTAGTCAGGGATCAAAGTAGAAAAAGTGAAAAAACATTTTGGAAACTGCAGTTTCCAACTACTGTTTTAAGCACAGTTTTGCAACACCTGTGGCAAATAGGATGCAAGACTCACTGTGTCATGGTGTCTACAGATTGCACACTTGCTAAATTTGCTGTTATTATGTATTACCCATGATTGGTGCCGAGGCAGCCAAAGGAGGACATTACCTTCACGTGAGATGATAGAAAAATACATACAAAAAAAGATAGTCTTTGTCCCGTAAAACAAGGGGGTACCCAAACACCACAGCCACACCACCTATCATAAGGCTTACTTCCCTTCCATCCTCCTCCTCGTACCTAGAAATCTGCAGAACAAAAAGTGTTTGAAAATTCCTTTTAATCAAATTTTTCGTCTTGCTTCAGGCACTGCTGCAACCGGCCACAGCTTTGACCTGGAGCCACCTGGCAGCTCTGTAGCTGCCCCTGCCAAATACTTGTCCTACTTCGCTAAGGCAAAGGAAGAGCTTGCTAAGAAAGATAACTGGGATCACTTTGCTCCTCTGCAAAAATCCACAAAACCCAATTTATTGGCTATAGCAAGAGTTTTATTAAGCTGAAAATAAAGCGATCTATTCAGCCCACAATTTCTGAGGATCCTGCTGACAGCACCTACTCTCATGAAAAACGATGTAATTTATAAGTGCAGCTGTGCAGCATAAAGCCTGCTTCCATTGAGATGTGCCACTGGCTTAACAGAGCAGGGAGAATTTTTAAATATAGAATATTAAATATGTATTTGAATTAGAAAAGCATTTTCTGATGTTAGGTGGGTGGGAAACCAGGAGAGCATTTTGTGAAAAGCCGTTGTGTTTTCTCTACACTGTGTCCTTCTGCCTCTGACAGCACAGGCCATTTCACTTGCTATCCGGATGCCAGCCGGAGCCGTGGGAATGGGGATCTAAAGCACAGTGTTAAAATGCACACTACAGTCTAAACAATGAGAGATGAATATCTTCTTAAACTCCTTCTGGTTGTATGGAGGAATATAGGTACCATTTCCACATGGCCTTTCTAGACTTTGTTAGCTCTCTGAGTGTTTCTGTGAGCAATTTTGGACTATCCCCAGCTCTTAGTGTGAGTGAATCCCCATGGAGAAGATGGTGGGTATGTCATGCTACAGACATGCTGTATGTCCCAGTCCTCCTGTGGACTGCAGGAAGGAACCACGTAGCCTTTCTCCTGCTCACCCAGCTCTTGGCAGGTATCTCCAAGCTCCTACAACGCAAGCAGGGAAAGGAGCCCAAAGCCTGCCTGCCAGCCACCATCCATATAGAAACAATTTGGCACAAGCAACAGATGGGTATTTTACTACTCTGAACAAAAGAAGCTTATCAGCAAGGCAATTATTAGGGGTAAAAGATAGGAATAATCCCACCTGGGTGCATGAATGGTGATAATTAACTTAGAACTGAGACTAAGACTCAGTAATTTAGGACTGAGAGCCGTACAAACCATAGTTTTTGAACTAGTGGCTGAACTACCAAAAAGTAAGGATGAATGCAAAGATCCAAAGCATTGCCATTTGGTGCAAAGTATTCTTACTATCAGAACAGGGAAAAATACCCCAAATGCCATTTTGAATTAAAGAAAATATGTTGCTCAAAAAGTTTTAAGTTTTTTATTTAATAAAAACCACCTTATATGTTGTTTTTTTCACAACAAAGTAGCTACTTTCAAAACAGAAACATGATTTTGTGGCATTAAATTTTCAGTGTTTTTGAAATAGAATGTTCTGTTTAGAATCATAAAATCATTTAAGTCCGAAAAGACCTTTAAGATCATCGAGTACAACCGTTAGCCTAGAACTGCCAAATCCACCACTAAACCATGTCCCTAAGCACTATGTCTACATGTCTTCTAAATACCTCCAGGGATGGTGACTCAATCACTTCTCTGGGCAGCCTGTTCCAATGCCTGACCACCCTTTCAGTGAAGAAATTTTATCTAATATCCAGTCTAAACCTCCCCTCACACAACTTGAGGTCATTTCCTCTCATCCTGTCACTTGTTACTTGGGAGAAGAGACTGACCCCCACCTCACTGCAACCTCCTTTCAGGTAGTTGTAGAGAATGGTAAGGTCTCCCCTCAGCCTCCTTTTCTGCAGGCTAAACAACCCCAGTTCCCTCAGCCTCTCCTCGTAAGACTTGTGCTCAAGACCCCTCACCAGCTTCATTGACCTTGTTTGGACACACTCCAGCACCTCAATGTCCTTCTTGTAGTGAGGGGCCAAAACTGAACACAGTACTTGAGGTGCAGCCTCATCAGTGCCCAGTACAAGGGGAAAGTGTTTAGAAAGTGCCTAGAAAACACTAAAACATTTTCCAAAATCCTTGGTTCCGCCTTGTGTCTCTGGCTGAAAGCTTTTGCTAAATTCAAGATAACACCACTTATGCTTTCAGTCTCCGTAATCTGTTTTCTGGCAGATGACCCAGCTCTAATGGGCAATTAACAAGTGCAAAATAGGGATAATATCTCAACAAAATGTTGAGCTCAGTTCTGTCCTATTCCTCTCACAGATGTCAAAACAACAAGCGGGACCAATTTGGATAAAAGCAGGCTGTGGTGACAAGGATAAGCTGACATGGGAGGATACGAGAATCCTCTACCTGGCACCTCCTCATCCCACAGTTTGGGGTCTTCCTACATCATGGCAGCTATTAACATTTCAGCACATACACTACAGACCAGTACGAACAGCGAGGCCACAGGGAATAAAAGACACAAATATCTCTGCCTTCAGGTTTAAAAGCTCAGCAGAATTAATGTATTAATTCTCTCAGCAGTGAAAGAGCCCCCAGGATGTGGCTCAGAGCAGACAGAAAGATCAAATGCTGTCTCAGTGAAAGGTGTGAAGGTCGACAGGGCCACATTTCCTCATTCATTGTACCCATGTTAGACTGACTGTCAGCAAAGGGGATTGCACTCCAGTTTTTCCCCTGGAAAGGAGCCCCGGGACGGCAGAGAACTGCCCTCGCTGAGCCGCCACCACCCTCGCAGTGTAGAGACACAGAGAAGGGTGTCTCAGGGTAGGAAGGGCTACGACTGAGCCACACGGGCTCTTTGCTGGAGTGGAACCTGGAGCACATCCTCATGTTCCACCTGACACTGTGCGGCCAAAGCTATTGCCAAGGCATGTCATCCTTACTGTGTCCCCCGTTCTGGTAAAAGGATGGAAATGGTTCTTCCAGCAGATGAGGCTGACAGGGTGGAAGCTGAGCTTCAAGCTACTTATCCATTAAAAATGTCATTCTTTATGCTCACTAACATAAATATTTTTTAGTATTTAGACCACATTTTTGTTTGTAGGCTTTGTCAATGTAAACACTTACCCAAAGCCTTCTGGAGTCATCTCCAGATCTCCTTGCAGAATTTAGAGTTCATCACCCTGTAGAACACAAAACCTTCAAGAAAAGTATAGGGCCTTGGTTAACAGAAAAATAATTTGTGCTGCTTAAAATAATTTACAACATTTTAAAATATTCACTGTATTTAAGCAAATCAGATGAATTTCCATAGTTTCACAGATGTTCCTTAAAGACTGTCAGTGTGAGTGACAGAATTGTCTCCACAGCACGACCTACCGTTTCCAGGTGCTCCAAGCTTTGATTTAACATCGAGAGAAATAGCAGTATAAATAATTAATATTGTTCTGTAAAAGCAATGGCCAGCTATTACCTATATTTTAATCAGGCCTGGTGAGAAGGCTCGGGAACTTCCTTCTGAACAGTCCAATTCTAAACATAGGCCTGGCATGGATTTGTTGGGGGAAGTACAAGGGAGTTGTAGCCTCCCTCCTGGTATTGCCCGCGTTTTGTGTGATGGGACATGGGAAGGTCTGCACCACCGGGCAGCAGCCATCCTTGATAGTTATGCAGCAACCAGTATGATAGTTAGGGCCACGGATATGACTTTATATCTAAAACTTACTAAAGTAATAGGAAAGGCTATTGGAAAGATAATTGCGAAGGCTTTAATTTGCACTGAGCCAGTGTGGCTGGAAGGATAAGCACAAGCACTAAAGCACAGAAGTTCTCTTGCCAGCTCTGCCACTAAGTCCATGCAAATCACTTAATCTTCCTATTTGGTTCCCCCTTTGCTAAAAGGGGAATGTTAATATTTATTTACCTTCCAACTCACAGGCATGTTGTGAGGATTAATTAGTTAATAACTGTTAAGTGCTTTGAAGATACAAGTGACTGTGCAAAATACTAAGTATTAGTAACTCCCATTAGGCTAATGAAGCAGATAGGAGTGGCAATTTTCATTAGCTGTATCAAAGCAGTGCCCAGGATTCAGCCCTGAGATGCACACTAGCTAGTGAAAAATTAACAAGGTTATAAGAAAGATTAAAAGAATAAAGTACATTTATTTCCACTGGCCCACTGGAACAGAAGGAAACATACACAGCTGCACCATTCCTGATCTAGCAAAACCACAGCTCTATTAATAACTCAAGACCACATTCTGAAAGCTTTTGCTTTACACCTTGATTAGTCATTTCTACCAATGTGCAAAGTGTTACGGATTTGAGTTGGTGGCAATTTCCACTCCTACGTCTTGCTCTGCACCTGTGAGCACGACAGCATGCAGTTTAGGGCAAGCAAGAATCAAGCACAGTATGCTTGCGTTACATACTACAATTTTGCAATGCACTTGCTTGGCATTAATTTCTATGAAACTTCCATGAAAAAATCCAGACAGTTACAATACATCTTTTTGAGAAGGCTGGTTTTGCACTTAGGTAGCTCTCCTGATACAAAGTGAGGTACAATACAGGTGGCCAGCCTGAGGTTTGTGAGGGCCAGCTGCACAGGAACAGTGTGCACCTCTGCCTTACGCCACTATTATAATTCTAGGAGAGATAGATGGTAAAGACACAGCCTGGAAAGTTGAGACAGCAACTAAAATAACTTCAGAAGATGCTTCCTCAGAGCAGCTGTCCACATAGCTCTGCTGAGGAAGCCAGGTGCAGTCCCTAAGAGCCATCAGCAGCTTCCACCTGTGGACCTAAATCACTTGTTGCTTACATGAAAAGACCAGGAATTCCCCAATTTCAATTGCAACCAAGTCTTTTGTTAATACCTGCAAATAATTTGCAATTCATGTGTATAACAATATGTATTTCTATCTTAGTACCTGCAGGATTCTCAGTCCTGTAGCTCCAGGTGCGTAAGGCAACATTTTCTCAACTCTTATTTACCCCTTCTCCACCTGAGCTGGCAAACCTAGTTTGGTTCTTTCTTTTTTAAGTTACTTTAGCGGTGGCAGAGATGGATAAACATACCAGGATTTTAGGAGGGAAAGAAGACTATATAGGCCTTCATTTTAGTAACTCTTCATACAACTGTTCTGGTCCTGGCCAAAAGTTTTAACTTCTATAATCTCACAACATTGTTGTGTGAAATAAAGATTAAAACAAGCCTTAAGGGAGAGAAAAACACAAAAGTGGAAAAAGCTGAGGAGAGAGAAGGATTCCAGTTACCTCCAAAAATTTGTAAAATTCTTTTTTTTCTTTTGGCCATATATAAATACCTTAAGCCCCAATGCAGTGAATGTCTGTTGGCAGATACAGGACTTACTGTGAGGCAAAGATGACCTAAGATACCCCACAGACTCCTTCAGACTGAAGATGCAGGCTCTCAGGCAGATGGATGATTAGGGAAGCAAGGCAGCCAGCCTCTGCTGCACTCGTTTGACCCAGTTGTGAGGAAGAAGGCAATTCCTCTACTCTCACTTCCAGATTACAAAGCTCAGAGGCACAACACAATTCTCAGAGGTACAGGTTTCTCACCAGCCCAAGAGCTCTCATTTTTCTCTGCGTGCAATGCGCTAAGCCCTTTGGGGATCCTTACCCTGTGCCTGGAGTCTCCCATGTACTCTCCTCCTGCGGAGGGTGAGAGAAACTCCTTTGTGAAGCCACCTACTTCCTCAAAAACACTTTTGTCAGAAGAGAGGCAGCTTCTGCAATTAAAAATAGGTTGAAAGAACAGTTCCTGCCGAGCCCGTGAAAACTCCTTAAGCCTGATGTTCAGTTACAAGGCCTTGGACCCTGTTCCAGCAGGGTGGCAAAATGTAATTAACAATTAGGTACATGAAGTTCGTGTTGTAAAATTCGAATACAGTAAATATCTTCAACAATGGCATCTCAACAAAGGAAACATTAGAGGTTGAATTTCACACTTTAGCATAAGGCTCAGAGTAGTGGCTACTGTTAAGGATGCTTGACATTTTACCAGTCTTCTGATTATCAAGCTCTGTTTTCAGGTATTTATAACTAAACTGTAATGATACGTAGTCTTGTGTAACAACACTGACTTTAGACTGATCTATTTATCTCGATAACATGTGGGGTTTTTTCCTTCTAAAGTACAACGCACAAAATCTACTTTTTGTGTTAAAAATATATCCATTGTGATAAATCTCTCCCTACATCTTATTTAATAAGCTCTAACACTAGCTCAAGATTTCTGTTCTGACTGCAAATACCAATGCACATTATAACTGTATCTACCATCCTCTTATAATACTGTAAAGGTTAAACACATTTAAGCAGTCACGAAGTCTAACTACTTACTCAAAATATCTTGCCCCATGGACATATTGTTGCTTAATCATTTTTTACATGGGTTTTACTTTTGCTGCTGAAATTACTGGCTCTCGTTTGACACAGTGTTGGACTAGAAATACTATAAACCTGAAATGCTAATGTGCTTTCCACTGTGTGTGATTCCTACCAATCGAATACATCATCCACAGATACTTTTATCTCAAGCCAAGACTAGCAAGGGCAAAACACAGTCTTTTATTGACTTTAGAGCTTAGTCCATTAAATTTCATGCTTTTTCAACCTCCAAAGCCAATCACAGACTGATGGCACCATCCCGGATTTTATTTCGCGATATTATGAGCCCAGCTTCCATAAACAAGGAGCATCGCGGAGGCAAGGATGCACATTACTCGCCGGCTGCCTGACAACAGGGGTAATTGCTTTTTATTTTTTAAACATATGGTGAAGGGCAGGCTTAGCCACTGCAGAAGTTTCCTCACAGCCTCTGGGGAAGAAGAGGAAAAACACTTCATGCTCTTTGCCAAGGCGTTTTAGATGCAAAGTGGGGCACCGGCAAACCTGAACCAAGCGAGGAAAGCCCTCGCAAGCCAGCCATGCCAACAAGGAAAACAACCCTTCAGTATCAGATTTTTTGAAACAACCCATAGAAAAGCAAGCAAACGCACATGGTTACAAATAGTATCGCTTCTTACCATACATGAACCAGAGATGCTGTTGTTTAAAGGATGGAAAAAACCCCACAGGCTCTTGTGAGCGCAGTGTTCAGTGCTTCAAAACCTGCTAAATTACCAAGGCATCTTCCAGACATTGTGAGAAAGGCACATGCTCAGCTGCATCTGTTGTTCACACACAGCAAAAGTGAGCAAATCCAGCACACTTTAAATTATTTTGAGCAGATCTGGCACAATTTTTCACGGTTCAAAAGAAGCTGCCGCAGCATCCATAGAAGGTCTGTAACCATTCACTCCACAGCGTACTGGGCACAGAGAGGCCGTGGACACAGTACAAAGTCAACGCAAGCATCTCATAACTCTTGCTGACATTATAGCAGCTCCCAAGGCCAAAAGACAAACACCACGATTCCTATTCGTGTTGCTCATAGTCTAAAGAAAGACAGTCTCGCTCTGAGGGCAAAGGCATTTTTCGATTTTCTTGCATAACTGATCTTACATATAAAAGTTAACATTAAACAACTGACTAGAACTGGTCAGAAAACACCATCTTTTCTCAGGAGTTATAGCATCCAGCGTGGCTGCAATCCAAAGTAACATCAAAGCACTGATGTCTCCAGGGCAACGGAAAAATGTTCCGGCAGAATTCAAGACACCGGACAAAGAACGGCAGCCTGCCGGATCTCCTGCCCACCAATTCCTGCACTGAAAGTTTGTTGTTTGCTGCCTAAGCCCCACGCAAGCCCTCGTCTCCATAACGCTGAAGAAGGGAGAGGGCAGTGAGGAATGAGGGTGCTGGTACACCTAATGAATTGCGGGCTAAGAATTATAATGCTACTCTTGCTGTCCCACAAACAGTGGCCTACCTTGAACCTGCTTTCCGCACTGCATTAAGTGTATGTGATACTGTGAGGAACGCAGGATTAAAAACTGCTAGAAAGACAGTACTAAAAGTTTAGTCAGGAAATCCTCACCCAAGTTCATTTTCTCTCCGATTCCTTGAGAAATTGCACTTAGACTACCTGCAGCTTTCTTACCATTTTCTGAGTTTTGCTAACTCTCTACTGGCACAAAATACAGTCTTGGGTTTGCTAGAAATCAGTTTAATCATGTAGCAGCTACGCACTTGGAAAATGAGATAGAAGTGGATCTGCGATGCTACAGTGATAGCTGTTTACAGCAGGGTCACTAGGTAAACACAAACATTGCTGTAACAGCTGTATTCAATTTTGTAGGTACAGAAGTCATTAATAAGGAAGATCGAATCATGTTAATAATCCTCGAAAACAAATTGACTGGATTTTGTTTTATTATTGAGTCTACATATTTCTCATTTGTTCTGGTTGGCAGCACTGCAACCTATTAGTTAAGAGTGTCTTGTCTCCTTTGTCAGAGCTATTGTCCAGGTGCCCAAATATATACATCATTATATAAACTGTTAGTTTAAAATCAAAGTGTTTCTTAATGGCATAGCATAAATTCTATAGCATATAGGGATTTTTTTAAGCTAGACTTCAAATAAGATGTTATGTAAATGAGAAAGACATTCAAATGTTGAAAATCCACATCAACATGCTGAGTTTATTACGGAACAGCTCACTGGAAATTAACTGGGTACTAATCTTTTAATGCTGCAGCTGATCCTTGGTCAACCTGTTACAAGAGTAAATTGCCATTCCCAGCTGTGCCACACTGTAAGAGGATAAACATCAGAGTGGCCCTTAGGAACAACCTATTTCCAGAATATCTGCTCAATCTTTTACAGCTAATCAGAGCAATGTTAACAGAAGAAAAGCTGCCAGAAGGGAATGCATGTGAGGATAAATCCAATTTGATGCTGCAGTAAGGCATAGTTATTTTTTAATTTTTTTTAATGTAGTAAGATGCTGAAAACTCAGTATTAAAGTGCTGAAGAACTGAGAAATTAATTCAGCACGAGAATACATTTCAATAAGATTCAGGGATCTAACCCTCAAAAAATCGGAGCCTGAGTACTTAGGAGAGTCTCTTTTCTCTCACTGCAATAAAGCCACAGGGAAGCTTGGGGACAGTTATGTGCCTGAGCGATCAGGCTGTTTTGGAGAAGACCTTTTGGACACGCACATCAGCAGTTGCAGTGCCAACCACAGCATGACATGCATTTGGGAACCCAAATGTCTCTGGCTCTTACCAGCAGCTACACAAGCTAAATTTCCACCGAAACAAGTCGTGCTCAGCACTTTCTCACACTCATCGACTTTTTATTCCACAAATGCATCTTCTCTTTCAGTTTCTCCGACTTTCATTTTCATTTACTCTACCTTTTGCTTCCTTCAGAATTTCAAGATGACTGCTCTTTAAGTCACAGCTGAGCAAGAACCCTCTCTGCACTCACAGAAAGTCTTGTCTAGACTGTCAGCATCTGTAAGCTTTTTAACGCAGAAATATTGCACAATACCTGAAGCTATGGGACCTCCAGCCCAGCTAAGGCCTTTGGTCAATATTGCAATATTGATGTTACATAATGACTTAAAATTTAATATTTTTTTTTTTAACTTCTGTTGTGTATGCCAGAAAAGCGTGTCCGTGTTGAGTGGCGTGTTAAATGCCACTTCTTTTGATCATTCCCATCTTATTCCAAGATGACAATATAGAATAATTGCAGAATCACGCTGTTTATTTAATATACTATAATATAGCAAATAACCTCCATCGCCTGGCAAAACATTTCTGTGGATAAATAATGACTCCTAGAGAAAGCTATTTTACTATTGTCTTTCCATCACTTACGGAAATGTGGACCAGGCAATTTTTAATATTGATAAAACTAGTATATGGCTGTGCCCTGGCTCTGCAGCAGCCACCCTGATGCTTCTACAATCCAGCCCCCAGTTCTGGAGAAATCATCAGAGGCAGAAAAAGCTGTTCCTCCACAATTGCCACCACCCAAGGCAGCACCCATCCCGTGCTAGGGGGCAGGAGGGGCTGTGCTCCCTGCCTTTCCCTCCCCGCCCCAAGCGGTTCGGCCGCAGCCACCCCGTGTTACTCGGGGCAGCAGACACATGGCTCTCTTGAACTACTGCCGTGAGGCGTTAATCGCTATTTCTCCAGTCTCGCTTACACGGTGTCATTACTTTTGCTGTCAGCTGCTGCTGGAATTACTATCAGTGCAGACTGAAGGGAGAGCGGGGGGAGACAAGACAGCCTGAGAGATGACTACCGAAAATTAGGAAGTGGTGTTAACTATGGAAAAAACGAGTATATTTGAGAATTGCTAATAAAACAGAAAGCTGAACATACCGATTCTTTCCATGACTTAACGCCAGAGCTAGATTTGAAAGCTGGCACTAAGGAACATTTCTTCTGAACAGTTTTATAAGCCCTTTCTTTGCCCATGTACTCTGCTCAAGACTGCCTGGTACAACACGGGAGTTTTTAGTTATTTTTTCTTACCAGCCCCTTCAATAATTACTCTCTCTCAAAAAATGGTAGATTCATCTTTGGCGTTATTCCTTCCTCCTGCGTGGGGAATATTTGGGCAATTCTCAACCCTCAGAAAAGGAGTCCAGTTTGAGAGCAGCCAAAAATACAAAATAATTACAGAAAGAGCCTTGCAGCCCGCCCTCCATGTAAGAGTAGAGTATCTTCGTGTCCTTCTGCTGATAATGTCAGAATCACCAGAACAGCCTCTCCAAAACCACAGAAAGCACTTCCCTTTCGTGCCGACGCTTCTCTGTGTGCAGGAGGAAGGAGGGTCTTGTGGCTCATGCAAACTTGGCTGTCAGGATGTGTGGCTTCTATTCCTGGTGGTCACTGACTTCTCTTGTGACTTCGGGAGAGTTACCTAACTTCTCCATCCACCAAAATGTCAGTCTGCTCTACAACATAATGCAATTTTACCCTTTAATGTAAATACCATTGGAAAATTTCATGGCTCAGGACAGATGGGAAGCAGTGTAAGAGTTCAAAATGTTGTTATTTTCATAGCATTATTTAGTGGCATCTTAGTTTTCCTCACCAAGCAAAATTTTCATCAGATGCATAGTGCCTGAACGTTACCTACAGTGTCAAGCCACAGACACAGCTATTTAAATACCCCCATTTTACATCACCTGAGGGAGGAATGTGGCAAACACAACCAAAGGAAGCACACCTTGAACTCACTCCCATTTCACCTTCACAGTTAAGATAATCTTCAAGAAGAAAGATAGCAACGTCATTCATATGTGTTTCTCGTAAATCCCTCTCCAGGCAATTGCTATCAGATAAATAGGCCACATCTAACAATTCCTGAAAGTTTTCAATGTCTAGATCATGTAGTTCTAACAGACATATCTCAAGATACCACCAGCACTCTGCAGTGAACTCAGTGTCTGGCTAAGTGACGTGAGCTCCATGGCCCAAGCGAAGCAGCCATGGTGTTGGTACCCAAACTTTCACTCCTAATCCCCAGTGATGACATCGGCTTTGACAGAAAGCCAACCTACGTGCAGGACCTTTGTGATGGTGCTCACCTAGAAAGCTGGCTGGAAAGATGATGCACAAAGCGGTGGAACACTGGCCATATTTTAAAATATTTTCCGCAGGCTAGAAACATTGTTTTTAGAAAAGTTCCACAGATTGACAGAGGCACCAGAGAGGCTTCCACCGATAGTCTTCAATGCTCACGCATTTGATATAAAGCTGATGGCAGCTGCTACATGAACCAGGAGTAAATAAATTTCTTCAATCCCAACATTAAAAAAAATATTTTACTTTAAGTAAACAACCAGACAACCTTGAATTGTAACTTGCAATTAAATCCAGAGCTCCTGTTCACATCCTAACTCAACATACTTCAGGTGTCTCACCTGAACCTATAGAGAGAAACAAACTCAGTCTGAAATATGGAGGTTGTTTTTTTTTTAAAATAAAAAGTTAGAGAGATAATTCCTTTTCCTTACATCATGCCTTTTTTCTCTTCAACTCCGACGCTATCTAGCTTAGGGGCTGCTATAGCAATGCAAGAAGTAACGTCATCCCAGTGAACTGCAGAGATTATTTTTTTTCCCCGTCAAAAGTACTCTATTGATCATTATCTATGACTTGCCACCCAGTTTCAAAAATAGTTCATATTAAATTAAGCTACTGAGCACTGGATTACAGGTTTCTTTTCACATTTTAATTCCTCAGACAGAAGCAAGGTGGAATTGCCATCTAGAACATTCTGCTGCCTTGCATTATTCAGAACTTTCTACTGAAACGATTCCAGATCTATTGCAGAAATAGTAATTCTGATTTTGTTCATGGAGCTACCATGCAAAGCTTTTGGTCCTGCAAGCCCACTGTGCCGTTACCTGGAAATCCCATGTGCGCTGCTGCATGAGCACGCTGGGTGTGCAGAAGGTCAATAGGTCTTGTGATCCATACCTCCATCACTAAATATTGATGCAATTAGGGTAAATCTCCAAACATGAACACGCTACTCAGGTCTGCTTCTCTGAAATTGTAAGACGCTTACAACACTCTTCTGTTATTTAGCATTTCCTAAGTAATAGAAGGTGTCCACACAGTTTTTTATTTTCCCTTCATACTAAGCCAGGAAAGGCAAGTCGAACTGTCATGTTGCTTGACTGAAAATACAGACTACGTAAAAATTAAGTTCTTTTTCACCCAACCTGGTACTAAGAGCATTGCTTTCAAGCTAGTCGCTCCCTCCAGTGAAAACTGTTTTGTTCAATGTTTGACCATTTTCCTGCAGCATCCATGTCAAAAGAGTCAGCTCTGTGCAGAAAAATTATGGAAGCTGTTAATAGGACCAGCCTGTTGGTTTCCACTGTCTGAGCTCCCAGAAGCTCCAACGGCAAGCATGGAGACTACAAGAGAAAATTAGATTTCAGAAACTATTTCAATACAATAACATGACTATTGTTACTAATGAAGGAGTTGTTTTCAGACACGACTTGAGATGTTAGGGGAGCCTTCCTTTTGAAGAGGTCAACCTGAAAATTGGAACCAGAAGCAATGAATCTATTTTTTTCCCCACATATGCATTAAGTTCCTATTCATTGACACTTGTTTTTCTCAGATCCTCATTCCAGAACATCATATATTCTATGTAGAGCATGAACACACAAAGCTCCTGCATGTATCTTTATCCCACCCAATCTGTAGGCTCGTTAGTACTGTCCTGAGGGAAACACTTTAACTCTTCACTCTCCAATTTTATCATTTGAGAAACTTCCCAGTAAATGTCACAGACTCCTGCTGTTTACTGATGAAATGAATTATCAAAGTACTTGAAGTGGGATCAAACGGGGGTTGTTCAAGCTCTTCTTTACCTCACCGCTACAGCTAGAAAACCCTACACATTAGAAATGAGAAACTCAATTATTGTGAACAGAAATGGACAAAAATATTTCCCCTACTTTACATCCAGCCAAGCAAAACTAAAAGCAAAAAGTTCCCCCTATTACAAAGGTACTGTACAGTCATGGGCATACAACAAAGAAGAAGAAAGGGGTTTTGGCCAGACACGTATAAGGAGTGTGACTGAATAATTAGGAGTACATTTGACTACTGTCTGAGAACTTTCTGATTTTTCACTTGAAGTTCTCAATAACTAGGAATTGCATTAATTAACACCTGAGGGAATATTCATGCATTTCTCATACACAGAAAAAATCTGCATGCAGAAGCCATCCAGACTCTCCCAAAGTGACTCAATCTGAGGAAAGCTAGTCTGTGAAGAAAGGACTTTTCAGCCTATGGACTCGTCCCCAGAGAGAGCACACCATAGGCACTGGGGAAAAGGAGTTCTAGTTGGCTTAGGTAAGCAGCTTCATAAGGCCAGTGATACTGGAGGACAAATAAAGTGCTGAACATGTTCCACTTTAGTGCTTGAAATCTTTTCCAAAGTTCCTTAGTAAGTTTTAAAACACAGTAAATGAAAATTGCCTTTTTCGCTGGAAAGGGAAAACATCTGACATGCTCTCAGAAAGTAAGCTACTAGAAATTGACAGGAGATAAACAGACTAAAGACAAATATTGAAAAGTTTGTATGTACACAGATACAGGAGACAGGCTGCTTCAGTCTCTCAGCTTTGACGTCTGCTGGCAGATGTTCATTTTTTATCTCTCAAAATGAGCACTTTTTAAAAGGAGATTGCCTATAGAACCATATAGAAAATAAGCATAAAATCTTATTCAAAACGCCCCTAATTTTTACATCTTTTCTTTATGTCTCTATTGCAGGATTTAAGTTTTTCCACTAGGAGTTCAGGAACTTAAACTTTCTCATTTATATTTAGGTACAGATGCATAACTGAACATTGAGGTTCAACAACATGAGCTACAAGTTTGGTCTCGAACACTGTAAATTTTCTCACTTTGCTATTTTAAGACAATTTTATTAAATATTTATTACCGATTTAAACTCTTGAAACCTCTCTGAAGCTGAACTACAGTTATGTCTTAATTCTATAATCAGATGGTGATGCATCAAAATGTGCAATCCCTAAAAGCATGAAAAAAACCAAGCCACTCTCTTGCAGATCAATAGCTTTCAAAGTATAACTGACAAAAAATAAAATCCCCTTACAAACTGCTTCTCTTCTTTTTGACTGGATTGATCACTGTAGACATACAATAGGCACTGACCCCTGCTGTTAAGTACCAAATACAAGCAGAACACCTCAATCCCATAAAAGCAACTCCACATACGGCTCAAGAAACTGGGAGAGCGGGCAAGTGCCCAACGGAGCAGCCTGCAATGGGGGACAAACTGCTTCGAGAATACAGATTAATAACCTTTACTCCCATGCTGGCTACTGATGCTGTAAGTCTTCCTGACCCCTCTAAGCAGGTTCTTGATCTTCAGCCTAGAGAAAACAGCAGTAACAGCGAAGTAGCAGCTCATGGCCCAGCCCTGCTCCCACCCTGGTTTCCTGCTGAGGCTCTGGGACAGTGCTCCTGTGGATAATTTGGAGTGTGGATGAACGCTTTGCACATGACATCCTCTCCCTAAGGAAGCACTTGAATGGATTTATTCAAGCACTTGAAAGCCATCAAGACACTAAGAATTTAAAAACTGAAGCTTACTTAAAAGAGGACACAAGAGGTAACTTTCTCCCTTCTGGAAAGCAACCTCCAGAGAGAATCACTGGGATAAACCCCTCTCCTATGTGAGCCCATAAGCACCACTGAAAGGCTTTTGTTGAGTTCTGGTCATTTTTTTAAGTAAGTCCCATGCCCAACAGTTGCATTATAAATCCCTTGAGTGTTTATATTTCAAGTATTAGTAAGATACACTTGAAAGTTAAACAAAAAGCCTGTAATTACAAGTCTCAAATAGTTCCACAGAGCAACAACTTCTGGGGCTAGAGATGCCTAGAGCATTGGCTTCTTACCACGCAGCTTTCATGGCAAACTCCAGCCCTTCTATCTTTATATGGAGCAAACCACATGAAAGTCAACTTCCAGCATCTGGGAAACTTCCAGAACTTTTGGGATCTTAGTTGCTATTTGGCTTATTTCTTATAGCACAATGGGAAATCAAAGGGGATGAATGTACAGATTAACTAAAAAATAATTTACATAGATTTGGGGTTTTTTTAATATTAACACTTAACTAACAAGAATGAAATACCAAATTATTCACTGAAACTTTCTCATGAGAAGTTATTGTCGTCGGCCATAAACATCAGATTTCAGCCGGGAATCCTTATTTGAGCCTTTCCATTTGCTTACACATTTCATTTAGGCTCCAGCCTGTGTAGCTCAGGTATCCCAGGTGCTCAAACTCCAGCAGAAAACTGAAATAGAATCAATATTCTGGTGATGAAATATGCCATTCTGCTGACTGCTAAAGAACAATTAAAAATCTTTTGTCTTTGTGCTTATTTCAGTCCTAAGTGACCTACAGCAGTAAAGGACTCTCTGTGAAACACGTTGCAATAGACTTGATTTATTCTATTTTTAAATAGTGTCTCGAGCAACAGAAATCCCTCGGGGTGGTTTCTGCACCATCAGGAAAAAAATTCCTGACCTTCAGCCTCAGATTCCATTCGCTCACTTCGATCCCGTCTTCCCCCCAACCCTTGTCCACTTCCCACCGCGGCCGTACAGCTCTCCCTACGCTCGGAGACCAGGGACTCCAGGCTGCTGCACCGGCTCCCGCAGAGCCAGACACCCCGCCACCCAGAGCTTTTCTTCACATCATTTACAATTAGCAGCCTCCTGAATTCAATCTTATTTTTTCACAGAATCACAGAATATTCATGGTTGGAAGGGACCTTTGAGATCATTGAGTCCAACCACAAAAAAAAAAACCAACCCCAAAAAAACCCAACACCCACCACACTCACCCGCAGACACAAACCAACAATCCTGGGCACCAGAGCACACCCTGTTGTGCCATGTCTACATGTTTCACGGAATCACAGAATTGTCAGAGTTGGAAGGGACCTCTAGAGATCATCCAGTCCAACTCCCCTGCTAAAGCAGGATTGCCTAGAGCACATCACTCAGGACTGCATCCAGGCGGGTCTTGAAAATCT
>JAOXNO010000004.1:11043368-11076920 GCA_028565335.1 Limnodromus scolopaceus | reverse complement strand
AAAAAGGCATTGTACAGATGGATGATTTGGATAGAATGACTTTTTGTTTTGTTTTTTTTAAAAAGTGCAAAGGTTTCCCCAAAGGGAAGGCCAAAAGACACAGCTAAAGCTGCCATTTTCTTAAATCTGATAGAACAATATTTTATAATAGAAATTTTATGGAGTTGTTATGTATCAGTTTCTGGAGAACAAACACCAGCCATGGAAGCACTGAACACAGATTTACATCTGATTGCTGTTCAAAAAATATGGCTCAAATAGACTTCTGTATGTGAAACAAAGGAGGTTCAGGCAGTTATTAATGTTTCCTTGTTTATTTGTTTGTTAAAAAAAATTGAAGATAATTAAAAAGAGACCTTTAATGACCTTACAGGAACAAAGTTCTTCCTTCAGTAATCCACTTTGAGGAAGTGGTCTAAGAGCAGTTGCTTTTAGAATGTCAAGATAAGCATAAAGATAATTCTGAATTTAGAAAGATTAAGACACCACATATCGCAGAAAGCAGTAAGAGAGTAACAAATGAGTTTGGCAATAATTGTTATTCTATTTCAGTGTTCAGGCCTGAAGGTAACTGAAATGCAGCACCATCCCCCCATGCACTCCACAAGAAAGGAAGTTGGTTGGAAGTACTTGTACATGGAAATACCTACTTTCTACATTGAGGAAGTGCTGCTTTGATTTTTTGAGGAGGAGCCGTTTCTCAAGCACTAATAAGTTTTGTGTGCGTGCTGTGCTCACTTCATCAACAGGAATCCGATGGGCACCTGAGATCAGCAACCCCATTTGGTCACTTAAGACAAAATGCTTCAGTGTGTTACTATCTGAATTTCCCACACACAGCCAGCACGCACAGGGAAGGGAAAGAGGATTTATCTCGCGGGACAAACCCATAAAACCTTTACATAACAACACAATCCTCTATTGCCTAAAAGCACATAGTGGACTGTAGCCCTCTGAGTAAGAGAAAGCACAGGGATTCCAACATAAGAAGCATTTCTCTCCCCACGGCAGTTCTGATGAGCTCCACTGCTGGCTGCATTACAATCACTATCAGCTTAATATTGGATCTTCCACCCCGTTTTTCAAGAGTGACTTGCACTTGTATGGAATGGATCTAAGTAACAAAGCTTTTTCTCTTCCTGTATATTATGATCCTATAAAACGTGCAGCTGTAACCCAAAGCTTGTCACGGCTCATGGTGCTAGCATTTACAAGTGCAATGAAAAGCAGGTCCACTGAAGCAAGTTATGAAAATCACTGATTGTATTACAAAAATACCGTGTAAATCCATTTGAGGTATTCTGATACCACAGAACAGCAGTTTCTCAGGCTCTTATTCTTTACATAAAAAACCCAACCAGTTAGCCTGAAGATAAAAGTGATGGGCTACATTTTAATGTGTTACACCTTCCTTGTCTGTATCTATGATACTATTTTTTAGAAACTTAACATTAAGTCTTTAAAAATAACAATAGTGAATGCTTACTTCTAGGCGTGCAAAATGTGAATTGCTTGAGTATAGGCAGCATGACAAAACAAAAAGTCACTTTCATATATTCAGTATCAAGGCAGTATAAACTTCTCCTACCTTTGGTTTGATCCAAGTCAAATACACATTTAGAGAAGACAAATACCAAAAAAAAAAGCCAATGAGTAAAATACGTATGATTTCCTGAAAATATAAACATACTGTTGATTTAAAGACAGTTTCTTGATTCTATTTTTTTTAACTCAGTGACGTTTTAAAGTGCAATATAGGTATCTGTTTAGAAACGGTGAATTAGAATTTATGGAAGTTTCTTCCCACTTCAGAAGTTGCAGCATCTCTCCACAAAGATCTGTCTCTAATTGTGAGAGCAGATTATTTGAGAAACAATTTTTGTTCTGGTGTTTCCAAGAACATTAGAAGCAGCTCACCTTTTTCCTTCATTTCATGCTATTCCCAAATACTGCTTCATTTTTTCATATACAACATAGCTGATGCTGACAGCTGGAAGCACCTTCATAAAATTAGGAGCTATGCCCCTATAAAGTCCTTGGATTCCCTCTGTAGCAATAATTCTTTGAAAGAGACCGACCATGTTTAGCTGTGGAGCTCCTTCCACTGAGGCTAGAACAAGAAAATAATGTGTTATACAACAGTTCTAGTAATATTAAAATTCTTAAGCAAGTATTAAACACCTGGGTGGTGAGCCTACTAGCACCTAGCACTTTTAGGGCCTTTAAGACTTGAGTCCTCAGAGAGGGGAGATCTCTTTAATCCCAGATATTTGAGTAATATCCATGTGTCTAAATCCATCGAAAAACACTATCGACCTAGATTCCTTTGGAAATCTAGGCTCCTATCTTTAAGTCCATGCACAAACCTACCAAGCGAAAATCTCAGCTATGAAACTGTCTTTATGAAACACCCTCCAGAGCAAACATTGCTGTCTCTCTTCACAGGATGATAATACAAGTCCTTTTCATTTTACCTCTAAAATTTAGGAAACATTCTAACTTTTAGAAAAGTGCTCCTAGAGTATGACAGGAACTCTATGACTCATAGTCTTTTATGGAACATGGCTCTCGAAGCACACAGAGCACTAATGTCTGAAACATTACATTTGAATTAAATATGATGAAGAACAATGTTGGGGGTAATAAGGAGAAAGGACCAATGTTAAGAAGAATTTTCCAGATAAGTCCTGGGTTTTCTAATCCCATGTCTCTGCCACTGCTATCTCAAATTGTACAATTTTGATGTGACCACACAGAAACACTTTCATTACAACAGGACTCACCTTGAGCTTGCATGCGTGTTCTGATAAGAGCAAGAGGGTAACTGGCTAACTGCCCACATGTGCTGGAAATAGTGCCACACCCCAACAATACAAATACACCTGGGTTAGCAGAGCTTGATGCATAGTGTTCTAGCCACGTACTCTTTAAGAGCTGCCAAGATATAAAATTAAATAGTAAGAGATCTGCATTCAAGAAAGTAAACAAATACATCTTTATTCATAAGAAATCTTATGGGCTCAGTCCTGAAAAGCACCAATCTCACTACACCAGTCCTACATGCCCACTTTTGAAGTGCACAGGTCATCTTAGCACACAGCTAGGGACTTTAACAAGACTACAATAGTTAGTGCCTAGAAGAGAAGTCCTTAAAAGACCCAGCAGCAGGAACAGTGCCCATATTCTAAACCTGTTAATACTTTGTGGGGAGGAGGAGGGGAACACAACTCAGCATGCCAAGTTTCAACAAAAGCTCTCACAGCTGTGCACGTCACCCCACGCAGAAGAGAGGATCCAAACTCTAAGAAAAGAACTTCCATACTGCTTTAAAAACATTTGCTCAAGGAATTCTGCTGATTACTACTGCAGCGTCACAAAAAGATTTGTCTAGACTAGAAAAAAATTAGTTTGTGCATCTGAGTTACTTAACACACTTTGAAGCAACATCTAGCAACTGAAGTAGATAAAACATTTTAATTGTTGCTGATGAGTATAAGAGGTGCCAGTTCCTCTTGAAAGGAAAGGGAGCAGTGTTTCAAACTCCTCACAACAAGTCTATGTCAGCCACAAAGAATTCTGGCGATATGCACAGACACACAGGGAACTCAGGTTACTATAATCCAATTACAAAATCAGAGAAAATGGCAAAAAAATGTATCATAAAAGTATCATAAATACAGGATAGATAACATAATATGAATATCCTATCAGGTTTTTAAGGCCTGTATTTGCTATAAAATGGGTATGTTCCAGTGCAACAAAGTTATTTAACTATGCAAGTATGTTGTATTGCCAACGTTGATATAACCCTGCCTTTTGAGTAGATTTCTTGTTTGGTACTGTTGTGCGTAAGGGCCCACTGGCACAGGCACTCCTCCGGGGGGGCAAACAAAGGAAAACATTGAAGTCTAGTTAAGATTAGTGGAAATTCTCATTTATCTATTTTACTGTCATACTACAAGCGTATTACAAATCTAACTAATATTACAGATATTCTAAAAAGTATTTATCTTTTTTGTAAATTAACTAATGAAAGCTACATGCATTCAGTGATCTAAACTCACCTCATAAACAGCAAGGTCAATGCCAGCATAAGGAATTATACCCAGAATATTAGGAACATAGCCTTTGTAAAAGGCCTTTACACCTTCTCTTTTTAAGATCTTCTTAGCACAGTCAAACATCCCAGCATATTGCCCTGTTTTACCCACAGCCAATCTGGTCTTCAAAACCTAAAGGGGAAAAAAAGTAGCCTTTATTACACACCTATTTATTAACTTATTTCATAAACACAGGAAAATACAGTATCTCCCTGTTTATTCAATTGTCTGGAACTGTTGTGCATTTTGGTACTTCAAATCTCCGTTGTGATGGCTACTGTTAAGGCTTTGTTAGCAGTAAGCTTCTTCAGGTATTATCATTAGTGCAGAGTAGCACACATACTACCATGCACTAGCTTACAAATTATTAGCCTTTTTAAATTGCATTTTACCTTTCTTTACTTGATTAAAACAGGCAGATTTTTTGATCAACTTGAAGACAACAGTGTCGGCAATATTTACTTGAAGCATTAGCTAAAGAACAAGCAAAAGCATTAACATACTAGCAGATCACACTTCTGATCTGGGAACAGCAAAGCTTATTTAGAAAATAATCTTAAAAAGCACAACCCTTTGAGAGGTAGTTAAGGAATACAAAGATTGCGGCTTACTACTGAAACCCAGCATCTGATTACTAATGCAAATAAGCCTATACAGCATCTTAGGACAAAGGAATTAATAACAATATTCAAAAGAAACCACAGAAGAATTTTCCTGAGCAAGAATTTGGCCTGCTTTAAAGCCTCATAAGACTGCAGCTTCCTCAGAAGTTTCCCGGCAGTTTGCTTTTCTCCTTTACTTAGAAACACCCTAAAAAACACTTCTAGGACAGTATTATATCTTTGTTAGGGAGATCAGAGCATCTTACTGCAGAATAGTTCAGCTGTCTCCATTGATCAGTGTAATCCAGACAATCTACATAACATTTCAATTATTCTATAACTTAACCCAGCTCTGTACTCAGGCCAGCTGTCATTCAGTGGCTCTAACAGCAAGGATGCTATTTGAAGACAGATCATTACCACTGTCAGCAATGAAAACAGCTAAGTTCTATTCCTACTGACACCCCTCCCTACCAAAAAAAAAGCTATTTAGGTTACATTTTCCATTACTTCCAAATCTTGACATTGGCACTGGTTTAATCCCAGACCCAAAGTATACTCCAGTTATTTGCACAACAAGATAACTTTTCTGGTGAACCAGCAGTAAAGGAAGTACATCCTACTTCTATTTAGGAAAAAAAAAAAAAAAAAAAAAAAGCAGGATGTGAATTAACCCTAGAGTAGTTAATATACTAATGCTTGTTACATTGCAACATATTTAGAACCACATACAAATACGTCCTACAGAGGAAACAGCAACGAATCCACCCAGCCTCAGCTGAATCAGACCCAGCTCCCAATCACAATGCAACAGAACTTCATCAGTTCTGCAACAGACAAGAATACTCCTTGCTAACACACATAGTCAAGGAAAAGATTTATGCCCAATTTAAAAAGTAGCTTGAATGTGTACTTAATTTTAAATGCATTCTTGGATTATTTTTTCCCTGAACTAGGTTTCATTTAAACTTTGCCTTAGACTATAGCATACAGCCAAATATATAGAAAAATGTCAAATATCAATTAGAACACAGTTTATTCTAAAATGCCTAGTACTGAAGTTCTGAAATGAGGTCTAAAATAAAAATAAATTAGGATACAGGAATTACTATAATACTTTCAAGAGCAAAAGGGGTTTTACTTTGGAAATGAACCAGACATTTGGCAGAGTCTCCAATGGAAGCAGACTCTCTGTTACGTACCTCCATGGGATAAATAGAAGTTTGTGCTGTTGCTCCAGCCAAAGAACCGGATACAAATCTTTCAAGGGTGCCTAACTTTCCATCATCCTTAGTGAGTATCTTCTTATACTGTATAGTTAAAACACATAAAATAAACATCACATGATTTTTAGGAGAGCGAAGAGTTACTATGAGCGGCAGGAGTACAGTACAAAATGTCTATTCAAGTGGTACTTACTTTTTCATGTATTTATACTTACATTTACTAACTTAACAAATCTAGCACTACACTCACTGCAACTCTGTGGACAAAGATTCTCAAGAATACAACAAATATTCCAGACTGCAAGAATCCTTTACATTAAACATCTCAGCCACCACAATACTGTCAAGTATTTTACAACCAGCCAACACAAGGGTATCCATGCTGTGACCCCCAGATATGAAAGAGGAACCCAACTCCCTTGCAGACCCTGTTCTCCAATCAAAGGATAAAAGATCAACTAGCACATTCACAGAGACACTCAGAGAGCTGTACATAACTGTCATTCAAGACAGAGACATCATGATGCAATAACGCACTATCAGCTCCCAACAGGCAGAGCAAAAGCGAGGAATAATATGCTCAAAGTTACTCTCTGGCATCAAAATCTGCCATTCAGCCTTAAAATATCCACAGTTTACTTGACCTTTTGTTGCTTTTATTTCACAGTTGTACAGAGGTGTTCAATATGTTCGTTCAGTCTTACCCGAGGCACTAGCAAGCCCCACAGAGGAAAAATAAAGATCATTTAACTACACCAGGACCAGAGTTCATTTTCCAAAGGAGGATTAGGCCTTAACAGGATGCTTAAAGCTGATTCAGAGGTAAATATAACTCTGAAATCCAGGACGAGGGCATCTTACACAGCACCATGATATCTGACTTAAAAAGAATGCTCTGTAAATTCAGGTAGCATAGCATGCTAAGTTTTTGGTTGTTGTCACTTCAAAGCACTAGATATAAAGCTATGCAGAGTGGAAGACAGTTTAAAATCTATGACAGTTTAGTTTATTTACACTGTTTAAAATACAACAGCAAAATCTGACTAATACCACGTATTCTACTAACACAATAAATAGACTATTTTAAATCTGAAAGTCATTCTAAATTACCGTGACAAAATCTCCAACCATGATAAAAACTCCTACATAACACAACAGTGCAAATAATGAACAGTAAGAGCAATACAGTATTTTATTTGCGATTATTTTCATTTCTGATTTATCATCCTACCTGTTCATAAGCCCAGAATTTAATAGCTGTTTCAGGAGCTATTTTCACAACATTGACACCATTTCCTCTCCAGAGTGATCGGATGCCACCTTCTTTCAACATTTGCTTAAAACCACTGGCTATATTCATTTTGTTTGATTTTGAACCGTGAACCTAAAATAAACCGAAGTCATAGTAAAAAACACTGCTCTGATTAGATTGTAAAAGTCTTCATCTAAGTATTAAATCGCTTAAATATATCAACTAGCAATAACACATCCACTATTGAAAAAATCTTAATATTAGTGGCCCAAGTACTTTATTATCTTGTTTACATTTTTGCCAACATGACTATGAAAAAGACAACTTTTTTGAAGTCCAAGTATGGAAATTGTCAAAACATAACTATACTTCCAGAATTTAGATAATGTATTTGGCCACCAGTTTTCCATAACAGCTCTTTAAAAACTGAAGTGATCCACTGGAAACTATGAAGTTCTTGAACACTGCACCTACCTGCATCATCACTTTAAGGCGATCTAATGGTGCTGTACCTGTTCGAGAGACAGCACCAGCCTGTGCTCCTGCCAACAGCTGTTTCCACCACTGTCCAGTCTTTTTCTCTTCCTCCGTGAACTCATCTGGAACAGTCAAACTATCTCCTATATCCAACACCTATTAAAAGCCAAAGCAAAGATGTGCAAATAACTGTCATTCCATAATCTCAATTTACTCAACAGTTCTAATTTCAAATTAACTTACCACCTGAGAATATGTAAATAGTTAAAAATACAAAACCATCTCTAATTTCCATTCTTTAATTTCTTGCTATGGATTGCTATTGCTATTCAAATAATAGCAACTTTTAATGACTTCTACGTAGAGATCGAGTAATAACACTACAGACCCACCATTTCAAAGACTGCACCATCATCATTAGAAATTAGGATAAATTTCTGCCTTGAGTACGGCTCAAACAAAGACATTCTGCCAAGATCAGTACCTTTACAGTCAGCACTAAAGCTCAAATGCTCGTATGTTGCAGCTAACCTTTCACCAGACAGCCCTCTGGGATTAATTTGGTAATCTCCTAAGGATGCTAACAAGAGATTTCTCTCTAATGGTAATTTATTCACACATATATGGGATTTCCCTTTTCCCATCACGCGCCCTAACATTTTAAAGTAGCATTTCTCCAGGTGATATATTGGAGTATTGCATTTCCAGTAGCTGCTGTGTATTATCTTACAAAATAACAAGTTTGAAACACTTTATAAATTTTCTTGTCATCAGTTACACTGAAAGACACATTAATGACTTTTTTTCAGAAATAAAAGTTTGACATTTTTGCAATACCATTCAATTTGATAAAAGAAGAACATTACTATAGGATTTAGTGATAAGACTGTCCAAGACATAAGACTATGGAATCTCACATATCACTTAAACTACTCTCTGATCTACATACAATTTATAACCGTGATATATGAGAAAAAAACCACCGTAGATAAGGCAAAGCCAATATTACACATAAAATAAACCTATAAAGAAGCAAGAATGTTTTGATAACTGAAAGTACTGATCAGAAAGCATGTTAACTGAAATTATTTTTTTAACTATTGCTGATTTTAATTGTAGATGCTACATCCCTAATTTATGCTGCATTCCTTCTCTGCCAAGTAGACTGAATCCTGTCTTGGTTGTTTGGAACACAAGAATTGCAGGGTGCAGACTACAAATATAGGCACTGGACAAAAAGGGTAAGCACCAACTATTCTGGATATTGAACACTGAACAGATTAACTGAAAAATCCTTTCATCTTTCTGACATTTGTGGCTTCCAACTCAGGTGTCATCAGTTGCTCAACTACATAGAATCATCAAAAGACCAATCAGAACTCTAAAAATATAAATTCAACGTTTTTAGAGATATTATGCATATCTACCATGGTTTAAACCTTGCAGCTACCAAGCCCCAAATACAACTAAGAAATAAAGCTAAATTTGAGGGTGTTTATAACAGAAAGACCACAGCTACCACGTCATAACAATCCTATTCCAAGCAGATAGCTGCATTGACAGAGTCTGGCAGCAATTAAAATTTTACAATAAAAACAGAAGTGGAAGAGCTGTCAATGCCAGCCAGGCATGTGAGGTGTCACATCTGCTCTTATCTGAAACACCAGCTGTGCTGCCGTATAGCTGGATTTTGCTTGCTGTGATAACTGGGTCATCAGCTGACTGCTACACTGGAAGATCACAAGAGACTTCTAAAATTGTTTCTTGGGGGTAACTAATGACATTCCATAATAAAAAAAATATAGAACTTATGTTTAATAATAGTAATACAAAGCGTTTTATAAAAGGAAAGGGTTTTTTTCCACCAAGTAAGCTGGGACCAGGACTATCCTATCTCACAGCACCACTTCAAGTGTTTTCTTCAGCAAACAGGGAGCTAACTCCCTTTTAGCAAGCATTTCTGAATTGAGGTTGTACACTGTGAAACACCCAAAGCTTTCAGATCTCATAAACTATTTTTTATTATGGAAATGATGACTAATCCCCAAAGACAAGAACGGTCTCACTATATTCAAAGAAATCTGTCTCTAGCTAACTTTATGGATCACTCCAATAATCTACAGGAAGGATATTTAGTAAACAGGATTACTATTGGTTTACTCACCTTATTATTTGTTCTCAACATTTAGGCACTGAGGTGGCAAGAGCTCCATTCAATATTAACTTGAAAAAAAATTATCTGCACAGTGGATAGCCTACTGCTGTATATTCTGACATTCTATAGTCCAAGAAAGTGTGAGGACACGTACACAGAAAATCATCACTAATGACACTGGTGATTTTATAATAATGATAATATTACTATATAAATGCGAACACTGAACTACTTTCAACATAAGAAACAGCTAAAATGTTTCTATAATTTGTTTCCACATATCAAAAGCACTGAACATAAGAATGTACTGTAAAGGGAAAAGAAAAAGATTTAATATTGTGATTACCATCCTTCTGTGGAATATCTTGAAAGGAAGAAAAGGATTTCTTCCTAAGAATTACTGATAATTATTGGCAAAGTTTAGATCAAATCCTTTGTTCCCAAGAAACTCACACCACACTATCCTGCTTGTAAATGGGAGAGCACAAAGTGAAAAGGAAAACCAAACAATTTTAAATACAGGTATGCTTGAAATATAACAACTGTGAAGCTCTTATACTCAATATTGCCAATTAACCCAGCAGAGATGAACTTAAGAGCTGCACTACGTTAAAAGAAAGGTTGAACTTACAGTGGAATGTTTCCAATATCGAATTATTTCCTCAATGTCTGTAGCTGGGTTAAACATAAAATGATCTCTCCACTCATTCCAGTCTACTGTCATTGTCCCATCAGCATCAATACTGAAAAGAAATTGAACTATATAAGGAAACAGTAGTGGGGATGGGGTTTTGTCCTGTTGCCTTTTTTTTTTTAAATATTGGCCATCACATCAGTGGCAACTGACTGTAAATTCCATATGAAGACATCAAGGCTGAATCTGCCATGGCCTTTCAATACTATGCTTTTCTCATCCAAGTGCATCTGGCATATTCCATTTAAAAACATAACACAAAACTTCATTCTATCAACAACATTTACAGGGAAATGAGATAACATTCTCCTCCCTGAGCCAAGCTATTCAAATAGTGACTAGATTTACTATCAACCAGGAACAGATGGAATACGTGAGAATTCCTATAAAGACACCACTAAAGGTACCAACACCTTTCAGAGTTATAATCCCATTTATCTTGTTCTCAGGATTGTAAAAAAAATATAATAATTTACAATTTATAATTTACATCATATATAACAATAACTTATATAAAAATATAATTATTATCAATACAAAGACCTGACCTTTGCAGGATCTTTTCTGCCTGTTTTTCTGAAATGTTTATACCCAATATCTGGAGGGACTGGACAACTTCTGATGCTTCAATTTTTCCTTGAAACATTAAAAGAAAAATGATACATAGTTAGAACAGTTAGAACATGGAGCTTAAGCACTCAGCACCTTGGAACTCACTTAAGTTCCATTGTAACACCTACATAATAGCAAAGATAATGTAAAATCAATTTAAACACAGATGATGTATTTTGATTGTCTACTACAAGGATTAAGCGAAGGTAAATACATTAAAATCATGCAACCAAATGAGATGCAACCATTCAGTGAGTTAAAAACTATTTTATCTTAATAGAAACTTCCATAGAGCTTCTCCATCTCGGGAACAAAGATCAATGGATCTGGAAGATAATAGAAAGAAAAAAAGACTACAATAATTTATTTTTTCAATCTATAGTAAGCTATAATTATGATCCTACTGAGGAAAAGTAGTAGGGGTACCATATTCATAACTTTTTGTCTCCAGTTTCGACAAAGAATATAAATGAAGATAACTTTTAATCCACAATACCTTCAAACAACATTTGAACAAATAAATCAAGGCATACCATCATTGTTTTTATCCAGGCTCTTAAATGCCAGTTTCATCTTTTTCTCATGATCTTTAAGATACTGCATAAATTCTTCAAAATCTAGCTGTCCATCCTGGTTAGTATCTCCAGCTTTAAAAATTTTCTGTTGAGAGAAAATTAAACATTTGACTTCTCCAAATTACAGCAGGTCACAAAGCAACAGCAGCATAGCATAGCACAGCCCTGGCTTGTTTTTTTTAAAAAAATGCATTGTGTTGGTCACTTTGGGAGTCAAATCAGGAAAACACCTAAGCATACGCTTCAGAATTTTCTTTTCAGAATTTAACACGCTCTGGGTATTTTCATAAAGAGAGAAAACATTCAGCAGCAAAAACAGATATAAGAAAGCATTATTTATTATTTACATAACTTCCCTATTCAAAGATTTAAACACTTCTTACCAGCACTGGCAATTTACACCTACAGATATCAAATAATTTGTGGAGGAGGTGGTGGGGGACAGGACAAAATCCTGAAAGAGAACAACTCTAAGCCTGTGACTTTCCTAGTTATACATGAAATTTGTCACTATGTGAGTGAAGTTAAAAAAATACAGTCTTAACTATCCCCTTTAATCTAGTGGTCTATTAATTATGAATTATAAAGATAAAAATACAAATAGCAATTAAGTATTTAACTGCTGACCAAAAAACCCCAAAGGCCTTGCCTAACTAGCGCTTCCATCCCCCAAGGGTTTGAGAAGGCAGGACTTTCTGCTTCAAACTGAAGCCCCAACAAAAATTCAAAACAAACAAACAACAGACTTGTAACAAAGAGAAGCACAATTATCTTCCATTTTTGCATGTGCTTCCTAGTAACTGTCCTGCAGATAAGAAACAGCTACATGCAAAATTAACTAGGAGTTGAATGCAGGGTGCACAATTGCCAGCACTGCAGGAAGCAAGTCTGAAATACAGCCTAGGCACACACTTCTCCATCAACAAAGGGCCAGAATATTTTGCCATCTTTATGTGTGCAAACATACTTTTTAATAAAGGGAAACTACAGCAGCTCCCCCAAGCATCAGCCTGTAACTGCTGAGGCCTGTCTTCAAAGGCAAAGCCCCGAGAAGAGTGAAGCCCAGGCTAAGAAGCTCTGCAGGACTGATTTATTAGCTGGGGCTTTACCCCACAGCAAGGGCTGCTCCCCACAGGGAGGGCTGCCCGGAGGGAGCAGAGGGGCCGAGCAGAGGCAAGGCCCACAGGACACCGACTCCCCACTTTCCATCCGCTCTCACACTTCCAGAGTGCCGTCGTCTCCTCCGGCAGGACACGCAGGGAAATCCACCCCAAAATTCTCCTCTAGAACATAAAATTTAAGGGGAAAGGGCATCAGTCCCTGTGGCTTCCTTCAATGTGTGAAATCCTGCGGGGCAGCACTCTGCACAAGACCAACCAGACAGCACAATCTCTTCACTAATTTGCAGTAAGTTTCAGAGCACTTCAGGTTACACATAAAGCACATGCCCAAAGTTCTTCCAAATATCTTCTGTTTTGCACACTGCCTTGTGCAACCGCAGTTTCTGAATAAAGTAACTCTCAACAAGATTTGCATGGCTGTTCTAATCTGCAAAATCTGGTTTTAATCATTTTGTGTAGTCCACTATAATTAGCAGAAGTCCTCAAAAGACCTAAGTCCAACAAGTTCTAGCCTACAGAAACTAAACATAAAGGGAATTGAAAACTGGCGTATTTGTTGCAGGTGTCTGAAAAAAATTGAAGACATTTGAATACATTTATGCTGCCTCCTTTACCTTTCCTATCTCTCTATTAGAACAAATGTACTTTAATCTCAAAAAAACCAAAATTTGTAAGATGGCACCTCATACTGCAGGATCCGAGTATCCTGCTAGACTCCCATGAGCTACTGGAGGAGGTAATTTCTGTGACACTCATACACACACTTGGAGTGAATTCTAATCAATGCAAATTGTTTCTATTCCCTACTGCTGTCTGAAACTACACAAATGAAAATGTACAACAAGGGAAGTGTTGTTTCAGCTCACAGACATGACAAAACTTTAACTAAATTCCAATTACAAAACCTCCACTGCTGAGGATGATGCAAGCCAAAGAAAACGGAAATTCCTAGGAGGTTTAGAGAGCTGGCTGTTAGTGTGTGTGAAGGGGGGCACCTTTCATTTCATCTGCCAAATGAGCGGATTTTATATTGCAACAACTAGAAAAAGAAAAGCACATACTCTCCATTCCCCACTTTTGTTTTTACAGTTACTTTCCAGACTTCAAGACGGTCACAGCCACTCTCAGCACAGCAGAACAGAAGCAACAGGGAACAAAACCGTATGCTTTTCCTCAGCACGCACACACATTTTTCTCACATTACAAACCTAAAAGTTCATACAAACAAAAGCCTCTTGCTGCCTGTGAAATGTACTAATTATGCAGCTGTCAAAGTTTCAGATTAAAACCGGTAATTTGCAAGTTTGTGGAACAAACAGGAACAATGGAAGGAGCTTGCCTTCCACTTGGAGGGCAGAGACTCCCTCGTGGGCGCAGCCAGCAGGAAGACACTTCCTTGATTCTGTGGCAAGACTGACTCTCAGGTACAAACTGCCCATTCACAGCATCAAATAATAGTTCAGGTTGGAAGGAACCTCTGGAGGCCATCAAGCACAACACTGGCTCAAAGCACATCTAATTAGATCTAATCAGATCAGGTTGCGCAGGACCACATCCAGTTGAGTCGTGGACATCTCTGAGGACAGAGATTCCACAGCCTCCCCAGGCAACCTGTTCTAACATGGTCACCTTCACTTCAGTTCAACAAGGGGTCCCACTCTGCTGTTCTGCACGTAATATACTACCAGATTTTGCATAGTTACAATCACTTGTCACTGTGCCAGTTCCTGGTTCACCAACTCCTCTGCTGGAGGAGGAATGGACGCATTTTAAAATAGGCATGCTTACAACAATAGAGCAGGAACCAAACTGGACGCCAGTCCTCGCTTGGAAGTCCTGGGAAACAATGTTCGGTGTGCCTGCCACATAAAACCTGCCATTTCCTGTTACAGACCTACTGTGGGATCACCTCACCTTTACCTAGGCCCAGCCCCAAGAGGTAAACGCTTATTTTTCAAGGTGTGCCATTTCTTTTCTCATTGTCTAAAAACTTTCACCCTAAGCAATGAAGATAATTCACTAGATAAAATGAAATGGCGACCACATAAGGAATTGTTAATTACTGATAGATATTAGGAAGACACTTTGATGATCTTTCCTTTCTATGCTATGGGCCTTCACGCATACTGACTACAATGCTCCTATGCTGATCTTTTTGGTCATGACACTGCTGCCTTTTTCTTTTCTCCTTTTTTTTTTTTTAATTTACGTTACTTCTTTTTCTGCTGTATATTTTGTTAATACAGCAAGGCAACACCAAAGTGAAAGGCAAATAGTAGAATAAAACACTGAAGAACTTTATTTTTAAACTTCTGAATTATATAAAGCATGTGGCAGTGTTGAATTCCTACTTCTCCAGAAGACCTCTGTATTTGGTGTGGAAACGTAAGCGAGCAGGACTGTTGGAAAAAAAAAAAAAAAAAAAAAAATCACAAGAATTACAGAGAGGCTTTATATACACCTAAAAATTCTGACACTCTCTAAGCGGCCTGATGAATTATTAGATTACTCTGTGCCAAAGTTATGAACTTTAACACATTCATAGCTACAACATAAAGACAGAGAAAGCAAGACACTAGAAATATTAATGTTTTTATGTAGACTTTTATTTTAAATTCACAGTTTACTTTTTATATTACTCTAGTACATTATTTGTGTATTGTGCTTAAGCCTTAACATTCTGGTTACAAAAGTGAATTGTGCACAAAAGGTGAGGCTGCTCAGTACAAATGGTTACCAATCATCTAGGGTTGTTATTACCAATCATCAGCTTGTTATTTCAGCTAATTAATACGATGTAAAGAATATTTAAAAGGAAGTGATCCATCAAGAAGTTACTGGGTGTTTCTGGCTTCCTATGATACACTTAAAGACACATAATTGGTGCAATTAGCAATTTGTTGTTCTGCAATCTATGACTAGAGTTCCAAAGGGCACAGTTACAAATATTGCATAGGAAAAGCACCAGCACCACAGTAATAACAGCATCGTGTCTTTGGACACTCACAAATTTCACAATTTCTTTTAAAATCAGAGGTACTGTACCTAAAACCAATCACAACGTTCCCTTCTCCACTTCTCCACTTTTTCTGTTCTTTCCCCCTTCACCTCTGTGTCTGTATCTCCTAAGACTACACAAACTTACGACACACAATGATAACCCAAAAATCAGTAGTAAATATTACTTAAGTCAGTCTTGTCAAACTGCATCAGTTAGGAGATAAATCCAGCATAAAAGGAAAGGGCATGAGGATGTGTCCACACAGCATTATACCCCAACCACTGAAACCACGTAATACGCTAACAAAGTAGACTGCCAATTAACCTCCAGAAATTCTACAAAACATTGCATTTTGAGCAAAATAGTAATTTGCACTGCCTCCAGAGACCTCCCAGCTTGTTCAAATGCTGCATTCATATTTATTCGCTTCCCTCCCAAAGGATACTACCAACATGTAAGCAGTAGCCTTTAAACTTGCCACAGATAGACATTAACGGAGTCCCCAGCTCCAGTAGAGCAGGCTTGCGCCCTTGGCAGCAGCAGAGATGCTGCTATCAGCTGCCCAGCTTCCCCTTCCTGTTCCTTGTCCTGAGCACCGCTCTCCCCTGCAACAGCAAAGCACTAACAGCAGTCTTCTCACTGGTCCATTTCAGGTAACAGAATCTCTACAAAATGAGCCTAAAAGGAAGAGATGCCAGTCGTGAGTACGCTCTCCAATATGCCTTGCAAAAGCTGCTCCCTCAGGACCTGGATAAACTCTCTCAACTCATAGCTATGAATTAGATTCCAAGAATCTGAAACAGCATAAATGGGAGACGCAAACTACCTCTTGTACCTTCATTCATCATTCCTTGCAATTTACATTGGTATTTTTTACTTTGAACATACTTGGTAGACTGAGTTTTTCCATTAAATAAGACTACTCTGCTACAGAGACATCCCCACCTTACAGACATCTTTAAAGATTTACCAGTTTACTTTGTTTGTTGACCTGGGACACGCTGCTGTCCCAAGACAGGGATTTAGTGAAGCATTTCAACATGCGGGTTAAGAGATCTTCCAGAGGTGGGGGTTCCCATATTTGGTACCTGGCATTCTTGCACTTTGCAGCAACAAGAGGAAGAATTAATCATTCACTGTACCCTGTCACTGTTCAGGAAAAAAAAAAAAAAAACTATCAAGTTAGTATTAAAGAAAATAAAAATATTTTATCTCCTTGGATGTTTAAAGTGTTATAAAAATACCAAACTGCTTATCTTGCTCTTTCATATGGTGACTTGGAGACTACAGCAGTTAAAATCTTCTGAAGTTGCACACATTGAAATGAAATTATGACTTACATGTTTGCTTACAATTGAAGTCAGATATATTGCTGAAGATATTTATAGTATCTCACAATTAAGCCCCATAACACCTCTTATGACCTGTAAAGCAGTGTTTAAAGGAACTAAGTGGCTCCAGTTTTCTACAATCACATGACATGACATCTGTTTTGGTAAAAAGCTGAAGATGCTTATCTACTCTAAATTTATAGTACCAGTTTTCAGCATACTATTAAGGTGAGAGAAAGCTTCATTTCACATGAAGACTGACACATAGACATTAAAGTCCTAAAGCTTATAAGGCTGTGAATCTGCATATCACGTAAGATAATAATTTCTAAGAGTAGATATCATCTGATCAGAAATAACCATGTTTCTTCTAGAAAGTTGCCAAAGTACCTAGTGCTTTTTGTCTGCTTCCAGCCAAGCTACAACATAATGAAGAAGCTTCAATTAATTTGGTCTACTAGCCTTCTAATTTTGTCATGTAAGGGAAGTTATCAAAACTGAGAAAAGCTCAAAAAACTTCATAAAACAGTGAAGAAATATTCAAGGACATATTTAGCTCAGTCACTAAAAAAGTATGTGCTTTCTGGACTAAGAACAGGTATGATAAGCTCAAGCTCTGAAGCACTATCTTGCTGCAGTTTTTAGAGGCCAGAGAAAAGCACAGAAGGAAACGATACACACCTGGCCCTGTTCTCACCTGTCCTCTCGCACTGAGATGCAGCACTAAGACAGCACAGGGGCCTGCCTCGCGTGACGGAATTCTGAATTTTCTTTGGTTTAAATGCAGCAACACATTTCAAGCGCTCTGAGTATTTTTAGACTTCGTTGGACTAAAATTTTCATAAACAGAGTCCATTACTCTAAACAGACCATATTCTGATCACTAAGAATTTAGTCTCGTTGGGCCCTGTTTCCACCACTCAGAAGGCTCATCTCACTATTTCTTCATCTAAAGGAACCTTAACATAGCCAAAGACTTATATGAAATAAGTCAGTCCAAATAAGACTGTAGTCATTCATTTCAATGTAGTTATTCATTTCAATAACATCTTTCTACTGATAGCTTCAGGACTCGATGTATAAGTAGTACATGAATTTTAATGCTCCTACCCCAAACTGAAGCTTGAAATACAGGGTTCGCCTACTACAGGTTTACCGTAAGGAATGACTGCAACAAAAGGAAAGGGTGAACAAAAATAGTACTTCGTATAACCACTGGCACCATTTATGGTATTCCTGCCTAAGAGACTCACAGCATTCTGAAGATACAGGATGAGATCATTTGAGATCTGATCCCAGCATCTATTTTGTATCTCTACTGGACAACTCCGCTAATCAAAGTGACTGTACAATACCTGTTAATGTTGCTTGTAGAGCACCATTTGATACTGTCACTGCACTGAATTCCTCCCTCATAGGTGTTGACGTATTATGTCAGGATTCTTTTGTAAAGCTTTGCAAAGTTACCCATTCCTGGCGGGTAATATACTACAATATAAAACAGGAGTCATCCTGGCAGCCTCTAAGCAACACACATTTTGGATTTTCCAGTGGTTTACTTTTGTCTGTCAGATACTGACAGGAGGCAGGTCAAGTAGAACACAAAGTCAGGAGCTTCTGTCATGTTGTACTACGATGTCCTGCTATGGGGAAAAAAATATTCTTCCTTAGAGGGACATGCAACCTACCTCCAAAGCTTATCACGTGGTTTCACATCAGTTCTTGTATCTACAACATTACTTCACATAAAAGAGTGTCTCATCGTACATTAAACATTAATAAAAACTGCCAAGACAACTGATGAAAGGTGAAATAAAAAAAGCATACCAGTAGTCTATTACTCAAATGGACAGCAGTTTTGTATCTTTTAAAGACCTGTATATTCCTTCTAGAGAGGAACTACATTTCAAGAAAAAAAGAGGAAAGTATTACTGGTAGGACAAACACTAATTTATACCGCAAAGATGATGACTTAGGATGAGCCAACTGACTTTGCAGTGGAACACAGGAACACTCACATGGCCCCTTACCAGGAGTTAACCAGGAAGCAGCTGTGCCCCCCAGAAGGACCATTACCAAGACTCCCGTGTACATGAATTCCATCCCATGCAATGGAACCCAGCCCTGCAAGAGTACTTTTGGAAACCAGACCTGCAGGTAGAATATAACAATGGTACCAGGCCTGAGACCTCGACCCAGCCACGAGGCGCCGAAGCCTACTCTCTTTTAGGATACCCCAAGGTCTTCCCACCCCATAGTGCCACTACTTTGGCAGAGCTGAGCAGTTCAGCAGCTAACACTTTGCCACATTGTGTGGTATTTCCACATCTCATTTCCTTACTCATTAGTTATTAGTAATTATAAGACTACTTCTGCCTCTCCAAACATAAATATGATGATTCAATATCCAACTTCATTAATAAAATACTTATTTACCAAGTAGAAAAAGGCACTTCACTGAATTCAACATCACTTTAGAGCTTTTAGTGAAGTAAGTGGGAGAAAGCAGCTTGGAGCTGCAGGAAAGCACAGGAAGCAGATTAGCTATGTAAAGACAGGAAAGAAGCCAGAGGCAAGTCTTACTGAGGCTCTCTTATTAACAAGTCTAGTTATTAACAGTTACATATAACCAGGATAGTTTCTAGTTCAAACTGTGCCCACCATTAAGTTTAAAATAGCACATACAAGTTTCAGTGCACTCCAACAATTCTTCCACCCTCTCAAACGTGCAACATGACTCATGGCTTATTTTGTTTACTCTGTGTTTCTTAAGCAACTGAGGCAGCCAGTTCCTCTTCTCCATTACATCCAGGTAAGTCTAGCTTATCCCTATGGATTTCATGGGTTTCACTTCCAGTTTATCCTGTAGCAACCGAGAATAATTTTACAGATACTCAGATGCACAATATTAATGAAAGGCATCACACCCATCTTGAGGAAGAACTTGGAACTTCAGGTTTAAGTTGCTCAAACTTAACAAACACACCACTTGTGTCTCAGGGCTTTCAGTGAATTATGTGGGAAGACCACTCTTACCAAACATCAGAAAATTAACTGGTCACTGGTCACAACTGGTACAGTTGTGCACTGTACGTAAAAAACCCGAATTGTTACAGTCAAACTGGTACAACAGGTTTTCAACAATGTGTATATAATGTGTGACTGAAGTTCGCAGGTAGCATGCTCTTAATACTGACAACTCTCATGGATAAGCAAACCAGCCAAGTTGTCCCTCCTTTATATACCAAGAACACAAAATGTACTTACTGTAAAGATTATTTTGACCAGAAGCAATACTGAAGTGGAAGCATGCTTTCATGTATACTCTCACATAAGCATCACTCAACTCAAGAGGCCTATTGGATACTCTTCCCTTAAACATACAAGACAAAGAATTACATGTACCAAGAAGAGAAAAAATAGAGACCAAAAAGTGAGATCATGGGAAAGAACTGGCAGCGTCCCACTATTAGTATTAGGTCACTGAAACTGAATTATTGACCCAGCATATCTCTAACACTGCAGTCAAAATTTAAGTTCACTTTCCTGAACCTCTTTCAGAAAGTACGCAACAGCTAGTACAGGCGTGGCAGTGAAATGCCATCTAACCATTCTTTATACTGAAATAAAGAACAGGACTGTTATGGTAATAGCTCCAGCACAGATCTCTGCTGTAGCTGCTTAGCCTAATTTAGCCTACACATGCCTTTTCACCACAGACATGCCTTACCACACAAATACTTATGCCTACAGAATTGTGCATAAATGATTTTATATTCTGATCCCTGGTGATTACTGAAAACAACCAGGAAAGAGAAGTTTCTCTTTCAGGTACAGGTCAAATTTGCTAATGTAACTCAACAGCACACTGGAACACTTGATGACTCAAGTTTTACTGACTTTTGAGGCCAGAACATTGATAACAGGGCACAAAGGAATGTAATAGTCCAACCCGATCGCTGTAGAATCCACAGTGCAGAGTGTTATCTGTTTCATGGTTTGATGGCCACTGTTACAAGTGGGCATTTTTAAATAGAGGGCCCTTGGTATCAGACACAGCCCATGTGAAGATGAATCATTTCCATGGAGACCTAGCTTCCATAACTAGTTCTGATATCACAACCTTCTGTTATACAGATTTACCTATCTGCCACCCAAAGCAAACCTTAATTTATCTGGCCTAGATTATGCATAGGTGGAGTGACAGAAGAAAAGCTGTAAACGACCATCCCTTTATCATGCTGGAGGAGGAACATGCTATAAAACATCAGAGAGTCACAGGAAGTCAAAAGTCTACGCACGGTGAATAAACCCGGCCGTGCCCACTTGGCAACAGGACCGGCGACAGCCCTACCGTCCGCAGCGTTTGCACTGGGGATCCTTCAGTCACACCCCTGAGGCCTGTCTGTACGATACAGCCCCCGCAGCGGGCACGGCGTACCCGGGAACCAAACAGGCAAGGCCCGAGGCCGACTTAAACCCAGGAGCGGCCCAAACCCTGGGATGAGGCTCCCGGGTCTGGAGCAGCCCCCGAGGCGAGACCCCGCCGGGCAGCGCCCCGTCGCTCCCGGGACTGGGCGGCGGGGATGAGGCGGCCGGGCCGCGCCTCACCCTCCCCATGGCCGCGGGGTGCCGGAGAGAGCCCGCCCGACACCAGCTGCTCCTCCAGGAGGCAGCGCCGGAGCGAAGCGGCTGAAGAGCGAGGGAAGGACCGCCGCATCCCCGGCCCGCTCTTACCTCCTCCGCCTCTTTCCCCAGGGGGATGCCCATGGCCCGGAGGCCCGTCTGGAGCTCGGCGATATCCACCCTGCCATCTTCGTTGAGGTCCAGCTTCTTGAAGAGGTTAGCGTAGCGGGAGTCGGCGTCCCTGTTGCCGTCGCAGGCGGCCGCCGGCAAGACGAGGCCTCGCAGCAGCTGGAACATGGCGGGGGGCCGTGGCGTGCCGGGCAGCGGGGACGCTCGCCCCTCGGGCTCCCGTGGGTTTGGGCGCGTACGGGCGACACCGCCAACGCCCGCAGCTGCCAGAGGAGGAGCCGGCCCGGACCCGCCTCAGCGCCGAGGGGGAGGAGGAAGGGCGGGGAGCGCCCCTTCGGGCGCTCCCCGCCCTTCCTCCTCCCCCTCGGCGCTGAGGCGGGAAAGGAGCCGCTGAGGGAAAGAGGGAGGGCGGCGGCTACAGACCCTCTCAGGATCGCCTCAGCTCTCCCTCCCCGCGCTTACACCGTTGTATCGGGCAAAACGTTTCTAGAACCAGTACACAAAACACCCAGGACGCCGCTAAAATGGCCTGATTTGGGTACCTCGGCTCGTTTCCAGCACCGCCGGCTTGAGGCTGAAGGAAGCAGCGCGAAGAGCTCCTAGTCTAGACCCGAAGGGGTCTAGTCTTTGCCACATTGCTGACCATAGAGTAATTGGTGTTTGAAAAAAAGGCTAGAAAAAAAAAGGCTTGCCTATGCCAAGACTGCCTGATTGCACAATAGGCTTGTTCTATGATTCAATCAACCAGGGGTGGGAAGGGACCTTGGAGGGTCTGCAGCCCAACCTCCTGCTCAAAGCAACCCCAGCCATGAATTCGGAGCAGGTTACCCAGACCTCCACGGATGGAGCACCTCCACGAACTGCACAACCACCCCAGGCAGCCTGCTCTGCTGGCTGACTCTCCTCAAGGAGGAAGCTTTTCCCCTTCAATCCAGTCTAAGCCTTTTTCATTACATTTTGTGCCCGGTGGCTATTTATCCCCACCACCACCATGAGGACACCAGCCCCATTTTCTTTATAAACTCTCTGTAGGTACCAGGAGAGTGGATGCCTCCTTTTAGGTCCCCACAAAACCTGCTCTTCTCCTAATTCAGCAAGCTCAGTTTCCTCCACCTCTCTTCACAGAGCAAGTGATCCAGCCTTTAGACATCTTGGTGGCCTTCTGCTGAACTCTCCAGTTTATCCTTGTCTTTAGCCTAGAACTGGACTGGAGCATCTAAATACAGCCTAGCTTGTGCAGAGTAGAAGGGGATAAGCGCTTCTCTCCATCTGCTGGCCATGCTCCTGTTAATACAGCTCAGGATGCTGCTGGCCCATGTTCAGCTTGCTCTCTGCCGAGAGCCCCAGGTCCTTCTCAGCAGAGCTACTCCCTGGCCTGTATGGTTGCAAGAGGCTATTCCTTCCTACGTTCACTGCTTCATGTTTGTCCTTGTTGAATTTCATAAGGTCCCCATCACCCCATTCCTCCAGCCTCTCTGAATGGCAGCCTGCACTCAAGCACACTAGGTGGCCCCCCACAGTTTGGGGTCATCTGGAAACTTGATGAGAGTGCACTCTGTCCAAATATAAGCATGTTAGTATTAACATTTGTTAGTATTGACATTGTGTATTGGGATAGGCAGAGTCTGAACACATTTTATTCCTTTCTGGAATAAGGAAAGTTAATTTTGCTGAGGTCACTGCATCCCAGTGATGTAATACTGCCAAGTGGCATGGCCTTTGATTCTGTTTTTCTACTCATACCATCATCCTTACACTTTTATCTAATAAAGCATAACAAGTACAACATTTTCTTTTATTACTAATCAGAACTAGTACTAACTATCTGTACTAGTTATTGAATACAATATATTGAAATATAAGTGGGTATGAAATGGTGCTACCTTAAGCTCCCGTTGCATATCACTAGGTTTCTAATATCCAGTGTTGTCACTGTCTGAGGTCTTGATGAAGTACAGTTGTTTTAGTGATGGTTTTCATCAGGGTTAGGTTGATGGTTAGACTTGGTCTCAAAGGTCCCTTCCAACCTAGACAATTCTATGATTCTATGTACAAAAAAGAACCAGTCAGAAATTAATACCAAACACCTGAAGCATACACTTAAATTGACCTCGGGCACCTTCACCCTGTATTATGTGCTAATGTCAGTTAGATGTTCAACATCAGCTAATCATTTCCATGTGATCAACAAAGCTGCATGCAAGCACTCACAGGGACCTGCAGGCATTGAGTGTTAACATTTTTCCTAGCAGCATAATGACAGACACCACATTTTGGTAACCACTTCAGAGTGAATATGTATATATTATATACACACACTTAATATTTTTTATCAATTAAATATAACTATTACTTTAGTGGCAATACATACAGGTTTGTGGACTGATTGAGTATCTGCTATAATTTGCCTGCAGTGTGGGCTGAAAGCAGTGTCTGATGGGGGATGATTGACTAAAGTAAGAAGAGGCATAAATGAAAGATCAAGACGAGAACCTCACTGGAATAGTGCTATTTTTTTCTAAAAACTTTGTAGTCGTCATTAACAGCTGTGAAAAGTTAGTGCCAATAGTGCAAAATTCAAGGTAAAAGAGGAAGATATGCACTTATTCTTCCAGAAGCAACAAGGAAGAAAATCTAGTTTTGGCAGGTTTGACTTCCCTAAGTGCATCCCGCATAGTTCTAATTTACAAAGCGTGTACCATACCTTCAGGGGTTGTGTAGGAAAAATAGGCCGCAGGAAACGGGTGGATAATAGAGCTTGATGGTTAGACAATTCATATTTGCAAATAGATTCTGCTTGGACTTCCATGCATGGCAAAAGTTTGGAAGTATGAGTTCTATTTCATTGGTCCAACTTTTTATCCATAATGTGACACAACAGTAAAACTAATTTTTCATCAAGTGATACCAAATTTGTGGTGGTCTCCCTGAAAATGGAGTAAGTAGCAGAGAGCTGTGCAGAAAGTTTAAATGCTTTGACTTTAGTATGACTGCCTGATACCAATATGAAAAGTAGGTAAGAGTCTCAGATATTTTCCGTACATTGATAGATGAACTACTAGGTACACATCTGAGGAAACCACTGCCCTTGTTGAAAGATACAGATACTAGTTAGACCTAATTAACCTGCTGCAGTGACAGTGGAGGCAGTGACCACAAATGCAATTCCAGAGCTCTGCCTCATTTACATCTCTGTCAAGAAAATAAGTCTTTCCCATTATTGGGAAGCTAGCACTACCAAAACTATCATTTCTTCTACAAATGGTCTTATACGACAGGTTTTGGGGCTGTATCATTTATACAATCCTTGTTTGTTAAAAAGGAGTTTTGAATAGTCCATCATCTTGCACTCCAATTTTTACTTTGCTCAAAGGAACTGCATAGCCACAAAGGACATCTGAGTCAAGAAATATCTTTGCCCAAGATACACATCTGCAATAATATTTTTTAAAATTCTGTAACATTTATATCATTTGTATTGAGTATTATAAGGCTTTCTGATATCAACACTGATTAGTATCAGAACATAAAAAACATATCAGAAGAATATATGCATTTAACTTACTAAAAGAAGAGCTTTTCATTAGTATATATATCAATACATGTACAATAAATGTTTAAATCACATCAATACTATCCACTTGGAGGAAGTGCTATAAATATCACAAAACCTCAGAGGCTAGAAGCAGACTTGATATATTTTATTAATAGACTAAAAGATAACTCAGCTGAATTGCATGATTCAGTGTCTGCTCTAGATACTGTGGCACTTTTTCTGTGAGCAAGGAAACACTTCATAATAATCTTAAAATTATTAAAATAGTGTACTGCATGAGCCAAAAGTAATTTCTGGCTTAACTCCAGGGACTGCAGTGAAGTCGAGTAGTTTTTGAATTATGAGATCAAATCCAGTTCTGCTGCACAGTTTAAAAATGTCTGCTAAGTACACCCAGAAATTCTGTGTCACCTGAAGAAGCAATCTTCACACACAGGAGGATATAATTAAACAATACAAAAGCAATAAATATTTATAAGGCAACAGACAATGTTTAGTGTTTTTTCTTGTTTTAGGGTAAAATGAATATTTGTTCCATTATCTAGATGTCATTAGCTCAGTTTTAAAATACCGTTATAAGATAATTATTCAAACCAAACGTATTTTGAAATCTTACTATCATATAATAACAAGTTGTGGTAAATTCAGATTCTTTTATTATTTTTCACAGACTTTTTTCTAGCACAAGGCATTGAACTGGTTTAGCATGAGAAAGATATTATGTCTTAATTCAGAGAGATTAGTGCTGTAATACAGATAAATATTGTTTACAAACCAAGAAACTGTGATTTAATGTTGTCAATGGAGGTTAAGCAGGGTATGCTTCAGCTGCATTCTGATTTTCCCTGTGACACATCTCTGCTTCGGAGGGCACAGAACCCCTCCATGGATTGGGGCTGTTACCTGAGCTTTTATTACAGCGCAGCTTTAAATAGCTGCCCCACATGAAGGCAGTGACCATTGAGAGGGTCATCAGAGAGGCTGCTTGTGGGCCTGTACACATACAAATATATTTGGAGGACTGAGACTTCACCACATATTTCTTAAAGCAGCATGAGAAGGGGCCTGATTATAGCATTTACTTAGCCACCCTGCATTTAGCTACCACTAAGCTCACTTTTTAGTTTAACTTAGTTTCAGACACCCAAATCAACCTCTTTTGTGACCAAGACAGAGTGCTTACAATTGATTGCTGCTGGAAGTACTGACCTGGGTACAGGTTGTAACCCAGACCTTATGTCAGATCAAAAGCAGTGATCCATCTAAAGCCAAACCCATGGAATGTTTCAAATTTTTTTGACGCCACTACTCTCAGGAAAAAAAAAAAACCAGCTACAGGTCACAAATAGATGATCTCTATGGTCCCTTCCAACTCTAAAAATTCAGTGAAATTCAGTGAAATTCAGAAGTGCCCATCAACGAAACGGTGCTGCAGAACCCAAAGAACACAGGTCACATTAGTACCATCTCCGGCAATGGTATATACCCTGGTGCTCTGGGGGATTTAAAAATCCCAGAGGCTTGGGCTTCACCTGTCTATAAATGAAGTTCCCTGTTAACTCCTGAACTTTGCAACTGAAACCTTATTTTCTTCAGGAGAGCAAACAGCTTTTGAATTCTTTTATCCTGGTGTAACTGTGGTATTTTGAAAAACACTGACTTTTCCTGAATCTTTGAGGTTTTTGTACCTGTTTGAGTACCATCCAACTTCTTTAAAGATTTATGAATTGCTCTTAAAATAAAGCTCCAGTGCTTTAAACTTGCAGAAGCTTTACATCAATGACAGCACAGGGTTGTTACGTTACCCACAGTATTTATCCTTTTCCAAAAAGCTCCTCTCCTATTTTGAGAATCTTTTGATCAAAGATTCCAAATATATTTAGAAAGCTATACTTCTGACACGTTTGACTTTGACTCTTTCTCATCAAGAAGGTTATACTCAATATAAAAGACTTTTCCAAGTCACCAGTTTCAGGATGTAAATATAGCCCCTGAACAGAGTTGGGGTTTTTCAGATAAGAACTACATTTGAATCAAACCTCCTGAAGTCATCAGGCAACCACCCCTTTCTTTTTTTTAAGAGTGACTATCTCAGGACAGCAGGGCAGAGCAAGAGCCAGCGCTCTCCCCAGGAGCAGGAAGGTGAGCACAAGAACACAGCAGAGGTCTCACCAGCCAGGGTGTCTCCCATCTTACTGTACCTGAGCAAGGAGAGCAGGCACCCACAGCAGCAAGACAAGTCTGAGACCATGCTGAGGACTCATCCCAGGCTTCAGTCCAGCAACTGCATTCAGACACACCTACAATGAAAAGATAGGTCTGAGATCTAGCTAGGATATCTGCCTACAGGTCAGTGTCCACAACAAGGTGCAGGCAGAGCTACAACATGATAACCACCCAGCAGGCAGGCAGTGCTACAGCAGGGCTCAAACAAAGACTGATTGGCTCAGAGCTGAGCTTAAATGGATCCTCTAGGCAGGGTGTGGGTGAGGTCCCAGGTGAGGCTGGTCAGGGTGTTAGTGCACTCAGCGTATAAATGCCTCCAACGGCCTGAAAAGCTCTGTTATTCAGAGGATCTGCTTGTGTTAGAGGTTACTCAAAGGGTGTATAGTAATTTAAAGACCTTAATAGTTTATGAAGGTTGTTGATATACTTCTCCAACCAAGAATAAGTTAGTGCTGATTTTCTTTAAAATACTGTGTAATAGCTGGAACAATTGTATTTACCATATTTCCAACAGATAATTCATTAGGTATGTAATCAGGAATTTTTTTTCCTGGCTCTTCAACCCTATTTTGCGGCAAGATACATAAGACCTTTTGGCTAAGTATGGTGATTTTTTCTATCAATTTGAAACATCTGTTTTGAACAACTCTCTGGAATTGGTTCTTTAGACTTGAAAGAAAGTAATATCTTGTTATAACTTGATACTAATGAAATACGAATTCACTCCCATTAGATGCTGAATATATTTTGCCTTTGGTCTCTTTTAACAAAGAGCTGATGAACACAGTACCCAAAGAATTGTTTTGTGTGATGTATTATAGACTGTTGTGGTCTAGTAGAGAGAAGAGATTCAGAATTATTTTAGAGCAGACTGAAGAAGTGTTCTCAATGGGGGAATTCCTAGGTCAAGGTCAAATGCCTAGACCTCCTCCCAGATGTCATCATATTAATTTTACTCTATAGCTAAACAGCTTCTTTCAGAGCCAGATGTTGCTTGACATTTAGAATTTTTGGAGGAAAGTTTTTCTTCAGAACGTGAAACCGATAATAGAGTCAGAACTACCCTTGTAGTTTTTTACTGGAAAACTCTGTATATTAGTACTTTCTACGACTTGGATGTTGTAGGACAGGAAAAAAAGCAAGAGCGCTTCTCTTCCTGGCACTCGATTTTTATGCTTTTTTACTCTTTACTACTTTTTCTTTTACTAGGATCATGCTCCAGGATAGTGGTTGACATTTTTGTATACTTAGCTATGCACATCACTTGTGATGTCTGTATTCACCAGCTATGTGTTCCATAAAAAGTATTTTTTAATGTATTTTTCCTGAACAAGGGGCAGCGATTACTTTCACAAGCTGCAACAAGATTGCAGGGGCTCAGCATCATGCTGCATGCATAATCTTACAAATTCTTTTTCTTGCCATATGAATAAATGCTTTGTTGTGGGAAGAGACGCTGTTCATTAGGGTTTTCTTACGCAACGCTGAAGAGGAAACTGATCTGCTGATGGAGGGTGCTCAGAACTTGCTTTGTTTTAGTCCTCTGGAATGTTTTTTTGAGACAAAGCTGTTCCCTGCAGAGCACATGCTGGTGTTGAACTGTACGATACGCAAAAGGGAATGGTGCATGTGTACTGCTGTGCTCATCTGTGCCACAGGACTGTTCTTAAATGTAAACACAGATGTGTACATTCCTCCTCTGCACGACTGAACATCTGTTGCTCCTATCAGGAGCGGAGCTGGTTGTAAACTACAGGCTGAACTGCTGTAAAAGACCCTGATAAGGTTTGAGGTACAGTAGAAGGCAGCTAAATTCAGAGTTGAAATTTCGACGTGTAAACAACGTTTGGCTTTGTTAAGGCTCTTTAAATAATAATATTTAGCAGATGTAATGGTAGCAAAACGGTGTGTTTCCGATGGCTGGGGGCTCCCCACCGCCCCAGCAGCGTCCCTGGGAGCGGGGAGAGCTGCCGGGGTTAGATGGCACCAGCTCCGTTCTGCCGGGGCGGCGGCCGCCTCCCTCCCTCCTCCGGACACCCACCGCCGCTCGGGACGGCGGCGCGTCGAGTTCCCGTTATCAGACAACTTTGCAAACGGCACCGGCCAACTCCTTCTCGAAGCGACACGCCGGCGTTCCAGCCTTTTGTGCGGCAGCGGCCGGGGCTCGGCGGTGAGGGCGAACGGCTGCCCCCGGCCGCGCCCCGCCGCCAGCCGTTGCCGGCAGCGGGCGGAGCGGAGGCGGGCGGGTTTGAAAGGGAGGCGCCGGCTGCCATGTAAGCGCTGGCCGGGAGGCGCCGCGGCCGCCGGGGGCTGGGCTGGGAGCGGCCCCAGCCCTCCGTCCCGTCCCGTCCCGGCATGGGAGCGGAGCGGGGCGGTGGGCGCGGAGGGGAGCTGCTGCGCAGCGCTGAGCGGGCGTGGGGGCGGCCCCCGGGGAGCCCCCGGCCCATGGCCTTCATCATGATGAAGAAGAAGAAGTTCAAGTTCCGCGTGGAGCTGGAGCTGGACGAGCTCTCCTCCGTGCCCTTCGTCAACGGCATCCTCTTCTGCAAAGTGCGGCTGCTGGACGGGGGCAGCTTCAGCGGGGAGTCCTCCCGGTAGGTGCCTCCGGGGCTCGTCGGCCGAGCGGCTGCCAGGGTGCCCGCTCCCCCGCAGGCAGCCCCCGCCGGGCTGTCGTGTCGCCGCCGCTTCTTTCCGACCGGCTCCTCCGCAGTGCCGCGTCCCCCCCGCCTCTGCAGCCCCCTTCGCCCGCTCCTCAGCTCCTCTGGGCGGCCGCCGCAGGGGGGCACGACCGGGGTTGGGGGCTGGAGCTCCTGCCGTGCGGGGGCCGGGGGCCCGGGGCAGGGAGCGGCTGCCGCAGGGCTTCTAGCGGCTCCGGTCGCCAGCCGGGGCCAGCGCCGGCGGCTGCGGGCGTGCTGCTCGCCGTTCCCCTCGGGACGGGTAGCGGGCAGCGAGGCTCAGAGCTGTCGCGGCACTGCCCGGGGCGGGCTGTCTCCTCATCCCCTCCGCGTTACCGGCATCCACGGCTGCAGGAGAGGTGTGGGAGCGCTTGTAGGTTCCTCGTCTGCGTGGCCGCTCGGTGCTTGGAGTCGCAAGGCTTTAAGATAAATACTGAGGCTTTTCAACACTGAATAGCAGGGGGAGTGAATCCCTGAGTAGACGTTGAGTAGAACCCTAAGGGTTGTCCTAGAGAAACCGGCCGCTTGTACCGTAACGCCTGGGGAGGGGGCGGTATGACTTGCCACCAAGTCTGAAGTCACAGCTGTGCCCTGTGAATGCGAGTTGCGCGACCTTAATATTTTATTCTGTTGGACGCTGGCTGTGTTTCATTCTGTGGATATTTATTTACGTGGAGAGTTCACATAAGCAGTTTCGCGGAAAAGTGCTCTCTTATTTCTCGCACGTATTCAGGTCATATGCGTTACTGACTTTGCTCGTGATTAATTCTGCAGTGCAAGTGCAGCAATAGACAGGTGTCTTGTCTCTTTTTTCATCTGTTGTGCCTCAGCAATAGAGCTGTCAACTGCTGTGATGGTGGCTTCCTGATCTGCAGGTGGCGACGGGTAAACAGTGCAAGTGGATTAATTTTTCTCCAGGTGCCAGGCAGAGGCAGAGCCTTGTCAATAGGAAAGGTGTGCTGTGGCTTCAGGTCTGGGGAGGAGGACACTACCCTCCCATTACGCTTGGTCATGTTTTATGGTTTATTATATTACTTTAATGTTATTACGAAAAGAATTTACTGAAAACATCTCATAGAATTCTGGGAGCAGATAGAAACCAGTAACAAATTACAAATATTCAGTTATTTTCTTATTAAAATACTGCTGTTACTGAGCTTGCTAAATTATCTGCTTTTGATTCTGTAAATAGAATTAATCAACACGAATAAAGAGCTTAAAAATGGAACTTTGGCCTGAAACCTCCTTATTTAACCATTCCATTTTACTAGCATGTATAATTAAAGATTAATTTTTCTTTTCTATGGTTGGAGGGTCTTACAGCTCATCAGTGTTCTGCTCTCATTTCATGGCTCTTTTTCTTGAATGTTTTGCTTGTGAGCAACTTCTTCGTGAGTAATAGATGATGATGATGATGATCATGATTGTAGGCACTAATGTGCCATTACTGTCCTAATGCAGTCCTTACTGCCTTGAAGTCATTTTCACAGGCTGACATACATCTTCTGGACAGTATCTTTATTTTAAAGGAATTGATTTCAGCTGAGCTGATATTTTTGTAGCCTTTTTTGCCCTGCCTGTTTATGATGCTAAAACTGAAAGCTTGAAAGCAAACATGCATATCTTTATGAATGTGAACAGCGTTATTAGAGTAAAACGTGTGATAGGCGTATGTAGGAAGTGTCAGTGGAAGCATGACAATGTGAAAAAATTGTGTTGAAGTATTGTGTTGGAGTCAAAGAAGCTTTGAAATTCTTCCATTTTCTTCTTCTGGGTGTATGGCTTAAAAATAAGAACAGTAGTGAAATATATGCTGGTCTGTCAAAGCCCCTATGAGCGTAACTGGTCCCCTCCTGCTGGACTGAGAAATGTTGAGGTACGTTGGTAGGAAGGTAAGGAATTCTTCTGCAGTGATCCTTCAATGCCAATTTAGGGAGTGCCTTTGCTCTTGGCTTAAGAATTAACAGATGGATTTTCACAGTGGTGATTCAGCAAAGGTCTGAATAAATAAGGAAGAAATTAAGTTAACATCAGAGTGGCAGCATTTCAAAACTTGTTGCAAACTTTTTTTAATGGCCATTGTCTTCTAGGTGAACGCATTTATTAGTTTCAGTGTGAGCTGGCAGTTGTATCCTTACGGTAGTGATCTTTGTAGTGCTACAAAGAAGTTTGAAGAACTTCATTGTGTTTCAGAAAGTAATATACAAACTCATTTTAAATATTGTATAAAACGTGGAAAAACCGACCATGTCTTCTTAATATCTTTTTTGTTTGTTTGTTACTGACTGAGGTCTAGTAAACTATAATTTTTTGGGAGCAAAGTTACTGAGAATTAAGTTCTCAAATTGGTACTAATACAAACCAACTGCTGCCTCTTGCCTCAAAAAAAAAAAAAAAGGCAGTCATAATAACAGACTATAAACACAGCCTAACGTTATTAGCATTTTCTTTCCAAAGCTTACTCATTGAGAAAGAAATGTCATAAAAACACAGCCTGGAAGCACTGGAATAAAGTAGTGAATTGTAATGAACGCAGGTTCAAGTGCTCTTCTTTTCAGTCCTGTGTGGATCATGCTGTATGAATGATTAAAGCCCTGATCCTGAAAGCAGTGTGATACCTACATCATCCCTCTGAACACTGAAGAGGGATAAAAAGCAGACAGATAAAAGTTCAAGCTACTGAAAAATATTTTTTTCACTTCTCAGGTCTTTACTGAGACAGCGTATTTCTTACATATCTCTATGATGACATGGTCTATGTTATTGGAGACTTGTCAGAGTCCAGCTACTTTTCCAGCTGACACCAATGTGTGCCTGAAGCATATAGAAATTCTGTGACCGGATAAAACTTATACAGTGCGATACATAGTGATCTGGTTTTTGTATAAATAGCAGCCATATTCATTGTTTACATATAATTCTGGTTTTTTGTGTTTGTATGTAGTTTTTTAGAATTCCAATTTGAAAACTTCCCTATGGGTATTTATGAATAGTTACTGTAGGAAAATAAAATTCTGTATCATAATGCTAAATGCTTGATTACCCGACAAAATATTAAACTTCTTAAAGTAATCTGGTACTGTCAAATAATATTTTTGATCAATGGATATTGAACAGCCAAGTAGTAGCAGTGTTTGAACCTGTGGAGGAATGTTTGAGTATTTGTGCAAGAAGGCAGCTCTGAAATTCTAGGG
>JAOXNO010000004.1:11004434-11043268 GCA_028565335.1 Limnodromus scolopaceus | reverse complement strand
CCAAGTAGTAGCAGTGTTTGAACCTGTGGAGGAATGTTTGAGTATTTGTGCAAGAAGGCAGCTCTGAAATTCTAGGGAGAATTCTAGGGGTTATAAACTTTGACTCTATAACATGGAAAAACTTGAAAGAGGTTGCAGGAGGGGGGAGGTTGTGTTTGGTTGTTGTAGTAAACTTCCAGTCAGCCATACAGTATAATTCCTGCCCTCCTCTTTCTGAAATTGCTTTCTATATGAATTCTGGATCTTTACAATGGTATTTTTAGAAGTTATAACAAAGGTTATAACTGTGGATGTATGCACAGTTATGCTAAGAAACCTCATTTTCATTTAGAAAAGTGTCTAGTTTAAGCCTGGCTTCCTATGTGGAAAGGTGTCTTTCTACATTTATATTTTTTTCCTTGGGCCAATGACAATAGATATCTGTCTCTGAAATGGGATACGCTAATACAGGATACTGGCGCAGACTGCAGGATACCATGCATCTATATACTGTCTGGACATAACATATTGTGCACATAATGTCTATGGCACCATGAAAGGACAGAAGATTATTCCAGGGTAGGAATTACACCTGTGAATATTTTGAAGAGAAAAATACTATTTTAGGGTATAGACTTGACTAAATAATTAGCATATTTACTCAAGGCTAGTCTAATGCAGACATAAATATATTGAAAGTATAGGCTGTCTGCTACTGCCCTAATTTTAACAGGCTAAAGAAATAATTGACGGGCCCCTAGAGTAGATAACTGCTTATAGGCTGAGTTGTTGTTCCACCAGCAGCAAAAGAACAGATGGGATATGAAGAAATCAAAGAAGTTTTGGAACGTAAAGGTTCTTATTTCTTGGTGGTGTACTTCCAACACTGTACTGTATAGATTTAGGCTACAGTAGCTTTAAGCCTGGTAGTTACATTTTTAGCTTGATTTCCACCTGCACCCCACTCAAGGAAAGGACTTCTTGGTTGGGGTGTTCTTATGACTGCAGTCTTCCCTTTGGTCATATTTCTCCACCTTTGAGATCTGATTTCTGACACTTAAGGCTGCTGATGTTTCTCTCTCCCTTCTTTTACAAGACAGCATTCAAAACTACAAAGCTGATGATGATCAGCATCTGTGTGACAAATAGAGATTAGGGGCTGCTGACAACTATAACTTTTTCATCAAAACATTTTGTTCTCCAACAGATTCCAGGGAAGTTTTTTTAATGTACAGCATCCTTTTGAGTCCTGAGAGGCAGTCTCAGAGATCTTGCATTACTTGCATGAAAATATTCCTATTCCTAATAGATACAGGCTAGAATAAGTAATTGTCTTCTGTAGAAATTGATTTCTTCTCTTCCAGATAATAAGTACTACTTGTAGCGGTGCTTGGCTGCCTCCTTCTCAACTGCCTAAAACTACATTTGGTTTTTGTGACTCCAGCAAGTACATTTTCTGCCTCACTGGACTTTTCAAATTGCTTTTTAACCATTGTTTTCCCTGCTGTTGCTATTGTATTTGAAAGGCAAAATTACTCCTGATAGTAACACAGCTTAACCGGCTTTCTGTTTTTAAACAACGGTCCTTGTTAGAAAAACATACCTGTCACATGAAATTACTGTCCCTATCACTCTCATCTTCCTGCATGATGTGTAAATCCTGTCGACAGTCTTCAGAGTTCGTAAAGGCTAATGCTAGTAGTACTTTTTCAGCTGCAACTGGATTTGTAGTTGGATAAACTGAAACAAAATAAGTGAGGCAAATTGGTGGTGGGATAAAAAACCTGGCTTGCAGTTTTCTAGCTGCTCTTTTCAGATTCCCGAATGTCCACTGAGTGTTTTCTCAGTTGTGAAGCTGTTGGTTGAGCTGCTTCCAGACTCTGTTCATCTCTGTAGAGAGCAAAAGGTAAGAAGGGGAAGTTCTCTAAACAAATTATAACTTTATTTTTTTTAATGTAGTTGCTTTGTATCTCTTCACCCTTTCACTAATAATTTCAATAAAATGGGTTGAGTCAACAGATTTTGAGAATATGGTTGAGGAAGGTAATGTGATGCACATGGATTGGTGTGGATATTCTGGACAGGGCTGAAGGGGAAGAAAACACGGCTGAAATACAGTAAGAGTGTGGAAATAAGAGGGACGAAGAAATCAAATCTTTGAAATAGACTGGAGGAAAATCAGAGTAAAGAAAATTTTTATCTGAAGGGGGTCATCTTTGGACTACAGTAGGAGATAAAATGTTTGTACAGACTGCATTTTGTGGGGGGTGTAACTGGTTATTGCAGATATGAAAAGGGCTCATTCTTGTGAGACTTCTACTGTAACTGTAAGTACTGGTAAGACACACAGCAACAGCTAGCTTTTCAGGAAAAAGTTCCTGAAAAGAGATGCATGACAGAGATCTGTTAAAGAGGACGGCGTGGGGGGCAAGGCTTTTATGATTAATGAGTCTGGCTTGTGCAGGAGAATAGGCACTTTGGTTCAAAAGAGCTGGTGATGTTGTTGGGGTAGGTTTTTCTTCCCCCTTGACCCCAGCACAGTACACGTAGCACAGTATTTTGCTGTCATAAACTTGCCATTTGCAAGCTCCATAGCACCTGATTGCTTTCATATTTTAAGGACTGTTTCTGTTCAGGGAATAGTTTAGGATGGAGGGAAGTGCTAGAGATCATGTAGTCCAACTTCCTGTTCAAAGCAAGACTAATTTCAGTTAGATCAGGAAGCTTGGAGCTTTGTCCTGTTTACTTCAGAATATATGACAGAATGAGGATTCCAGTCTTTGTAGACAACCTGTCCCTCTGCTTCGCTGCTTTTATTGTGAGCATTTTTCCCCCTTATTTTATTGGGATTTCTCTTGTTACTGCCTCCTCCTTTCTCCACTCCCCACTAAGAAACATCTGGCACCATCTTCTCTCTAACTCAATAGAGATGGCTAAAGACTAGAGCTTCCCTCACCTCTTCTTCAGATTTTAAAAATCCCATATTCCCAACTTCTCCTGCCTCAAGTGCTTCATCCCCCTCATCCCTGACTCCAGACCCTCATCTCACACCCTTCATCTGACTTACTTCAGCTTATCAGTGTCTTACCCCTACTGAGAGGGCCGCAGAAATGGACGCAGTGGTGCAGATAAAGCCTCACAGATGCTCAACAGAGGGGAACAATCACTTCCTTTGAACTGCTGGCTACAGTCTTGCTAATGCAGCTTGCCCTTCACAGGCAAGACCCTTTCAGGTCTCTGCATTTGCTTGTAACCAGCAGTTTTTCATAAATAAAAATATTCCAAAGCAGCTGTATTTCCATGTGATGATCAGTTTATGCATATTTTATAAGAAATACTTGACATGAAGTGTTCCTAGTTAAGGATTTAACCTGTTTATTATGAGTGAAAAACATGTGGAATAGAAAATGATTGCTCTGTTAAAGTTTTGTGAGTACTAACAGCAAATTAACTGGGGAGTTGTGCACTGTAAACAACTGGAGCTCTTCCTGCAGAGCCAGCTGTTTGCTGGTTTGCTTAGTGCCGAAATTTGTGAAACATTGAAGCTCTTGTTTGTAAATGACTGGTTTTGTTCGGGTTTTTGCAATGCTTAGGAAAAAATGTTTTTGTTGGAGAGAATGTATCTTCTTCTGTGCCTCAGGCATGGAGGAAACACAGAATGTTAAAGGAAAAGTAAACTGTATTTCTTCCTGAATATAAGAAATAAACTGAAGCTTTGTATAAGATTATTTCTACTTTGGAGATCATGCTCTGACTGAGCTCTAACTTCAAGAGATGCATCTTTCTATATGAAGACTAAATTTAGTATTCTGGTTATCAAATAACAATTTAAAGTACAACTTGGTATTTGAAAAGTTGAGTATTTTTTGCTCCTTTGTAGCTCAACGTTCTTTAAAGATGATGTTAGAATTGGTACATGAATGGGCAGCATGTATGTTACATGTGTTAAGTTATATGTATTAGATGCACAGAATACATTTGAATAAAATTGGTACTGGTGTTGGTGCTAGATCTCTTTTTATTTGCTTTATAATACCTGTGCTTATTTCATAGTTGTGTTTGGTTTTACTTTCATTATAAACTTAGCAGTAAGGATTTTAGTTTAATTTGAAAGTGAAGGATCTCTTTGTTGGGTAATCTTGTTTATATTTTGCTTTGAGCGTACAGTAGAGCTATTAAAAGAAATTACGTGAGTAAGCCATATTGTTTGACACTTCAGCTGCATGGATCTAAACTGAACAAGAGGACTACACTTCTGTGTAGTAATAGTGATTTTCTTCTGAAATGCTTTACAAATAGCAAGCTGCTTGGCAGATCTTGGGAGGCTGAATAGTAGTACCCAGTGCTTTGCTTGAAAGTGGATCGAGAAGACACCACTCAATTGCTCTGGGAGCCTGTTGCACAGGTAGTTATATCCTTCCCTCAACTGTGAGACTGCACAAATTTTAAATGGAAGTAGATTTTAGGTAAGAGGGGTGCAAGAGGGTATTCTTCTTTTGCATGCCAAACCATTATGTGTTCCCTAGGATAAATGAGAATTCTATATCCAATAATACCTTCCTAATGCTAAAGATAGTCTAGGAAAGGTCAAATCTTACTGTAAAGTACCTGATCCACTGAGGGCACTGCAGGTATGACTGATAAACTGTTTGTAGGTAAACGCCTTCATTCTTGTCTCTGTAAGGTGCAATCGTGATATTGGCATTCTTTGTTAGGTGCTCTGGCGTTCTGCAGAAGAAAGATATTTAGTTTTATATATGTGTATATATAATATATATAAAAATAGGATATTATTGCCATTTAAAAAGACTATTTGTTACACTAATAATAAGTCTATGTTACTCCAATCTATTAAACACTGTATTTGTGTCAGAAGGACAGAGCTAACGGTACTAAGTTTATTCAGCCAAGGGTTGATGAAAGGAAGCTGTCAGGTTAGGCAGTAAAAGTTCATTTGCACACCCACAAGTGAGCACAGGAAACAAAGGCAGGAGAGGGTGGAGGAGCTAAAATAATACCCTGCCCCAGCTGTTCCCAGGCCTGTCACAGAAGCCATCAGCCCATCAAAGGCCCATCTACAAAAGCCCAGGGACACAGAGGCACGTGCGGAACTGAAATTATGGACTTGGACAAGGGGACACCCTGTCCGGGCCTCTCCCAGGGCTGTCCCAGGAGAGCCTCAGCCCCATTGTCCAGGCAGGAAACCCATCATGTTGAGCTAACATTCAGTCCAAACCACCTTTTGGACTGTGGGGAGTTGTTGCATAGCTCTGTGAGACACATTATGGGATGCAGGGGAAAAGGCTTATTATGGGATCTTTAGGTGAGGAACTAAAGGTGGATAAATTTAGGTGATTTGGGGATGAATAAGCATGGGAAAAACTAGAGAGGTAGGGGGATAAAAGGGCTGGTTAGGTATAAAGAGTTTGCTGGTTGGTACATTGGTCTGGCCATGCCTGTTTCTAATCAGTGCAGTCTAGCGTATCTTCTTATTAAACTGCATTCTAACTCTTTCCTGGGTGAAGGGCTCTCTGTTCGGTGGCGGGTGTGTGTGTGTGTGTGCTGAGTGCCAGCAACTGGAGTCCAGACTCTGCATCAGAGGGTCTGGGTGTCTGTGGTATCAGTGACTGGACTAAAATGCCAGCCATGGGAGTGGGACTGTGGGTCACAGGGTCCTATGTGTCCATTGTGCCAGCAACTGGAGTGAGTGAGAGTCTTGGTGCCAGCAACTGGCCTGGGATTGTGGGCCCAGCAGCTGGACCTTGTACAGGTGTGTGTAAATGCTGTCAGGGATCAAGCCAGACTAGCTGTCGAATAGATGGTGTATCCTGGGAGCCGTGAGTCTTGCTAGCAGGCCTCTAGTCCTGCTGATCCAGAGAGGGGAGTGGGATGAGGCTGTTGGTGCTGGCTGTCTCTGTGAGCGCTCAGTGTGTCTGTCATCGGGGTTGCCGGCTGTGTGTGTGTGGCAGTTGTGGGTGCTTACTGGGAACACGTCTTCAGGCTTGCTGCTGGTTGGATTTGGGGAGTGGAGCTGCAGCAGCCTCACTTCTTTTATGCTCTCTGATCAACATGATATATTTTCCCCTAAAAGAAGCAAGCAAGACTTAGGCAATATTGGAAAAGTTGCAATTGCTCAGAGAACTTTTCTAAAGGCATATTATTCACTGTACTTTGGACTCTAAGAACCTGGCCTCAAAAATTCGTAGAAGTCCAAAGCAACCCTCCTATCCAACTACCAGCTTTAAAAAATAATAACAATAATATTCCCATTTACCCTATGGAGTGAAAAAGCTATTTTTTTTCAAAGTACTTATAGTGAGTAGGTTACTCATGTTCTGTCCAAAAGCTGTAAGATGTCTAAGCAAACACCCCTTTCCTTAACATAAAGAAGCGTACTGAACCATTTGATTCCAAAAGTATTTCTAGAAGTAGTTTCATGTGAAAGTAGTCAGATACAAATACTGAATGGCATCTTAAAACTGAAAAAAAAAAGCTCCAAATGTTTTGTTTCTTTGGTGACCAATGATTCTAAAATCACTAGAAAAACAATTAGTTTAACATAATCATCCCTATATGGCTAAATGTTATAATTGGATATCTAGAATAATTCAGATAAAAAACTGAATACACAATTTTCTAATTAATGGAACACAGTATTTTGGTAAATGCACACAAGGAGTTTTGGTTTCTTTATTTCTAAGCCTCTCCTGCTAAAGCTTTTCCATTTGGCAAGAAGGGGTTTTTCCCATGGCACCTTTAAGGTTCTTAAAAGTGATTTATTTTTGCATTTGTAGCTATTTGCTAAAACAAGCCATTATTCACGTCCTTTACCTATGTGGAAATGAACAAACAATCTGCTGATCATAAACACTTTCAAAATAAAAAGAGCCTATCACTTGTTAACAAATTAGGATGAGAGTTGACTGGATTATGATTTCTTGTTTCTTTCATGTTGGTTTTATTGTTGATTTTCTCTTTTATGGATCAGAAGAGAAAAAACAAGACTTTTGTTCATCATTCAAAATTGCACTTGTGTACAATACATAAAACACATACAGAAATAGACTTGTCTACAGCTAAAATCGTGCATTTGAAATTTAGTCAATGTGAAATTGTTCCTCTAAAGAAAAAACAATTTGTTAAACTAATGGTAACTTAAACTATACTTTGGAATCAATGTATTTTCAAATATTTGTGTATTCAGTTTATTCATGGCTAGGTCTTACTGACAGAATTCGTTAAGTTACACCAAAGCACTACAACTTAGTATGTATTTGAATGCATCTTAGTAACTAAGATACATTTTGATTCATAAAACAACTGGTTTTGCTTTGCATGTGGTAAAGTGACTGTGAGGCTCATAGGAAACTGACTCATAACGGAAAGCTTTCTCCAGCGTGCCCTGTAGCATAGGAACAGTTGCCAAGAAGTTATCTGGGTTCATTTCCATAGTAACCAATCAATATAACTTTGTTTTCTAAAGGCCTTGCACTTGAATTAAGAATCTCAGAAACTTAGATATTACTCTTTAAAGTTAAATATTCTGATTATTTGACTTTTCAGCACAAAGGGGAATAACTTGCTTTTCTTCACACAAAAATTACCTTCATTAAAATACGTCAAATTTTTCTTTATATAATGGAATTAGAAGAACTGTTTGGAAGGGAGGAGGAGGAGGGCAGTTGGTTTGGTGTTTTGTGGATTTTTTTTCAGATTGTATACAAATGTTTCAAACATATTGGTTTGCTTTTTTCTAAAACAACATGAGAGAGACTAATGGTACTTTTTGATGTCCTTATTAGGAGAAGGAGGTATTCCTGGTTTTACTTTGTTTTATTTTTACAAGATTTAGAGCATCAGTATCTGTAACTGAGGCCTTTTTACTACAACTTCTACTTTCTTGTTTGTAAGAGAACTTGAAAACCTGATTATCTGATTTAATGTTTATTAAATTATTTGCCTGAATAAATCCTGACCTGTGATATAAGTAGATTGAGTCTTCCAGAAGAAGACTTAAGTCTTTCTGTGCTATCTTCCTTACTTGAACAATAATACGCGATACAGTAGTATTGGTATGTTGAAATAAATCCAAATCCTTAAAGGGTTTGAAGGCACTTAAATTTCTCGTGCAGATGTTACTTATATTTATCTTGTATTTACCAGAAAAAATACTGCATTTAATGTTCATTAAATTACCTTTTACTATAATGTTAGTGACGTTTGGAATACTATATAACTGTGCGATGTAAAGCTGCTTTGACTGTAGTTTGCTGTAGAGTTTGTTTCTGAAAAACAGAAACATAAGCTGAACCATAACATTGAGTTGTACAAAGATTTCAGTACATTATCTTGACCTTATGTGTTTACAGACACATCCAGAAATTCAAAGGCATTATTTGTAGGAAAAAATATTATTAGAAACTGGAAATGTTACAGATGTAAAAACACTACAAGAACTTAGTGAAATGATGAATAGGAGAAGTGATTCTGTTACTGGTAGTCCCAATGGTATCCTGGGTGATGAGGGAAGGGCGATGACAACTGTCCTACTTGTATGATGAGCAGATGCTATGAGAAGGGATTTTCTGACCTTTATGGATGATAAGTGAACACTTTCAGTCCTGTAGCATTGTTTTATAGCCTTGTAATGAAGAGCATAAAGTCTACATTGCTTCTAGTTTCCAAAAGGACACTTGAGACTGGATTGTTTGGCAGATGTTATTGGATGCGTAGTAATGGGCAAATGCAGGCTCCCTGTGGATGCCTGGCTGTAGCTGATATGCCTTGATCTGAGACTAAAGATAGAGCTTAAGTCAAAGGACCGTTAAGAGTTCTTGCTTTTTGAAACTTAAAAAAGATTTGTGTTAATTGCATCCATTTTGCTATTGATTAGGTATTTCTGGTAAGATTTAACTTCAGTAACTCTTTAAAGTCCAGTAAAACAGGTGGCCGGCTACAACAATCACTTTGTTTAGGTGACATAATTTAAAATTATCCCCTTAATGTAGAGCTTTTTAAAGTATAGTGGTGTGTTAAAACTGAGATCCTTACACTGTGCTGAAACTAGATACAAAATCTGATTCTGGGATCTTTTGTGTCTATGCAGTTGAATTTTTTGTCAAGGAATACTACCAGAGCACCAAAATGTGATGTTTTTAGTGAAAGAAAATATTGACCAACCATATCACTTAGGTAATCTGCATCCAAGTTCACCTTCCCACTTAGTCTTTTTAGTCTAACAAGCTCCTGAAAGTTACAGTAACTACCAGCAGGGCTGAGGGCATAAGCAAGTTTATTGTCTTTCAGTATCAATGCTGGCCTGTTGCTTCTGGTGCTCACAAGAGGACATTGGTATTGTTTCACAATAGCTTCTAGCTTTCTCAGTCTATCCTGATAGAACTGTTGACAGAAGGATCAGAGTACTATGAGCTGTAGGCAATCCTGGAGACTCCTGGAATGCATCGAGGATAACTTCTTAAGCCAGGTAATAGACAGGCCTACCACAGGGAATGTGATACTGGACCTGTTGGTCACCAATGCAAGCAACCTCATCAGTGACGTCAAGATTGGAAACAGCCTGGAATGCAGTGATCATGGCATTCGCAGTCCTGATGAAAATGGGTCAGGTGAAGAGTAAAGTCAGGACTTAGAATTTTAGGAAAGCAAAATTCCAGCCCTTCAAGGAGTTAGTCAATAGGACCCCCTGGGAAAGTGCCCTGAGGGACAAGGGAGCAGAACAGAGCTGGCAGATCTTTAAGGACGCTTTCCATAGAGCACAACAGCTTTTGATCCCCAGGTGTTAAGAAATCAGGAAAGGAAAGCAAGAGATTGGCATGGGTGAGTCAACACCTGCTGGCCAAACTAAAGGGCAAGAAGGAAGTGCACAAGCAGTGGAAGCAGGGACAGGTATCCTGGGAAGAGTGTAGGGATGGGCCAAGGCGCAGCTGGTGCTGAACTTGGCAAGGGACACAAATAAGGACTTGTACAGGTATGTCAGCCAGAAAAGGAAGGTTAAAGAAAGTATATTTCCCCTGATGAGCAAGACTGGCAAACTGGTAGCAACGAACATGGAGAAGGCTGAGGTACTCAACAACATTTTTGCCCGGTCTTCACTGGCAAGCTTTCTCCCCACACCTTTCAAGTAGATGGACTGTAATACAGAGACTGGGGGAGCAAAGTCCTTCCCACTGTAAGAGCAGATAAGCTTCATGACCACCTGAGGCATCTGAACATAGAGAAGTCTATGGGACCTGATGAGATGCATCCCAGAGGATGATCTAGTTGCCAAGCCACTCTCCATGATATTTGAAAAGTCATGGCAGTCAGGTGAAGTCCCTGGTGACTGGAAAAAGGGAAACATTGCACCCATTTTTAAAAGGAACTACTGACCTGTCAGCCTCACCTCTGTGCCTCGGAAAGATCATGGAACAGATCCTCCTAGAAGCGATGCTAAGGCATATGGAGGACAGGGAGATAATTCAAGATAGCTGGCATGGCTTCACCAAGGGCAAGTCCTGCCTGACTTCTATGACAGTGTGATTACATCAGTGGACAAAGGAAGAGCTAATGATATCATCTGTCTGGACTTCTGTAAGGCCTTTGACACTGTCCTCCACAACATCCTTCTCTCTAAATTGAAGAGATATGGGATTTGGTGGGTGGAAAGTTTGGTGGATGAGGAATTAGTTGGATGGTCTCATCCAGGAGGTAGGGGTCAATGGCTTAATGTACAGATTGAGATTGGTGGACAAGTCTCTCAGGGTCCATATTGGGACCGGCACTGTTTAATGTCTTCATCAATAACATAGACAGTGGTATTGAGTGTACCCTCAGCAAGTTTGCAGGACGACACAAAGCTGAGTGGTGCAGTTGGGATGCCTGAGGGACAGGAAGCCATCCAGAGGGAACCAGACAAGCTTGAGAAATGCGCCTGTGTGAACGTCATGAGGCTCAACAAGGCGAAGTGCAAGATCCTGCACCTGGATTGGGGCAACCCCAGGTATCAATATAGGATGGGAGATGACGGGATTGAGAGCAGCCCTCCCAAGAAGGACTTGAGAGTACTGGTGGATGAAAAGCTGGATATGAGCCAGCAATGTGCACTCACAGTCCAGAAGGCCAACTGTATCCTGGGCTGTGTCAAAAGTGGACACTGGAGAAAAGGAGGCTCCAGGGAGACCTCATTGCAGCCTTTCAGTACTTAAAGGGGGCCTACAGGAATGATGGGGATGGGGAACAAACTTTTTAGCAGGGCCTGTTGTGATAGGACAAGAGGTAATGGCTTGAAACTAAAAGAAGGTAGATTTATACTAGATATAAGGAAGAAATATTTTACAATGAGGGTGGTGAAACACTGGCACAGGTTGTCCAGAGAGGTGGTAGATGCTCCATCCCTGCAAATATTCAGGATCAGGTTGGACAGGGCCCTGAGCCACCTGATCTAGTTGAAGATGTCCCTGCTCATTGCAGGGGAGTTGGACTAGATGACCTTTAAAGGTCCCTTCCAGTCCAAACTATTCCGTGATTCTAAAGTGAATTTAATGAATTAAGATAGTATAAATATCCCTGCTCTATTTGAAACAAAAAAATTGTTGCTGGACAGCTCATGAAAAAGGTAAAGCTGATTTTGATGTGGTGGTGTTTTTAAGAGAGAAGAGGGTCTTTTATTTTTTTGTTTTTCAGATAAGCTCAAAATGTTACTTAGGAAAAAAAAAGACTTTGGAAAAAAAATTATGGAAATTTCATTTCTAAGTTACGGGACTATTGTGATCTGCAGAAAAAGAGCATTCTCGGCAGCTGTATTATCTTTAAGTGCAGTGTATGAAACCTGCAAATATGCAGACCCCAGTTACCCATGCACTTGGATAGCTGTGTTCTGCTTGACAGTGGATATCTAGTTGACTATTTTCTTTACCTGAGAGTTGAGCGACTACCATGTAAGTGCTACAAGTCATTCCTAGGCCTTCTAAGTGTAGCAAACGTTAGCAGTTATCAAATATCCCTTTAAGGTTGTATTTTACTTAATGACTTCTTGCTTGAGCCTGTTTTTAGCAGAGTATGTAACTATTACTAATTTATCTCTTTTTGAATTCAGGTTCTATTTTGGATTTAAATCACTCATATACTGGCAGTTTGGGATTTATTTTTCTTTCCAAAGCACAGGAAAGTTTACAATTTAAAACACAACGGATAAAAGCTAGCTCGCGGTATACAGAGCCTGTTCCTTTTAGGTCACATGCTTGAATATGACTCAGTGTTGTATCATCGGAATCCGTTAGGCTGTTGTGGTCATTAAACTGACTCATTTTAGGTAGGCTAGTTTATTCCTACCTTTAGGAAGTCACAGTGCCAGTGAGCGCTGTACCTGGCAATCTCACTAGGACAGCAAATAGGAGCTTTTGTGTGAGCCTTGCAATTCATCGTTTCTCCACAGATGATAAACTCTGACTCTGGCTTACATGGAATTCTACCTCTGTTAAAGATTCCAGATCGGATCCTCAATAATAAGCTGCTGTCAGAAATTAATATAAAACATAGGAATGTATGTATTAGAAAAATGGAAGAGAAAGAAAAGGACAAATATTGCTTTAATATGTGAAGACTATACTTGAATGATTAAAGCGGTGGAAGAAATTAGCAGAGTTTCTCCACAGTCCCAAATTCTGAGTTTAGAAACGTGGGACTAGAAAAGAGCTCTTCATCTTTGAGGTAGGTCCCTCAGAATCACAGTCCTTATGTCCCCTGTTACTGACAAACTGGCCAACCTTGTCTTTAAATAAAGTAAGATTTTTTTGCTCCTACTTCTCTTATTTGAAGGCTGTTCTATAAACTTGCTCTGTGGTTTGAGACCTTGTAATTTTCAGCTTTAAATGGGTGTTTGACTATGCCTTATTTTGGTCCTAACCACTATTCATTTGACTTAGTTATTTGGTCTCTAAAGTATTTGAATTACTCAGTGTATTTTTATTCTGTGTAATTTTTTCTTATAAGATACAGGAGTTTCTAGTACATGTTCATGTTGGAGTCTGCTCTTGCTCAACCAGAGTTACCCAAACAGAATAATGTGTTCTGATTGAGCCTTATATAATGACATTAATATAGCTGAAAGCATCTTACATTTTGCCTTTTTTCAGCTGTATCATATTGTCAGGTTGTAATCCTCCTGCAATGAACAAATTCGTTCAGATATTAGTTGTCTTATTTTGCTCTCAAATGGCAAGGTCACAGTATGTAGCTGGAATTCTTGTTTGCCCCAAGTGCATTATTTCACATCTGGTTATTGTACATCATCATCTTTGTACTTTTCTCGGCATCAAACTTATCTAGTTCTGCTTGTATGGTACTCCCTTTTTCTGTGTTGAAAAACTACTTGTCAAAGACAGTATCTTGAGCACTTTCCAAAGCTCAGCAGCTTGGAAGGCAGTGCCTGGGAGCTAACGTTCAGGAAGACTTCACTCTCCTGAGGCAAACTGGAGAAATCACAGTCTCATTCATTTGCAAAAAAACATGGCTGTTGAGTCTTCCTGTAAGTCTAATATTGTGTTCAAGGTTTGAAACAGTTATTAGTCTTGTTACACAAAGAGAAGAATGAAGGATGATTATTCAGGCATTGGAAGAGATTTTGCATGAAGTAACCACTCTACAAACAGCAGAACCAGTGTTTGTTCTTCAGCTGTCCTATTGCATTTTATGGTCCTGAACGTATATGCAACTGATACTAAGCTTATGTTGTCTCTTTGCAGGGAGGTAGTACAGGCCAACTGTGTTCGCTGGAAGAAAAAGTTCTTATTTATGTGTAAAATCAGTGCCAGTGCCACAACAGGGATTCTGGATACTTGCATTTGCAGGGTGTCTGTACGGAAAGTAAGTAGTTCTTTTTCTCTCCTCTCCTCTTCTCCTGCTCTTTCTTCACTTGTTTTGGTTTAATTTTTAAATGTCTGATAAACTTCATAAAGCACATTTTTAGCTGAGAGCATGCCAGCTATTTGTCTACTCAAAATTTCATAGTAATCTTATTAATTACCTTAGTGTGACTAATCAATGGGGTTTTGCAATCTTATTGAAAAGGACACTTATTCCAGCAGGACGGCAAAGGAATTGCTCATCAGTCTTTATAAAGTTAGTCCTTAGTGGACACTTCTGGCAAGCAGTAGCAAACTTAAAAGCCTTGAACTGTGCTAAGTACCAGAATTTTGCATGCAGCACTTCCTACCTTTGGGACTAGACATTGCAAGAGTCAAATGTTGGTCGGCATCAGGCAGTCACCCTTCCCCCCGCCTCCACAAGATGACAGTCTCCTGCTGGCCTGCACTGAGGACATTATTAATATGAAGTTCTAAATGACAACAGTACAGCATAGCAAATGTGTGTTGAGCTATTTTAAAAGGAAGATTATTATTTGCTTTTCTAAAAACACAAAACAAACAAAGCAACCCAGCTATCTTTAACAGCTTAATAGCATGTCATCTTTTCTTTTTTTCTAGGAGTTAAAAGGAGGAAAGGCCTATGCAAAGGTAAATTGAGATGTATTTAATTTTGCCTTTTCTTGTCCTTTTATGCCCTTTAAAGTAATTCTAGAATAGTACTCTAATACCCATGATTTCATTATATGCATTACAGTGACACAGTGGTGTAGGAACTCTGGATCAGTGTGTTTTCTAGGTACATAATATTACACCACCAGAATGTTTTTTTCTTTCAATTTAGTATGTTGAAAAAGTTGATAAAAGTAAACTGTTCTCCATGTGTTTACTTTTTAAAATAAAGAAAACTCTCCCTGTTCATTTTCTCTCAAGACTTTAATTTTTAACTGAAAAAAAAACTATGCAGAATTTGGCACTCAACGTTTGTTTTCTGCTTTTTATCTTGGGCCGCTCCCTTTAATGGGGATCCTCTTATTCATATTTGAGAGAAACTGCTGTTGAGTGGGACTCAATACCGTGCATGTAGCAAGTACCTTCATTTAGTAATATGCTTACTACTAACTTTGTAATTTTCTCTTACCAGCTGGGATTTGCAGATCTAAATCTAGCAGAATTTGCTGGATCGGGAAATACCACTCGTCGCTGTTTACTGGAAGGTTATGATACCAAAAATACAAGACAAGATAACTCCATTCTCAAAGTAATTTGTTTCCTTTATCATACTTAAACAAATAAAGCAGAGAACAAGTGGTATTATTAAGCACTTAATTAAATTTAAAATATATTGCTGAACCTCATTCTAGAAGGAAAAGTATTTAAAGTAGGAGCATCAGCGTTGTTTAGAGCGAATCATTAAAATCCATGCAGTCTAAAATAGTTTGTTCTACTCTTTGAAATGGATCTGGATAGCTGTGAAATAAAAGCTTTCAAAAGGTATTCAGGTTCTAACAGGAACTGAAAAATGGAATAGTGAAGCATGATGAAAAAGTGAATACATTCATATAAATATAGCGATTATATCTTTAAGACTGGGCAACTTCCTGTGGAGCTTTTCTAAGACTGAATCTCTTAATTAGCTTATTTATGTATAAACTAGCTTCAACACTTCCATGACTCCTGGAACTTTTCCTCTTCTATTTGATAGTAATCAATGTAACAATTGGTGAGCATTGTTGCAAGAAACCCACGCTGGTGTTCTCTTCCATTAGTCCAGGGAGCTTAAAAAAATTAATAAGCTGCATAAACCTGAAAATAAGTACATATAGAATGATACAACTAAATTTTTTTAAGATTTCCTTTCCTACTAAGACACTAGGATTCATTTCTCATGTTATTGAGTATACTGTTTAAGCATGTACTTCCTGATTTCTTTAAGACAGTCATAGATTTTGTTCAGAAGATTTCTAGTTGATGGCTTTGGCCCAGCTAACAAGCCTTCTCAATGCATTGTTGTCCTATAGCGTTATTTACCTTTTGTGGTTTTATCTCTAATGTTAGCACAACCAGTTCTTGTATGCTAGCACTTTGCTAAACACTCTCAGAAAAGAACATACTTTAGCACCCACTGTTTTAAACAATATTGTTTGCTCATTAATCTTTTAGATTTCCTATTTTTGCCTTGAAGCCATCTTAACTATTAATGATTCTAAGATTCTTCTTGATCTATATATCTTTTGCAGAATCTTGTTCCTCCTGCAACTATGTTACTTTAAATGCTATTTTGTGTTGCTTGCATGTGTCCTACGAAAAAATATGTAGTTTTTTGAATGTATGTTTGTTTGCGTATGTGTTGATGCCATTTTATTTTACTTAAATGTAAGATTCGTGGCAAGTGTAACTTAGTGACATGACTGTGTATCCATGTATCATAGACCAATTCATTTTTTTTCTTAGAGTGGGTTTTGTTTTCTAAATGTGTAGGTTTTGATCAACATGCAGCTAATGTCTGGAGACCCATGCTTTAAAACGTAAGTTTATAAAAAATATCTGTGGGGGGTAGTGTTTTGGTCATGCATTCCATGTTGAGAATTAGACTTCTAATTTGCGTTTATAAATCTCTCCAATCTGGCAACAATATTAAAAGAAAAAAAAAAAGCACAAACAAATAATGGTAGCTGAATAATGGCTAATGGTAAAAATACTATTAGAAGTATCATAGTTCTCCTTGCCATTAAATACTGTATTTTCAAGCAAAGAATATTAGGCTGTACATCTGTAATTAAAAAAAAATAATCAAAGAAATACTTCTGGGGAAACTATTTCTGCAGCAAGCTAATATAAATATACTCGTTATGGGGTGATCTGACTAATACTTGTGTTTGGAAAATGCGCTGTTACTCCTTTTATTCACAAGTCTTAGATGATTTTAAAAGATTTAATTTTTAAAAAACAGAAGTGTGATATAACTTAGTACAAGAGATACTTAGTTAGCAAAGACATTATGCAACTTAGTAAAAGATGCAAGAGGTGACATCTGGGCGAGGGGCAGGGGGGATAGCTAGGAAAATACACTGCTATATATTTAGGATCCTTTGGCTTCATTGTCCTTAATCTGTAGCTAAGGAAATGTAATAGTTTTGCTAGAGCATGCTAGCTTCCCATAACTAACCAGAGAACAGCAAAATGACACATGCTAGGGAAAAACATAGTCATGAGTAAGATGAAATTGTTGCCTTCTTTCTAGGCTAACAAGCTATTTTGTTATGAGGCACCCAAGCTTAGTGGATGACTAAACTGAAACAGTACAACTGGCAAGTTTCCTATTTCCAGAGAACACCACTATCTTGCTAACCATTAACTTAATTATCCTGATCAGTAGGAAATGAAGAACTCTCACATGAAAAGAAAAAACGCGTTTAAGGAAAACAATCAAAAAAAAATTGCTAGCTTCACCCTTGTTACGTCAATCTCAACTTTTTGTGTAGGTTCTCAACTTTTATTTATACTTTCAAACTTTGTTGTATCAAAGATATCTTCCATTGTAAAGATACAATACTTACAAACTACTACATTGGAACACTGACTTCAGTACAGATCAGGTTTTTTATTCCAAATACTGTCTTGAACTGAATTTAACCTCATTTTTTATCAGATTAATGTAGGCAATCAAGGTACCTCTGAATAATCCGATGAAGAAAGATGATAATCTCATACAGACTTAATCTGTAGCAGTAAACATATGCTGAAGCCTTCCTTAAGTAAAAAAAGATTCTGTTTAAAGTGAAATGAGGCTGCAGCTCCAAGAAAAGCACCACTGATCTCCTAACTCAGTCTGATGTACAAGTATGAAGTAACTCATGATTTGGAGGTTTTAGCTGTTTTGAGCTGGTGTAATTAGGATAATCAAGAACTGTTTTCTGTACCAACTAGAGACTTTGTGCATTACTGTTGTGGCTGTATCCTTACCTTTGTTTCTGAGGAGATCTGAGAATGTTGCCTGCACCAGTTCTAGCTCAGATGATTCACCACAGGAACTCTACAACGTCCCTTTGCACCACAAAAGGCCCTTTCTCCTCTCTTCTTCTAACCTTCAGTAAGAAAAATAGCACACTGTAAAATCTCATTTTGTGCTTACTGAATAAATAGTAAGACAGTATTATCCGAATCTGTTTATTGGGCAAAGCTTTTCTGTATCTGTAGTTATTTAGCCCCTCTTGATTTACTTTTGAGTCAGACCTATTAACAAATACATCACTGGTACTGGTAAACAATTTCTCAAAAGCAACTAACTAATCATTACTCTTGTATGTGAATAAAACAATGTATTTCTGTTCTTTACTGGGTGGTACTAAAGTATTTGAAATTAGTACCTAAATAGTTTTCTGGCTCCCTAGGAAAAAATCTGTAACTGAAATTATTCAGACTTGGCATTTTCTTCCAAACTGATGATATAACCATTTCCTGGAACGTAAACTTTCAAAACAAACAGAACAAAAAATTTATCTAATCCAGATGTCCTTGGTAGAAAGAAAAATAAACCTTAAAACAATTTCACAATCTGGAATCAGCTATATATTTTATGAAGAAGCCTAGAAGCCTTGATGTTTGATCTGTGGTGACGTCCCTGAAAGCATTCAGTTTTTGCTTTCAAAAGTATGTTAGGCAGTTAAGTCCCATAAGTATTGTATTTCTAGAAGTTTCTCTCTTCACTTTCAAACATAAGAGAGGGGAATATGTTACTGTACATAAAGACAGTGACTAATTTATTGAATATGTCAAATCTAAACATGTCAACAAATGTCCAGTTGTTTGCAGACCCACAAATCTGTTCCCAAAGTCAAAAATAACAAAGCATTAAAAAAACTGTAGGTAACATCTTGAAATGTATTTTACTTGTATTTGCTTGCAAGAGAAGATTACTTTCACTTTGTCATTTTCTAATTAGTTCCTTTTGCACTAGCAAAACACAAACTTAGAAGTTTATTCATTTTAATAAAATATTCTTTTGCATCTTGGCACAATCTGAAACAAGCATTTAAGCTTTATTAAAAGCTTTTTTAAATTAGAACCAAATTTAAATTATGTCATACATGATGTTTTGTTTTATTTTGCAGGAGGTAGAATTTAGAGGGAAACAGATGGAGATGTTAACATAGGCCCCTTTGTTAGGAGTGGGAAGGTTATCAGCCCAGAATCTCCTCATGTACTGTAACAGAGATGAAACAAAGCCAGGAGTACATGACAGTGCACAAGTCGAGTAGACCAAATGTCGTTGTATGGGTTTGGGTTTTTTTAAACATATCATCTTGTCATGTATTCCCTGAAGTACTGAATTATATGTATTCTTAATGTGTAAATTATCCTATGATTCAATTTAAAAAAAAATATTATGAACTTCAAAATAAACACATATCGCTCTACCAATGATTAAAAAGGAAGAGCCTTTCCAAGGATCTCCAGAAGCCTGAAGGACTGAGGGCTGAGCAGATAGATTCTGTAGTATGTCCTTTTTCTTTTTTTTTTTTTTTTTTTTTCCTTTAACAAGGGGTTAGGCAGCATGTTTTCCGAAAAAAAAAGTTACAAACATATTAACTTGAAGTGCAGTATGAAGCTTACTTAAAAAGAAAAATCTGGGCTGATAAATTTGGAGGGATTAGAGCAAAAGTACAGCAAATCTTAACCACCTTTTCCTTACAGGCCTCCTTCCACAGCAATGTCTATAGCAGTTGCTGGAGAATCAGAATCTTTGCATGAGGACAGGAAAGGCGGAGAAAACTTAAAAGTACATCTGGGCATCGCAGGTATAAAATAATGCTCTTAATTTCTCAATTCTTTTATAACTGGCTTCATAGCTTCAAGGAGATGTACGAAATACTTCAAATCTTAAAGGGATGCTGACAGTTGGCCCACAAAGGGACCTTTCTGGTTATTTGTTGAGACACGCTCTTCTCGATAACATCAATGATATCTCTCCTTTTTAGTTTTGTAACAGTTTATTTAATGGCAAGAAAGAACAGGAAGTGGACTGATACCCTGCTTTCTTTTTAACATTTAAAATCTTTCTGTTTCTGTGTGTCACATTTCTTGATTTGCTTTGGATTTGTATTTTAACTGAACATTTAATTTGGCCCTTGATTTTCAACTTATGAATCATAGGTATATATATAACTGAGTAAATTTTGTGTGGTAAAAGTTCTAAGTATTGTATAACTTAAACTAGTTACTCTGAAATACAGACTATTAGAAAAAAAATACTATTAAAATACTTTATTTCAGGTTGAAATTTGAGGAGTTTGGGTTTTTTTGGGGAGTGTGGGGGTTTTGTTGTTTGGTTTTTTTTAACAAGCTTCAGGCTCTCACACAGCTTATTTGTTTCCACCCTAAACACAAGTTAAGTCATCTTAACCACAGTTACTTTTTCAGCCGGAAAATATCTAGCACACCATTCTACTATCATACTATGGAAAGCATGGTGATGTCTTTGATGTCTACAGTGTAGACAAGCCTAAAGCTACATTTCATACAAATCTTTCTAACCCAATGGTACTCTCTGTTTTATTCAGACAGAAACATATTATGATATTTATTATTTTTTTAAGGAATGCATATGTGTTAACATACATGGTATTTTTGCAGCACTTGAATCTTCAAAACGGCTTGTAGAAAACCAGTGTCAAGTCCCTAATCCCTCTGGGAAATCTGACACTTGAGTCTAATCAAGATTACAGGCAAAGTAATAACAAAGCTGGCCGTAGGAACATTATCTGACTTCTGTATGTTGCAGATATCTCATCAAAGAGTGCCTCAGTCCCAGATGAACTTGGTGCATGTGGACATTCCAGAACATCAAGCTATGCAAGTCAGCAGTCAAAACTATCAGGTAGCTGTTGATAATTTTGTTACGAATTGTTTGGGTTTATTTACTTTCACAGTTTTAGACTACAGAAGATAAGTATACTTTATTTGCTTAAAAAAGTTTGAAGTTGAAAGCTTTTTCCTAGGAGTTTCAGGTGTGGGGAGGGTAACATTTTTCCCTCTTAAAAGCACAATGAATTATCTCTTCAGATGTGAGACAGCTTTTCCCTTTAGTGCCCTCCAATCAACATAACTGAATGAGGTTTTTTACCTCTTCCATGTGTAAAAACAAGTAATGTACAAATGGAGCCTTAGTTCTAAAAGCTGAAGGGGAAGTAATAACACCAAGTCATTATATTTGTTAGGAAGCAAGAGTTATTTAGAAAAAAAAAAGATGTGCTAGAACACAAAACCCAAAATAAATTGCCTAGTTGGTGTATTCCCATATATTCATAAGGCTTTTGAAGTCTCTTTATAGGAGGACAAAACACAAATTCTGCTTTCAGGATGGTAAAATACAAGTAATGATCTTGGCTGTCAACAACATTCCTAACTTAGCTCTCCTGCACTTTCCCAACAGGATACAGCACGTGTCACTCTAGATCATCCAGTCTGTCTGAACTCTGCCACAGGAGAACCACCTCAGGGGGTAGTACCTCGACAGGAATTGGAAGTATTCTAGAGCCATGTGAAGAGACTGAGCCAAACGTAACCGAAGCTAGTATTGATACATCTGTTAAAGATGCACCATCAGAAAAACTCTGCAGGTACACTAAACTTTGAAAGCCTTTTCTAGCAGAAGTAAAACATAATTTACTACATGACTTCTAAGAGCTCTAAATACATTCATTTTTGCAGACATCCTGTAAAACAAGACTCTGTGGAGTCACAGCTGAAGAGGGTTGATGCTACCAGAGTTGATGCTGATGATATAGTTGAAAAAATACTCCAGAGTCAAGACTTCAGTTTAGACTCAAGTGCAGAAGGTATGGAGATAAATAAGGGAGCTTAGGGAAAATTGATGCACATTCCAAGTTATAGAAAAACCCACTCTCTTCATAGTCCTTGTTGCTTGTAATTGTAAGGACTGTGCATATAGATCACGACATTTTCTGCTTCATCCTGTCTCCCAGAAGTTGAAAAGACACTTGCAAGACTTGGGTAACCTTCCTAGAGAATTACTTTAAGCCTGAAAACAGTAGGGGGAGATTTATGAGGAAGGTTATTCCTCCAACCTATACCATGTGAAGTTTAGTTCTTCATTACTTAAAACTTTTGGATCTGAAATCATCAGTTACAAAACTGGTAGATTTAGAGTGACTGCATTTTAGCTAGAGCAATGTTAAAGGAAGCTAATGTGTTAATTCCCTTGCTTTTTAGAAGAAGGTTTAAGATTATTTGTGGGCCCTGGTGGAAGCACTTCTTTTGGAAGCCATCATCTACCTAACAGGTATGTAGCCTAAACAACTAATCCATAGGTAATACTAAACAAAAATGCAGTTTTTCTGTATGTACATTCTGGATCTTTGCATCTTCTATTCTGTATCATTTAAAGGTAGCAAAAGAATTAGATGGCCAGGTTTTAAAATAAAACACATAGGTTAGTTCCAAAATGAAACTGATCTGTCAGCTATAAGAATTACAACTTTGAGAAGTTCTGAAGAGTCTCCGTTCCAAAGTTTTCAGGTATGAGCAATGTTTCAGTATGGACACAGGAAGCAGGCACCAGTTTGAAATTTTAGCTCTACAGACTTACTACATTACGCTCTGGACCTGGAAGAAAGTCACATCCACCTTTAGAGTATCAAATTTTAAGTCTTCCTGGTAACACACCTAATTTTCTTCACTTAGTTTTGCTCACAGCTCTTTCTGTTTCAATACGCTACACTATTACTGTTTCAATGGCTCGCGTATCTTTCAACTATTCATAGCCATAAACTCTCTCCTTTGATCATCTGCTTCAAATTATCTTGTAGTTGTTTTTGAATCAGGAAGATATTTTCTTCTCTGAACTCTCTTCAAATGCTCTGATATGTGACTTGACCTGAATGTATTAAGAGTTTTCTCAGATGAAAAAACATTAAAAACATGTAAGAATATGTTCTAATACCATGATTCTGTAGTCCAGGGTAGCTCCTAAGATTTTTCTTTATCTCACAAAATTAGCATAGCATTAGTATTTCAGCGAGTACTTCTGGAACTAGGTATAAAGACTGAATATAATCAGCACAGATAATGTGCTGAAAGTTATAAAACAAATTTTTTACACAGCAACCAATACTGATGGTTAAAAGATAATTTATTGGCTTATTTGCAAACTGGGCACGCTAACTTCTATCTAGGATAATGTGTATGGCCATAGAGCACACTACAATAGTATATAAAGATCCATCCTAATTCAATTGCCAGAACAGGCCAGGCAGAATATTATACTAAGGCAGAACTTTGCCCTATTAATTTTTGACATAGTACTGCAATTTACCATGTAGAACAACTCACTATGCTCTGTCATGTGGGGGCGAGACAGTTTTGTAACTGTGCATTTACAATTCAGCATGAACAAAAGGCTGGAAGATGTTTTTCTTGTATCTTAACATAAGAAGACTGCCACTTACTGTTTTTTTGAGACATTTCTCTATTTATGTACAAAAGCATTAGCTGCATATGATATATATGAGGTGGGAGATAATGTTTAAGGAACTACAGAGAAGTCCAAGAGTAACTTATTTTTCAGTAACGTTATTTATCATTCTTCATTTTGACTGTAGTATAACAGAAAATGTTTTAATGCATTAAAGTGAAGGTTACTCAATGCCATGGTAATTATGCATGTTTTCTACCCTTCACATTTAGCTGTTCGGTTGGGTTTTTTTTTTGTTGTTTTTTGGGGTGGGGAGGTTGGTTGCTTGGTTCTTTTTTTAAACAATAAACTTGCTGATCTGTGATACTTGCTGTTTAGTTTCCATCTTAGTTCAATTCCAATTAACTTTTTTCAAATATTCTTTCAGAGTAGGATCTGGAGCATATGAGCAGGTGGTGATAAAACGCTAGACTAGAATGACAAACAAGAGGAAAACTTGGAGCTCTGTCATTGATACTTCCGGTTTTGTTTGCTCTGTTGCAAGAGTTGTGAAAGCCAAAATGAACTCAATGGGATCTTTGTTTTGAAAAATAATGGAATGCCTCTTGCTCACAAGAGCTTCATTTCTGTGGTATGAAAACAATGTTTAGCCATGTGTACCTTGTGAGAGCTCCACCTGATGTTAGTGGAACTACTTGCTTTTTAAGTTGTGTGAAACATTTTTGGAATGGTGATGAAGTGTCTCACTTCAGTATCTTATACAGGACATCACTTGCAGTGATGTACTTTGTAGCTTCTTACCTAAAGAAGCTTATAAAAGTTGGTCTTAAATGAACCTGAAGAAATTAATTACTCAGTTTGATCCTAACTGCCATTTTAGTCTTACAGAGCTAATTACTTCTATCAAGTCAAAATTATTATCAAGCCAAAATTAAGGCCTCCACCTAACAGCCCAACGATGTGTTAACGTAACCAAAACCCTTTCTTAAGAGTACTGAACATAACATCATTGTAATGCTGAACAGCAGAGGTGAACTTCACATCCATCTAAAAAAACTCCAACTAAATAGATCTTAACCAGCCATTAATCAGTTGCGTTAACTGTAAACTAAATGAAGTTTAGAGGCTTAAACACATCAAATGTGACATCTGTTTTCATGCAAGTGATAAAAGAAGTGGGATTACACATAAAAATACTAAGGCACAGTAGTGTATTATCAAGAAAAGCTGGCTTGATTGTTAAATCTGGAGTTCAAAAGCTGCTGCCATAGAAACTCGCTTCAATAATGTATGAACCTTGAGATTCAATGGGATGGTACTGTTTACAAACCTAGTCAGTAGTTTACTACCACTTAGAACTTTTTATTGTAGATTAATCCTTCACAGGTAGTGCTTTGCTTGTGTTCTGAATGTGCCTTGTGGGATTGGGGAGGTAAAGGGAGATTAAACTATTTACTAAGCAATTTAAGCTTTAAAACTAGGTAAACATCTATAGTATTATCAATGTAACTTATTAAGAAAAGCACTTTATTGTAGATGTACTCTGCACTCTGAAAAAGTCTTACTGTGCAGCAGATTTGTTGAACACTTCTTCCTTCACTATCTGTCCACTGTTACTTTAAAGTCCATGTACTGTATTTAAATTTGCACAAATAGTGATTTGCCTGACAGGCAAGAAAGATGAAAGATCTCTTAAAATTTTAATTGAGAATTATGAAAGAATCCATTTTTAAAGGGTTCTAGTTCAGGCTTGGCTCCGCTGTATTTAATTGTAAATTGCAAATTAGTTTAATTTTGTTGTATTGTTTCTCAGTAAGGCTTGGACTAAATAAAAATACCAATAGTGTGGCCATTTTTGAAAACTCTGAATGCTTCAAATTCTGCTCAGAGTGATGCTTGACACCCTTTTATTGACTTGTAAGTAGGCCATATTTAATAGGTTTAATTAGGAAAAGCAGGCTTTGTTTTCCATAAATCCATAGTAGAATTATTAAACTAATTTTTATGTGTTATAAGGTCATTTCAGATTTTAAAGCTTAAGTACTGTTATTGAATATGATTAACATGAGCTATTTCTCAGTTATGGTACTTAATTTTATTTCCTACTGCTAATTGTAATCTCTTTAAAGTGTTTTAATGGGTAAAATAATTAAGAAAGATTATATGTTAGCTGCTGTTAATAAAAGTGTGGTATTATCCATTTCTGTCCTCCACAGGAATTTTAAACAGAAACTACGTAACTGCTAGTACACAGCTCTCTCTCAGAACATGATAGTTTCCTTTCCTGTTATACAACTAATTTGTACCCAAAAAATCCTATTGCAAACCACAAGATGCATGAAATTTGTATAAATTAGTTGCTTTCAGTACTCTTTAGCACTGCTACATTTGTTGACAAATCTATTTAAACCAGTAGTAGTTAGATGGTAGCTTACTTAAGTTTACTAGGAAAAACTGGCATAATTTAAGAGACTTCTAAAAAACATTGTACAGCTACGTATGTAATTCTTGAGGGAACTTCCATAGCCCAGACTTGTATTCTATGTTAAAAGGCATAGCTAACTGCTGTAGATCAGATATTTTGTTTACTAGAAACCAATTATTTTCTTGCTTGAGCAGATCTTTTAAATAGGAGGGATGTTTACAGGGAAAGCAAGCTTTTAATAAAAGTGTATCCTAGTAATTTATTGTTCTTTGAATTACAACTCTTTATGAAGTGATTCTCTAATTGTGCATATTTTAAGTGGAATATAACCTTCATATTTAGATATTTCTTTTTGTAAACTGTTACAATAGTACTAGAGACTCGTATAGTAAACTGTTCGGGATGTGTTGGTGGGTTTTGGTTGTTAGGGTTTTTTTACTGTATTTAAATGCAGATCTCTCAGACATTCAATAAACTCATGTCTTCAGCTTGGAATCTGTTTCTAAACAATTGCGACTTCTTTTTTAATGCAAAAATTACAAACTTAACTGGAAGTTTGTGTCCATTTCAGTTTTTCTACTGCTTTTCAAACTTTGCCTCTGCAGATTATTAAAACTTCATCTCCAGTCCACAAAGTATTTAATGGCACAGTTACTAATATCTGGTTATTTATCTGTCTCTTCGAGAGGAAAAATAATGTCTGTCTTATGCAAATGAAGAATCAATTTTAAAGTATGAGGCATACTGGTAGGTTAATTATTAAGCAGGCTCCACAACTAGCAGTATTTGGGAAAAGTGAGGGCACTGTGTATAGCCTTTCCTCACCTTGCAAATGACAATTAATCCTCCTCAGTTGAGTGTAAAGACTTACTGCTACTAGAACTTTTCATATGATTTGTATAATTTTGTGAATTACCTTCTTATTTTTCTAATAATTGTGGTATGGATTTCTTTTCTCATCAAAGCATTCAAAATAACCAAACTTTTTAGTACTGTACTTTTTTTAGTACTTTTTAGATTGGTGAAAATTGCACCTAATTATAGTACTATTTCACACTCAAAAACAGTTCACTTATCAATTAATTGTATAGAAAGGATTAAGAGAAGTAACTGTACCATGTATAACCAATGCCAGTCTCAGCTGTCTTTCAATTCAAAAAGGACAACACTTTTTCCAAAATTTCAGCAGAATACCCCAGAATCTCTTTTGTGGGTTGTCGTCTCTCTTCTGTTTTTATGAATCAACAGTTTCCTAATAGAATAAAAGGCAAATCTCCTCCCCAAACAAATCCTCCAGTTAAGGATCTCACAGAGTTCTCTCAGAAGTATACATGTATATACATAAAACATTCATAGATGCTAGTCACCTTACTGAATACCAGCAACTGCAAATATAATCACATGGGGATTTTTTTTTTTTAAATGCTTTGCTCTTTCTACTTCTGTGTTTTCACACTGTTTTAGTGATGCATACGTTGTAAGGAAAACGTGTCATTTTGGACACGTTTCTTTTTTAATCTGGAAGGAAAACATCTCATGAATGAAAACAAAGTTATGCACCACTGCTGCACATACATATGTAATATACCAAGGCAAAACCATTATTGTGGTATGGGAAAATATTTTCCTTTACTACCAGGGGGCAAAACAAAGCAGAGATATGAAGTACCAGAACTTCAAGTGCTGTCATTGAACACTTACATGCATTTTGTGGACCTTCTGACATGGGAAGACAATACCAGAGAGACAAAAAATTAGCATAGTAGTATGGGGAAAAATGGCCTTCTATAATTCTTGAGGCAAAATAAGTAGTTCTGCCTTCTCTCCGTTCTTGCCTGCTCTCCTCCTCCTACCTGTTGGATCACAAGTTTCTGTGACAGGTAAGTTGATTCAGTTCCCTGTATGGAGTCTCAGCAGGATCTGCTGACAAGAAGGGGAAAGGCACACACACCTTAATACATTTGTTAACATTCCTGTGGAACGGGTTATTTTCCTTTTGTTGCTTCCTTGTTAAAAACTAGAAATTATCAAGTAACAATTTTCTTTATTTATGTGAAGGAAAACCCCTAAACATAAGCTAGCGAACCTCTGCCTAGGTGCAGAGCTGTATGCACTGCCCTTCTGATCACAACTACAATTGTTCATATACTTGTAAAGGCACTAGTTACCGGGGTTTTTAGTTTGGGGTTTTTTTTGTTCTTTTAAATTTGCTTTATGATCTACTAATGTTTCCCTAGTTATCTTCATCTGAGTATATGCTAGTGTTAGTGCATTTTATTTTGGGGATGTTCCCAGTGAACTGCTTGCATACAAGCCTGCATTAAAAATGTGAGGGTTTTGTGAATGAGGCAGAAAGTGCAAAGGACTTTTCCATAAGAATTTTTCTGTCATTTCAGAAGCCCCTTCCTATGTTTCTTCTACTCAGCTTAAATAACAAAACCAAAAAAGTCCCACCAACTAACCGTTATGAGTTAGACATAACCAGCTGTAACTGAATGATCCAAACATAATTTATCAACGTAATGATAACAAGTATGGAATAGAGCCTAATACCATGGAAACCCATGGGAGACAGGACTGAAACACATTAGAAGTTTATTAACTGTGAGATCTTATTTGTTTGAGAAATCTCTAGGGAGACAGACAATTAAGTCCTCTGGCTCTCACAATTAGGCAGTTGGTTTTTATTATATAATTGAGGGGATATTTTCAGAACTTATTTATACCACTTCCTCACTTTGTTATTAAACACTGATCAGAAAACATTCTGTTCAGCTATTCTGACCATAATCAATCCCTACTAACTTACTCAATAGCTATCAAGTTATTTCCCTTATATTCAGAATACTGAACTGTTTTGTGGGTTTTTTTTTTTTTGTTTGGTTGTTGTTATTTGGAGTTTGTTGGGGTTTTTTTAATCTACTTTATTTGGATTTTACTGTTTTGAACAACCTAAAGTTGATCTGTTTTGAGATGTGTGCCATCTTCTGGTCAGTGATATTGCCAGAGTCTAAAACATTTCATCATTATAAACTTCCTTTCAGCACCCTGGTTTGAGACATCAGACTTGACCTTTTGTCAAAGTGCAAGTTCCAATGCGACACAATAAATAGTGTATTTATTCACAAATATTCATAATAGTTTCCTCAAAAGACCAACCTGATAATGAAGAGCTGTGCAAAATGAATCCTGTGAGAGGGTTTAACTGCTCCTGAAAAGACAGTTAGTTCAGTACTTTAAAGAAATCTTGATTAAAATTTATTTAAGCCAGTGGAAAACTGGAAAGTTGGCACACAAAATAGCATACCTTGTTTTAGTAAAAGATAGCCTCAATTAAAATATATATATTCCAAATAGGACTTCTGTACACGATATGCAATCTTGTCTTCAGTTTCAGTGCACGTACGTATTTTAAGGAAAACTGAACAGACAGGGCCGGACATCTGTAGTTTGATTTCATATTTTCCCCAAGAAAGGCAAAAGTAAGAACATAAGAATTGATAGTGGCCCAAGCTATCACTAAAAATTTAATCCTTTCCAAAGAAGAGGGAAAGTATCTATGAACCCCCTAGAAACTGGATGATGGTTTAGGCCCCTTCACATCAGTCCACCAAATATTCACATAAACCATTTTCCAAATATAGCTACAAAGCCTTAAGGGTGTATTGTTTTAAGGAAAAACAAGCATGTACTCGTATATAGTCTTGTCTGTTCACAGTGTGCTGTTCACAGACAGTGCTGTAATTAGATGTTACCTGAATACAAAATTCAAGACCAATATAATTCGGAATCTGACAGGCCCTCCTTTTCTTCCCTTTTCCTCAAAGTAATTGGGCTATAAAGTACACTAAAGATACGTTTCAAAAAGAAATTACACAGAAAAAAGTTCTGTGGTCCAAAAATCTTATAACTATAATAAACCATATAGTGAGCTGCAGAGGTATTTTCTTATAAGAAGAGAATGCTATTCTCAAACAGCTATGCTTATTGATCTCCAAAGAATATTTACCAATTTTGAATTTTACATATATTTTAATATACCAACTATTGCAAGTTTGTATCACAATGTCAAAAAGGTAAAACCATTCTAAATATAAAGACTAATTTTAATCAATTCTTAATGTTAGTGACAAATATTGTGATAAATTTAATAATCCACGTCTATTTGTTGTAGGAGAAAAAAAAATCTCCCACAAAACAGAAAGCTTAAGTAAGTACTTTTTAATCATTCAGTATGACAGGGCACTGCAGATCATTCTTCTTTCCCTGAAACTCAGCCTGCTATAGATTCTGTACCATTTCTGAATTCAGAGAATTACGGCTGCCTTTTCCCTTTATGTCTCATCTTCCACCTTAATCATTTCAAGTAAATTCAAAAAATTTAGGCAGAAGGATACAGCCATCTTAAGAAATTGTCATGCCCTTACATAGAATTTTTTATTTTCAGAAAGTTGTGAAACTTTCATGTTTCACAAACATAAAGTCAGTTCTGGTAATACTCATTCTAAGCTGCCAATAACATTGTGAAACATACACAGAATGACATTTTTTAATTAACCATCTCTTTACTTAAAAGAAATACTCAGTTGAGATATTAAAATCGGTTTAAAAAAATTGTACACAAATAAACTTAAAAAGAACTGCACTGTATTGCTTCATTAATCCTGTATGAACAAGCCAATACTGTGCATCCTTCAAAATTTCTGTCTTCCTAAATCCATCATCTAATATTTGCTTACTGTGCATTTATACATACAATTCATCTCTACTTAAGAAAAAGTCATCCTCCCAAGCCAGTAAGCTCTATTATCTATAACATCTCTGCTTTTCAATTCCGCTGAATGCGTCGTCAAGACTTTTTGGGCAACAGCTGCACATGAAAACACAGAAAAACATTTTCAGGTACACCAAGAGCAGTTTAACTTTCACAATGACAGACTTTTTTATTCTTTTTTCAAAAACAGAATAGTCAAAAATACCCGTTTCATATTAATTAAATTCAGCTTCTGCAAAGTTACAGGATGAGTTATTTCCCAAGCAGCAGTTATCAAGAGCTTTGATAAAAAAAACGAGGACTAAATCTACATCCCCCTCCACCCTCTCCGTTCAACATCATGGCACTCTTCCCTACTATTGAATTACTTAGCTATAAATGTCTGTGGCACGTTCCAGTTTATCTGGAACAATATTAAGTTTTCACAAACCTGAGTATGTTCTCATCTTAAAAAATGCATCTATAAATTTTATTCTATTAAGAAAAAAATAAACCTATGTCTGACTCACATTATTCAGCACAACAACATAGTTCTGTGTTATCATCAACTATCCTTGGAGCTAACAAAAGATTACCAAAAAGAATCTAGTCACGATAGCTACAATATGGTACAGAAAACAAACAGAAATACTTAAAATTTTTCTTCACAGAAATTCCTTTCTTTTAGCCCCGATACTCAATGAGTTACTGCTATCTTTGTCAGAAGCATTCATCTTCACTAAATGAGAAAGGTGCTCATGGACAAATACTGGAAAGTTTAGAAAAGATTTTATGATTCTAGTTAGCACACAGAACACACCATTTGACAGCCTCTAAAAAAATACTTCCATTACTTTAATTGAACTTTGTATGAGAAATCTGTGATCTAATTCTCTTCATTTTCATGTTCAGTAGTGAACATCACAGCAGAGCCATCACTGCTCAGTGTGACCTTGCCAGCAATAAGCTTGTGTAATTTCTCAAAGGTACCACAAAGTTGATTGACTTTGGGAAAAGAAAAGATTGTTCTAAGAGGTATATAAACCACATTTCCATCGACAAATGGCTCCATGCCTTTTTCAACAACCAGCTTTCGAAGATCTTGTGAAAAACAGCTCATTGAAAGTTGGAATTTGGATTTTCTCTCAGTAGGATCATCATTATACTCCTCATGTTCTGACATTAAACGGTCCAGCAGACTTTGCTTAATGATTTGTGCTGTGAAAATAACTTCACTGACCACTGCCTTCTGCAGGTACTTCTCATCTTTAAGACTTGGATACACTGCTTTGAAGACCTTTAGAACATAAAACATAGAACATATGTTTTATATGTTTATATATATATTTATATGTTTATATATATAGAACATAGAACACATAAAATGTTTATCACTAATACAGGCTCAGATTTTAACATTTCCTTCTCAAAAAGAGCTTCTAAAATGTGAACATTATTTTTGATTCAATATGGGTTTGCTTATTACTTTAAACGTTTCTAGATAACAGAAAAACTAGTCAATATGGCTTGATTTTATGTACTACAGCTACAATGGCAATTACATAAGTCAACAGAACTTCAACAAAACCAGGTTTTTATCTGCAAGCTATACTTGTAGATCAGGCAAGGTGAAGCCCTGCAATTCTTGAATTCTTTTTAATCATTCTCTCACTTTCCACGTTACTCATCATGAGGCTCTAGGGACTGTTCCACAGCTACATAGATTTTAAATTACTTCTGGAAACCAGGACTGCAGCTATGTCTTTTATTCAGTTTTCAGAGTAAAACATTAAATATTCTCTCACAGACACACAGAATGGTAAAAAATAAATTGTGACATCAAAATCTGTGAACTTGTAGTGTGTTCCACGCTGAGCTATACGCCAAGGCAATTAAGGAAACTAGTGTCATTCCCACTAGTTTACTAGGAAGTGCTTTATACCAACACAGTACCAATGAAGTTCCACAGTCTATAACTATTTCTTCTTACTTTCTGATTACATCTTGAAATGTTGATTTCTTTCTGTAAATTAGTTACATAATAAAAATTAATTTGATGTTCCAGGTTTGATAAGAAACACATGAAATATAACACTCTTGTTTAAACTCCAAAGATACTGATGTCAAAACTCCCTCCATAGTGACCTTGTAACAGAAGATAATAAAAGCAGTATCTAGTACCTCTCAGTCACCAAGACATATTTCTAAGTTTCTTGAACATTATAGAGCACTTCGCAATTCGATTAAGGGCAGTAGATGGCAGGTGAAATTTCAAATGTACAGAATGTCTTTATAGCTTGGAAACTACAGAAGACATTCCCATAATGTTACGTTTTACTTCAGGTCACAAGTCACTTGAAGATGCACATGTATCTTCAAACAAAGAAGTGAAATATTAGAATATGTTCACTGAAACAAATAATTTAAGGCCTTGTAAGATTGAAAAAAAGCCAAAAACCCAATATATTTCTCTTTTTGCATTATTACTTCATGTTATCTCTGAAAAAAAGGTCCTTTGATTTATGGCACAAGGCACAAGGCACTTAGATGCATTAGGCTTTGTTGGTGTGACACACTGTAACACACAGCAGAGTACTTTAGAAAAATATTATCTGATGTTATCTAAAATGAAAGCTATTTAATGCTAAAACCCAAAAAGGTTTGATATGCACCATCAGAGAACAGGGTACTTGGCAAGATATGATGTTGTAGCAAAATCCAGAACTGGCTACCTGAAAACACCAAGATTAGGGTGTAACATCAAATGCTACTGAGGCAAACCACACAAAACAGGTTCTGTCAATCCAGTTTCTGGGACATGCCTTCCTTCTGATAATATATTTGACAAGACTATGCAGTTCTTCAAAACACACACTCTGTCAGAAATGCTTTTTTATACTTTTTATTTTTTACCTATCTGAAGAATCTGTGTCTGTGCCAACAACCACATGATGAAAAAATTAATGATTAGAGGAACAATTATAAAAATAGCGTCATGGTATACCTGGCAGAAAGGAAAATTCTCATTCCAAGGATAACAGTGTGATAAAATAAAAATGATTGCTATTTAGCAAATAACCTAAAAGTTAAAGGCTTTTATACAATTAGAAACACAAATCACAGACTTACACATTTTTGACCTAATAGTGTGTGTTAATCAGAGCTAAGACTGGATAGCAATAGCAGAGCACATTAAGAGCATCTTCATAGGCAGGTCATAGAAAACTCTATTCATCCTCCTAAAAGAAGAAAATAATACTTACTGTTTTGTAAGCTGGTTTAGTGGGCTTCTCAAACTGAGCGGATTCACTGGCTTGAGGATATTTTCTAACAAACACGCCTATTTGAGTACAAAACCCAACATTCTCCATTCCTTTCGGTGGATGCCCTACGCCAGTAAATTCCACTGAATAATCATAGTGTCTAGCAGTCTCTAGAGCCCTAAGAAAGACAAATTATTCCAATCATACTAAATATTCATCTTTTAACATGATAAAGATACATTTTCTAACAGAAGCAAGACCCTAAGCTTGTGAATGCTTGAGCATAATTTCTCTAATACTACTCACATGCCTGAAGATAAGCACTGTCAAAACTTGCTGAATCAGAGCTGTCACCATATGCCTACCATAGTCTGAATCATTTAGTATCAGTAATTTAGGCAACCAGACATTACTGTTCTTCTAAAATATCTGCATAGAATATGCATGTTCACAGTTGCTTACTCACTGTCTTAAACGCATTGAAAGTGAGCTAAAAACTACCAATTTTAGAGAACAAAATTGTTTGAGAACCCATTATAAAAACCATACATACCCCAAAGGCACAAGAGACCAGTTAATAGGTTAAAAAAAAAAAGCGAGGTTTGTTGTAAATGTATAAAGAGTAAAGCCTGCCTAATCAAGGTTACAACAACATACATGACATCTAAATGAAAACCACTCTTGTAGTACTGTACATCAGCCAGTGTAAAAACAGTGATGGGGCAGGGAACTAAAACGGCACTACCTATCTGTATCATTTTCCATGAAAAAGTAGTAAGCTAAGTTACTATCTCATGTATTTTACAGAATATTGCAATACTTATATTTCACAACACAAATGTTAAGACTTTCTCATGTTTGCAGCTTAAAAAATATCACTCCTTCAGTGATATCACTATTCTTAATCCATACATATCCAAAAGTAGAATCTAAATTTACTTTAGGTCATATAAATGGTCTCTAAGGTATTCATCCTTTAGCTAATAATGCAAACAGGTTTTAGTATCATTATTTAGGGAAAAAGGTATGCTCGAAGCTTTGCAAAACTATATACTCAAAAATCACTGCATAGTTTAAAGTCTATGGCAGAAACAACCTAATTTAAGGGACGTATTTTCCAAGATACAATTTCTGACCAGGATTTGGCTATTGAGGTATGGCATCCTTTATTGTACTATATATTTTCTTCCACAACTGTCTGATACTTGAATGTCACCACAGGATATAGATCCCACTCCCTCTTTATTTTGTTTTTATTACATCTATTGATACTAGAGTAAGATACATCTCATGCAACCCTGACATGTACATACGTTTTGCATAAAATCTTTCATTGTGTTATGATCCACTATACTATCCTTAATCTTATTCAACATGCTCTGCTACTGTGATTATTTGATAAATCTGCTTGCATACTCTTACAGAAAGGTCTGGACTAATTGGGTGCTTTGATTATACACCATACATAGTGAGCATATTTCTTAGGTTCTTATGAAGCATTTCTATGGCAGGGTATTATTATGTTAAACAGTTATTTAATACCTCATGCTTCAAATGCATTAATTGCAATGAAGATATATAAAAATGAAAGTAAAAGTTTTAAATATTTTTTCTTTCAGTTACAGTAAAACCAAGCCAACTTAACAACCATCATAAAATGGAAAACCCACAGAGCATGCTTAACTATTTACAACAGCAAAGAAATGTTTCAGCAAACCAGTAGGTGTGAAACTCCACTGACACCAAACCACATACATACACCATTCTGAAAATGTATAGCTATTCCTTTCTCACATTACTGAACACTCAAAGCTGTCTGCATACGATGTTCAGTAAACTTACCAGCTTTGAAATTGTGCTCTGGTCCATTCAAATTTGTGGTCTGAATGCCTGAATAATGTCACTCCTGAAAGCAAAGGGTTAAATTCAGAATTTGGAGTACTGATCACAACCATGCTTGGAGACATGAAACCAAACACCACTTCAGGAAACTTCTTTAGTTCTGATTGTTCCAGGTGCTCTATTCTGTAAAGGATAAGTTTGTGTATGTCTTTGAAATATAGTAGGGTGCTTCTAATCTTCTTAACAAGTCAAAAAAACCCGCAAACCTGTATCTGTACCTTGTAATTTTAAGCCTAGCTTTGCAATATCAGCACACTGTGACTGAGTGGCAGCTTAGAGGTTTTTGTCTGAGATAATTTCCTTTTGCATTTTGTATTTTTTCATCAATATCCTTTTTCCACTATAACCTAGCATTAGCTAGAGCTAAGAATTTCTTTGTATGGTTAATTTAAGCACAAGTTAGAAGATGCCACATTCTGCTTGAAAGATTTGCTCAACAGTATGGACAAAATTCCAAACTGAACCCTAACGAACTTATAAAAATGGCCTAATACTTACAGTTCAATACACGTTACCAAGTCAAAACCAAGCATGCAAGGATCTTTATGGGCAACTGAACCATGATGCAAAGTAACAGTTAGGGATCTTTCAGTTGGTTGCAAATAATCACCAGGAAGAGGAGACAACCTATGCCTACAAAAGTATTAAAAACATGACGTCACAGAAAGGAACTTAGGCAAAGATAAATTTTGCATATAACTGAACTAGCCAATACCCTAAATAGATACCTTGAAAATCTCAAAAAGGTTAATTATTTTACAGGGATTAAAAAAAAAAAAAAAAAGAATTTCTAATACAAACACTTCTTATGACTATCTACAATAGGACAGAAAGAGCAGAGGAGCTAATCCAGCAGTTGTCATGTTTACAAAAATTTCTGCTCTACTGTCAAGCCACTTGCAAAGCTGCTTGTAAATTCTGATAGCAGCTCAACTCACAGTAAGTAGCACACAGCAAATCTGGCTTAGACACATGTTACAGGGGTTTTGGGGAAGTTATTTGAAAAGCATATTAACCTTTTTTTCCCAAATAAAATAGACTGAGAACTAAAATATACATGCAAATTTCATTCTGAAATACTGCATCAGACAAAACACCCAATAAACACTAAATATAATAAAAGGCTATTTTTTTTCATTCTTAAGAAAGAACAAGTGATAATGTCAACAACTAAATCCTACATATTCATAGAAACCACATTAATCGGCTTCCAAGAGAGAAACTTTGGCGTTCCTCAGTAGTCTGACCCACGTGTCAAAGATTACATAAACTTCACCTTTTAGAACCTTCTAAGCCAGACACAAAACATTAAGCTAACCTTCTCATTTTGAAAAGATCAACAAGAAAGAAGTCCCTACTACAGTAACTAAAAGGGAGTTACAAGCACATTTCAAAAAGATCAGATTTGCACATCAAAATAATGTCATGTATGTACATAAACAGGTATTACTAATACATGTGTTAACACCTTTACAAACAGCATATTTCTTAGATGTACACACCTTCAGAACAATTTCATGACTTGGACCTTTGCTACATTAGCTAATGTTAAGGCCATCTACAGTCCAGTATTCCCCAGAGACAGGTGCAATATAACTTAATTAACAACAATGGATAGCTCCTCATTTGCTTAGCTGGTATTTCTGCATTTACCTTCATTTTAATATTCTTGAGAAGAAATTATGTAATATGCCACTAGGTCAAGCCAAATACAAGCCTTAAATTAATACAACGCAAGAGCTTACATTTTCTCTTTCATTATACTTGCACAGATATCTAGCCCAGCTAACACTTCAATGCAACTGCAGAATTTCAGCATCCAGAGAAGAGTACAGTCAGCACATCCTAAATCTGCCACCTGTGAATTAGATATTAAACTATGTGTAAGTGCTGCATATTTCCAAGGAATTTCAGAAACTTTCATAACATAAAAATTCCATATTTAGGTCAAAATAACATTTTAATAATAAAATAAAGCATTTCACGATCATAACTAAAATCTACAGTTGCAAGCAGGATAGACATGGATTTGAAAATTCTTTTTAAAAATGTATACCAAGACCCTACAAGATGTTTTAAATGGATTAACCTGTAAGGTATGATTTCTAAGTATTAAAACTGTGGCAATTTTCACATTCACTACTGCTTTTCAGTGGCCTACTCTCCATCCAAAACACTGAGAACAGGCCCACCAGCAGCAAGGTTAGCAGGAAGGATCTGCACAAAATGTGTTTACAGGCTCAGCATAATGTTTACATGGGGAAGGCTGGGGATATTCAGATCACAAAGTCAAATATATAATAGATATTCTTTCCTGTGAGCTTGAAAGGTAGTTGAGTACACAAACCAAGCCCTACTGTTCTTTCTCAGGCTAAGCCAAAGTTGAAGCACACTGCTCAGTACTCAGTGTGAAAATCATGAGTTGCTTCTATTCAGCTTACCTCTACCCTGTGGGTGAACAGAAAGTTTATACCCCCCCACCCCATTTCACATCCTAAATCTGAAAATTCAAACCTTTAAATACAGATGCAATACTCCTGAATATATTCTATTTAAAAGCAGATTATAGTGCCATAACCTCATAGACTGCATTAGATTTTTACTAACTACCAGAAGTATGATTACATGAGCAGGTGCATTTCTCATTGATTTCTTGTATGGTCCCTATGACATTAACATCAGTTTCAGCATTAAACAAGACAGAGGTATTTCTCAACTTTTTACATTTTTGAAGGAGGTGCTGGGAAGGAGGGCATATTAGAGAAGAGCAAACACTATACAGCATTACTTAAATAATTTAACTTTTCAAGATGAGCATCAAAAAAAGAACCCTGGTATATTGGGGGGGTTGAGGGGAGGAGGAAATAGGAGGGGGTGAAGACCTTAGGAAAGTGGAAGAGAGTTAGCCTCGCATAATCTCACACACTTAATGTCACTTCTCATCTGAGAACATTCATGTGAATGATGAGGTAAACCTGATACCATATATGGAACAAATAATTCTAGAAAGCAAAACCAAACTATGATGAAAGCAGTTCGAACGAAAATTCCTCAGCATTAAATTAAAACCAGAATGCCACCTACTCTCCAAAACAGGCTAAGCATTTTTCTTGTTTAGATTTAGATTATTTAGATTTAGATGATTCAAGGATTGGAGCATCTCCCTTATGAAGAAAGGCTGAGAGAGCTGGGACTCTTTAGCCTGGAGAAGAGA
>JAOXNO010000004.1:10974998-11002687 GCA_028565335.1 Limnodromus scolopaceus | reverse complement strand
CCCGCACCAGGCAGCCCAGGGCGGCCTCAGCCCTCCCCAGGCCCCGCACCAGGCAGCCCAGGGCGGCCTCAGCCCTCGCCTCCCCGGCCGGGGCCGCCTCAGTCCCGCAGCGCCTGCCCGGCCCCGGCCCTCTCCGCGGGGCACGCGAGGGGGGTATGGCGGAGCGGCGTATTTCGACAGCCATTTCCTCACTCTCGCTGGTCGCCCGCCCCAGCCATCCCCCCTGCTCTTTCCCCCAGGCTCCCCGCTCCGTCTTCTCTCCCTCACGCTGACCAACCGCCTCCCCCAGGCCGCAGCGGCGCCGCAAACGGCGGGAAGCGCGCGCGCGCTCCGACCGAGGCGGGGGCTCGAGCGGGTGGCCTGGCCCCGCGTCCTCCTTCCCCTGCCTGTGGCAGCTTCCCTCTGTGGATTAAAAGGTGACTGGGAGGGGTGTCCCTAATTTCTACACTAAAACCCCAAAATTCTACTACTCTGGTTCTGCGTGACCCAGTACAGCTCCGAGCTGCTGCAGTGGTCGTGACATGCAGTGAAAGAGCTCTGCCGGGGGGAGTGGGGTAGAGGCTGTAAAAAAAGAAAATCGGTGTCTTCTGCAGGATTACAGTGAGTATTTTCCAAATTGGGGCAAGGTTTGTCTCTCAAAGAGCAGGCAGGTGTTTGGATACGCAGCAAAAGGCAAACGTGGCTCCAAATTTCCTGTTACTTTCTCTGTTCACAAGTATGTAAAGTGTTCTGCTAATGACAGGGTGGGGCTGCTATATAAAAAGGGTAGTGTGGTGATTGTGTCTGGGGCCTAAAAGAAGGAAGATGCTACTGGCAGTGAGGGTAAAGGAGATTTGTCAACTATATTAGACCACAATACTAGAAAAATACTAGACATTTATATGTTGTTATTTGCCTGGGATAAGATAAGGATAGAAATGTCTTTAGGGGAGTTAACTGAAATTGCAGACGTTAGATAACTGAAAAATAGGGGAGTTAACTGAAGCTGCAAAAGTTAAGATGAAAAACTGCAAAGGTTGCACTTTTCATCTTTTTAGTCCCTTTATTCAAATAAAGGCATTCCAGGACTCCTCTGTCTCCTGTGTGAACACTGACCTCTGGCAAGAGGATTTTCTGTACAGCTGGGCGCTCATCTGGGATCCTTCCACCTTCCAGGGATGGCGGGTGACAAATGGAGTTGATGGTGCACCTCACCAAAACTTTGGTGATCAGTTAGCTTGACAGCTGCTGGTGCTGGATGACTGGGTACCTGAGACTGTTCAGGAGACAGACGAGCAACAGACCGCAAGGATCCATGAAGAGGTCCGCAGGGAGATACCACTGAAAATCTCACCAGTTAGTACTATGGGAAATTCGGGGAGTAAAAGAGGGAGGATGTCCAGGGAGGGCAGTATGGGAAAGTTGAGAGAAAGGGTCTTGACGACTGGGGTGACAATCCTGAAATACCCCCACAAAGTCCCTTGGGGAGAATGTTAAGATCTTGGGGAGATCTACACATTCACCCAGAAATAACTAAGGATACAATAATATTTTATATGGCCTGAACATAATTTGCAAAAAGGTTTTAGAGGCCTCCTCTTGGGTCAGATGATGCTAGTCTTTGTCAGTTTTTATGCTTATATGTGAATGACACTGAGAAAGGACTTATTGAAAAAGTATGTGGGGAAATATGGTTAAGGGCGCCACCAACAGGAATTTAGGTAGTCAGAGGGAGAAGAAATAAGGGAGAATTGGAAAATGGGGAGAGAAAGGGAACAGATAAGAAGACATGGGATGTTCTTCAGTGTCTTCCCCCGCCTTAGCCTTAGGACCCTCCAGCTTTCCCAGGGGATCCAGGAGTGGCTTCTGGGCCTTTATACCCCCAAATCCCAGATCAAGAAAACCAAGGAGAAACTGACCCTACAGCTCCTCTTGGTGAGGACAACAGTGAAGGGGAGGATGGGCAAGAGGTTATGTCACCATCTAGAACTAGAAGGGGGACACAATATGAAGCACCAAGGATGCCTAAAACCCAGGAAGCAAGAGTTCATCAGATGCCTCTACACCAGGTCCCTTTGGGCAGCCAAGGTGGAGGATTTGGGTTCATAATTGTGCCCCTTACAACTCAGGACAAAAGAGGGTTGAAAAAGGAATTACCCCCATATTTGGATGACCCCATAAGGGTGGGGGAAAAGGTAGACGAATATCTAGGGAATGCAGATTATACCTGAAAGGACTGGGATTTTCTTCTGGGAATTTTATTTGGGCCACAGGAAAAACAGATGATTTTGCAAAAAGCCCTTCAGTTGTGGGAAGATGAACACTCAACAGGCAGTGGAGAAGGTAGGGCAGAAAGCGCCCATGATTGATGACACAATGCCCCAAGTGGACCCTAGTTGGGATCTGAATAATCAGGCTAGCCTAGTCCACGTTTGGGATTATAGAGCCTATAATGAGCCATAATAGTGATTAGAGCAATAATAATGATTAGAGCAATAATAATGATTAGAGCAATTAAGACAGCAGTTCCCAGAACTAACAATATGTCAAAGGCTATGTCCCTAGAACAGGAGAGAGATGAGAGTCTTTCTCACTGGTTGGAAAGGACCAGAAATGCCTTAAAAAGCCAGGGAGGGTTGGATCCCGAGGGACTGGCCTTTGACACGCTTTTGAGGGTACAATTTCTTACCAAATCCTGGTCTGACAGAAGAACACAGAAAGATGAGGAATGGCAGAACAGGCCTTTGGATAAATTAGTTAGAAAGGTGCAGCAGCTGTATGTAAGAAGGGATGAAGAAAAGGCAAAGAGGGAGGCAAGAGTGATGGCACAGGTTTTACAGCCTCTAAAGGGAAAAATGCAGGGACCCCCGGGATCAGAGAGGAGGGTGCAACCACCAGGATTTAACAGAAACATGTCTTCCTCGGTGAGGAGGGGCCGACCCCGACCTTGGTTGGGAAGAAATCAGTGTGCCATTTGTAAGAAAGAAGGACATTGGAAGAGAGAGTGTCTGCAGAGGCAGGTGGACCCTAATGAGGAGGAAGTCCACAGGTTGATGGAAATGGATTGTTACGGGTGTCAGGGGCTCCCACTATTCCAGGGACCCACCTCTTTGGAGCCATTGATAACCTGTCAGGTGGGCCCAAAGCAGGAGGAGGCACACTTTTTAGTGGATACTGGAGCATTTCGATCTACTTTAAAGTTTGTGCCAAAGGGGGTACAGTTGTCAAAAGAATCTAATTATCCAAGGAGTAAGTGGAAAGGATGAACAAGTACTTTTCATCCAGCCACTATTAATAGATATAGGAGATAAATTCAAGATGCATGAATTTCTCTTTGTCCCTAATTGTGATTGTCATCTACTGGGGAGGGACCTGATGGCTAAACTGGGGATGCTGTTAATATCATAAAGGGTGACGAAGAAGCGAGTACTGTTGTAACTTTGTGCAAATTGTCTGATAGAGCTTATGCTAAAATCCCAGGGAAATATGGAAAATTAGATATGGAACCTCTTCAGGTTACTTTGAAACAGCCTGGTCAAGTGGTCTCTAAAAAGCAATACCCTATTTTGAGAGATAGAAGAAAGGGACTACAACCCATTAGTGAGTCCTTAATAAAAGCAGGTCTTTTTGGAGCCCATGTATGTCTCCCTATAATACTCCTATCCTGCCAGTTAAGAAACCAGACAGAACCTATAGAATTGTACAAGACATGAGAATAATAAATAAGATTATTAAACCAAGGCATCCCACGGTTCCAGATCCTTACACTATCCTGAACCAAATTCCTTCCTCACAGCACTATTATTCAGTTCTCGACTTAAAAGATGCTTTTGTTTGTTTACAAATCGATGATAACAGGAAGGTAGTAAAACAGGTGGCAAAAGGAGTAAGAAAACTGGCTCCTGTACCAGTTCAAACCTGGAAAGGATGGGAATTAGACATGTTCTCATGGTTGCCTGGTGGACCATGGATTAAGCACATGTTGTTTTTTTCATTTGTGCAATAACAGTTCTGAATTTTGTACCATGTGTGGTACCTTGTTTTACGCAGCTCATTCAGCATGCCGGCAAAAGGATGCAAGTGGTAGCTGAGCCTAGTGACCCAGAATTAGCTACATGGGGACAAAAGATGACGTCTCTACAAATAGTTCCAAAACCAAAAATAAGTTAAGAAGGTCCAATTAATGGTGAATAAACTTTGTAAAGACAAATATTATAATAAAAAAAGGAGGGATTGATAAATTAGGGATAGGAGTGTCATTACAAATAGGGGAGTTGACTGAAATGGCAGAAGTTAGATAACTGAAAAATAGGGGAGTTCAGCTGCAAAAGTTAGACAACTGAAGAACTGCAAAGGTTGAACTGTTCACTTCTTGAGTTGGTGCACATGCTTAATAAGCTTATGAATATTAACCTCTCTGCCTCTGGGTGGCATAAAGGTAGAGTTGATGATACATGCAATGTATGATATGTATGATGGTGTGTGTGGGGGTACATGTTAGAGGAAAATATGTAGTAGGCAGATTGGGAAGTCTGTACCTTCCAAGTACGTCAGCCAATGGGGAAAAGAAGAGGGTTACATGCGGCTGGAGAATTAGGATAAAACAGAGGCTGCATCCTCCAGCAATTAGAGAGACCCCACAGGGGTATGTCCCAGTGGACTCTCCCTTTATTCAAATAAAGTCATTCCAGGACTCCTCTGTCTCCTTTGTGAACACTGACTTCTGGAAACAAGATTTTCTGCACACCTGTGATGGCTTAAACTTGAGTCTTGGTGTGGTGGGTTGACCCTGGCTGGACGCAGGTGCCTATCAAAGCTGCACTATCACTCCTCTCCTCAGCTGGACAGGGGGACAGAAAATATAATGAAAGGCTCATGGGTCGAGATAAGGACAGGGAGATCCCTCAGCAGTTACATCACTGGGAAAATTTATTACCAATCCCATCAGATTAAGGTAATGAGAAATAACCCCCAAATCTTAAAACACCTTTCTCCCACTCTTCTCTTCTTTCTGGGTTTAACTTCATTCCCAATTTTTCTACCTTCTCCCTCTGAATGCTGCAGGGGGACAGGGAACAGGGGTTGTGGTCAGTTCATCACATGTTTCTGCAGCTCTTTCCTTGTCAGGGGGAGGACTTCTCACACTTCTCCTGCTCCAGTGTAGGGTCCCTCCCACAGGAGACAGTCCTCCATGAACTTCTCCAACATGACTCCTTCCATGGGGTGCAGTCTTTCAGGAACAGACTGCTCCAGTGTGGGTCTAACAGTAATAAAGTTATAGTCTACAGTAAAAGTAAATTCACACAACACATTGTGAATTCATACAATTTCCTAGCAGTTTGTGAGACTCCTCCCCAAAATGTACCATTGCAAGTGAGACCTTCAGAATTATCAGATGTTTGCTTCTCCATTATCAAACAATGTAATAGCAGAAGTATCTTTTTTGATTGTTCTATATTAGGTGGTGAAATTGGATTGGAGATCCAATCTTTTGAAGACTGGCAGCATGAAAGACAGTGGTTTTAAGCTGGACAATCTACTTTGACTCCAGGGTGTCTGATCTTTTTCTTGCTAGAAAAAAGGTTTGAAAAATTCTTCTGATTATTCCCCATTACATCAATTTTTTTTTTTCTAGTATTCTCTCACAGGAAAAAAAAACAAACATCAATTTAGTCTGTCTGAAGCTTTGGTGTTTTTTTTTTTTTTTCTTAGGCAGTGGTACATCTACTTAACATTCTCAAGGAATCAGAATAATTTATGTTGGAAGGGGTAAGAAAGACAACTGTATGCATTTCCTGTACTTTCCCTTTAAAGTTGCAGTGCATATAATTAAATGTGATAGCAAAAGACACTAGTCCACACTGATATTTGACAGGAAAATACATGCAGCAATACTGCTTGATCTATAATTCAGCAGATAACAACTGTTCCTCTCAAACCAGATTCGGAAGATGTTTGGTGACTATGTACTAGTATCTTTCTCCTCAGCTTCAACGAACAGATTAGGCCTGTTTGAGAAAATTCAGAATTAATCTGTGTGAATGAGAAGTAAGGCCAGGCTCTTACATACAGATCACCCTACATTTTCATAATTATATATAGTTCCTTGAAGTTTGGAAGTGAAAATCACCTCTTGGCTGATGGTGGTTTGTTTTGGGTTTTTTTGGTTTGGCTCTGTTCTGTATAAAGACCAGCTGGGATGCCTGAGGGAATAAAATCTAATTTGGAACAAATGGATTTATAGGTTGCAACTACATCAAAGGTTTCACCATCGCCACCAAAGAGGGACTGCATAAGTACAAAAATGCTGTCTTATGCAGAGGGAAAAACACTGAGGTTTGGAACATACTAACTAAATATTTCAAGAGGAAAAGACAAATGCATGAAAATGCAACTTGGTTAATATAAATAGTAACAGAAATACAAGCTATCATGATTATACAAGAAAAATTAGGGAAGTGCTGAAAGAGTCAAGGGTACCCTCAACAACAACAACAACAAAAAAAAACCTACTAAGCTTCAGAAAAAGTTACTACTTTAGCTGTCTCCAGAACAAGATTATTTCACTGCTATAATGGAGTTTTTTCTTTCTTAGGAGTTATTTCTTTCTTAGAAATAATTTGTGATTGTTAAATGGATATTTACTGCATCAAGACAGTAGAGTCCTGTGATACATAATAAAGGTTTTGTGATTATCTTTGGAAATCACCCGAGGTGGGAAGAGGAGGTTGAAAGGAGCCTGGAGTTATTCCTGGAAAAGGGGAGTGAAGAGCCTAGATAGCAGAACAGGCAGTTTGGAGAAACTGTTAACTGTCAGGGCCCTGATAAGAATGCTTTTCTGCTATAGTATGAGCTCTATGGTACATTAAAGGGCCAGGATAACGAAGATGAATTACTGTTTCTCAGGTTTTCAATGTGTAACGAAGAATGAAGATACTCTGATGTTACTTCCAACAATATTTATCTCCTCGTTTTTAAATTCAAAATCTCAATTAGTTTTAAATAGCACACTTACAGAGATGGTATTTCCATGGGTGCTTCCATACCAGCTTCTCCCTGCACCTGTTTCCTGACACGCTGGGCAACATGGAGCCTTTCTCTGTATGTACAGCTGAATGTATTTTGTCCCAGTGTGCCAAGTTTGCAACTAGTGGACAGTTATTTTTTTTACACAGTGATTTGATGTTTAGAATCTCTTGGCAATTCCTGCAAGTTGTGCATTCAGTCTCCCTCTTGTACTTCAGGTTAAAGTTTGACACCAAAGTACATAACTAGGGTTTTTAAGCTTTTGCAAAAAAGCCTGTTATTCAAAACTCGTTGGAAACCTTTGAATAATGACTTAAACGTAACCGCAAAATTCAAGTTCAGTTCATCCAGCAGATACATTTCAGGCAGGACCAGAGGGTTTTACTGTTTCTCTGTTTCCTATTAGCATTTAAGTGTAGACAGGCACTTTCTTAAATCCAGCTGTTTGTTTTCAAATTCTTTGTTTTCAGTTCTGATTGTTCCGCGTCTGTATGTAGCGTTACTGATCTCAGGAAGAGGTGTTTGGCTAGAATTTAGCACGGGGGAATAGTTATTGTTTTCTCCGTGTGTGACAAGCCCCTCAGGAGGCGCTCAGCCGCTGCCAGGCCCCAGCCGGAGGCGCAGGCCTCATCACTGGCACTGCTTCCAAGTGAGCAGGCTCCGGTGTGCCCTGGCCGTGCAGCCATCGATACATGCTCCTTCACCAGAGACTCCTGCGCACTGAACGACTCTTGCCGTTATTTCTGGGCTTCTCCCTCAGCCGCCGTAGGCAGAAGCAGGCGGCCGCTGCTCGCTCCCCTGCTCCTGCGGTGTCCTGGCCCCGTCACCAACGACGAGGGTGACCGATGGGGGCCAGTTTCCAAGTTCGTTACGGTGACAGCGGCTGTCCCCGGCCCGCTGCTGGCTTTCCCGGGTCGGGTTCCCCGCGCCTGAAGGGCCCGCGGCCTGGCCTCGGGCTCACAGCAGCTCAGGGACGAGACGGGCGAGCTAGCAGCGGGGCGGTTCCCGCCTGCCCGGCTCTGTGAGGCAGCCGGCTAAGGAGGAGGGGAGATGGGGTGTTGAGGAAGGAGGAACCGTGCGGCGGGAAGGGGCCGAGCCCCGGGGGGAGGGGGCGCGCGGCGTCTTCCCCCCTCTCTCCCACCTCCGCCTCCCGCCGCCGCGCTCCCCCGCCGGGATTGGTCGAGCCCGGGCCCCGGAAGACGAAGGCGTCACTTCCGCGGAGTCCGCCATCTTGTCAGCAGTTGGCGGAGGCAGCGCCCGGCCCCGGCAGCCCGCGCTCTGGTGTGGAGCGGCCGCTCCTCCGCCTCGTAGGCCGCGTGCCGCCGCCCCGCTCCGGGCCTTCAGCTGCCATGGCCAACAACAGCCCCGCTGTCGGCGCCGGGAACTGCCAGGGGCAGCAGGCGGCCCAGCACCAGCCTGGTGCCGTCCCGCCGGCCCAGCAGCAGCTGCAGAGCGGAGCCCCTAAGCCGGCGGCCTCCGGCAAGCAGGGCAACGTGCTGCCGCTGTGGGGGAATGAGAAGACCATGAACCTGAACCCCATGATCCTCACCAACATTCTCTCGTCGCCCTACTTCAAGGTGCAGCTCTATGAGCTCAAGACTTACCACGAAGTGGTGGACGAGATCTACTTCAAGGTGAGCCGGCGGGCCGCGCCCCGGGCGCCGCGGAGTCCTCAGGGCTGAGCTGGCGCCCGTCCCGAGCCTGCCTGTGGCGGGGGTTTTGGAAGGGGGAAGGCTTTGATTGCGGCCTGCGGCTTCTCTCTCTTGCCTTCCTGCCCCTTATCTTGCGGTAAGGGATGGGAGCACATCTCTCTTTTTTTTTCTAAAATTGATTAATTGGGGGAATCCGAGGTGCTGCCTTCTCTCTCTTACAAAAGAAGTGCGTGTCGCGTCGGATTTGGAATTACGGAGTTGTGAGTTAGTTTTGAAGCGGGCAGCGTGAGCCAGGGCAGTGGGGGATGAAATGGCCGTCTGAGGACTGCGCTCTCAGTCGGAGAGAGTGGGGAGGGGACGCGGTCTGCATGCCACTTCTAAAGACGAGCACTCTCCGCAGCCTAGGAGTTGCCGGCACGCCGTGTAACTGTGCAGAAGGTATGGTGGTGGCTGTAGATGGTTTCAACAGGAGTTTGCATGTGGCCTTCTTTCTCAGTTAGCGGTTAGGACATCCCCTTCCACACCCAGTCAAAAACTAATTCGTTTTAGTGCTTCTCTTGGCGTTAGGTAGGATGTGCTGGGAAGATAACCGAATTGTATCAGTGCGCCCATGTCTCAGTTCTTGTTTTGTTAGCAGGATTGAATCAGTTTTGCAGCGAGGCTTCCATCAATCCAGTCTCCCAGGTAGAGGTATGCATAATTAATGCTCATCAACACAGCCACATTCTTTGTTCTGATAACGAGAGCAAAACTTAGATAATTCAGGCTGCTGTCTTCAGCCAGCTGTATTTTGGTGGTTATTGAGGTATTTTTCTCTGGTGAATTGATTCCCCTTGATAGTGTGTCAGCAGGTTTTAATATACTTTGAAATATATTTTAAAAAATAATATTTTTTGGTCTCATTTAACCAGGGCAAGTTAAGTTACTTAGGGTACTATAATTGTTAAAAATTACTCCATGGGATTATTTTGAGATTTTTTACTTTGTTTGCACTTACTTATGAAGACAGTGCTACTACTTTTCCTCTTAATGAGAGCATTTCCATGCTTGCAGTCTGCCATTTGGAGCGGACTGCTTAATTCTCCTAGTGCTTAGAGTAACGTAGATTGTCGTCAAAGCTTCTCTTCAGTTAATTTACCACTTGCTGTATATCAGATTGAAATAATTCATTTTGACTATCAAAATGAAAAGCAGCAAAGTTTATTTTTGTAAGTGATGGAAAGAGCTGAAAAATTTATAAAAGAAACATTGTCAGAAACTTTAGAGCTTCCTGTATTTTACATGGACCCTTTCAGATGTAGTAAAAAATATTTGATGTGATTAATCTTCTTAGTATTGTTAGAGCTTAGCTGCAGTAGGTCAAATAGCTCATTTGCTTTTCCTATGTTTCATTCCACAAGTGACTTAATCTTAAATCAGGGAAGAATTTTGACATACTATTAAATATCTGGATATTAATCCAATGGAAAACAGTCTCTTTACTGCACTTGACAGTTATTCTGACTCAAAACTGCGTGCTAAATAAAGAGAAAAGTCATTACCTTACTTACTCATGAGTAATAGATGTGAAGGGGAAGATAACCTCATGGTTAAAGTACTTCATCGATATTCAGAAGATTTGTGTTCTCTTCATGTTTTAAGATTTCTGAAAAATTGCTGGCTTTTTTTAATGAGGGTGATATCCACCATAGCAGGTGTATTTTCAAGTGTATTTGTCTTTGGAACCAAAATAAGTGGCTCATTTAAAAAACTTAAGAATGCTGGGTGCTAGATTCTCAGCAAAGATGGTCTTAAGTTACATAGGCAGCTAGTGATAGGAGCCATCTTTGAAGATACGGATTCTGTCTAGCTATTTGAATTAATTCACTTGTAGTTCTGGTCTGCCGTTTGAGTTCTGTATCTGCAAAGTGGATGACTTCCTCTTTCTTAATCCCTGATTTCAGTACCATGTGCATGTTCTCAACTTCATTTAATCTGTATACTTACAACAAGTTAAGCATATGCAGCAGACTTTGTAGGATCAAAACTTTAAATACTCTTTTCTGAAATTATTGTTTTCAGGGCCCTGGGGTTTTGTATTGATATCTGTCAAAACCAGCATGTTTATATTGATTGTGGCCAATAAATGTAACTGAAATAAAATAATAAAAAAGGAAGACTACCATTGTGATAGTGTCATACTCAATTCTTTGACTAAAGAATACTTTTAATTTCCTGTGACAGGCAAAACCGTAAATAATCAGAAGGATGTCCAGTATTATTTACGTAGTGGACTTGTCCTGTGATGCTAATAATACGGGAAGTCATAGTGGATTTTGAATTCTACGGTACTGGCAATTCTCATGTTTCTCATTTCTCATGTTTCCTATTTGGCTAAGACAGCAACTGTAAGAAAAAAAAAAAACCAACACAAAACCAAACCAAAACCCACCAAACAACAAAACAAACAAACTGAAAAACTAACAGTTCAGCAATTTTGCACTGGTATATCTCTGACTTCATGTGATTGAGTACATAGTTTTGTTTCATGTATTGTTAAAGAATTTTAATTTGTGAACCACAGTATAACTTGGCCACAGACACTTACCCCCAATCCACTGTTAACACCATTGTATCTTTTTTGTCTTGCTTTTACATATTTTTTTTATGTTGATGTGTGTAGGAAATATACTTATTTATTGAGCCAGATGTTACTTCTCTGAATTTCACAATTTCAAATGTAGCTTAGGCACTTCTATGGTTCTGACCTTGTTTATGACTCATATTGTCAAATTTAAGGAATAGCGTTGGTTAACTATGTTTGTGCACTCATCTCTAAATGCATCTCAAAAGATTTGAATTAGGCAAGCTTTGCAGATTAGTACTTGGGAACCATTTTATCTAAGAACATCACTGCAACCTACAAGAAAAAGCACTCCCATTTTAGGTTAAAATACTACACTTCACAGGCATCTTTCTTTTGTCCTAATTGTTGTAGATGATACTCAAATATCTAGCTAATCTCACTGCATAAATGAGATTTATGAAAATGAGTGTGTAGGTTTTGACTTCTGTAACTGTCATCAGCAAGTATCACTAAACTTGTTAAGAGATGGTTTAAATAAACGTGATTGTTTAGTCACCATAGAAAGGAGTAATGATGGGGTTTAGTCATAAAATATTTGAAAGTTTGTGGAGTATAGAATGGATGCTTGCTTTGGTGGTGTTTGTTTTGTTTTTTTTTTTTTAAAAAAAAAAGCTTTACCCACAATTTTGGTTCTAATTCTTTAGTATGGTAATTAAAAGAGCCGAACACTTTAGTTTAATGACAAAGCAGACTTGATCTTGAATTCGGTAGGAGAAGACAGGTGATTTAAGATTGATTTAGAATATCCATTGTTTAATTAGGCTTGTATAGGCAGCGAAACATTACAGAGGTTATAAGTGTAATTTTCTTTTTTGATTTCTCCCCCCTCCCTTTAGGTTACACACGTTGAACCATGGGAAAAGGGGAGCAGAAAAACAGCAGGCCAGACAGGGATGTGTGGAGGGGTAAGTAGAAGTACGTGCCTTCTTAAATTTTTCTGTCTGGTAGATAAATTGCCCAAGTATAGCTAAGACTTGCTTGTATGTTGGCTGAGTCCCTAGATGTGTAAAAGAATTTGTTACAAAGAGTTGATATATTCCTCTTGCTTTCAGAGCTGGGGATGCAAGCGGTGGTGTTTTTCCCATATAGCTCTGTAGATTTAGAGTTTATCCTGCGTTAGTTCTCATATTCTTTTGTAGATTTGGGATAATGCCTTTGTGACTTCCTGCGTTGTCACCTAATGTTTTTTTCTTTTGAAAGGTGCGTGGTGTTGGAACTGGAGGAATTGTGTCTACTGCCTTTTGTCTGCTCTACAAATTATTTACCCTGAAACTCACTCGTAAGCAAGTGATGGGCCTTATAACTCATACAGACTCTCCATATATTAGGGCTCTTGGATTTATGTATATTAGGTAAGTGTCAATATAATCAACTAATGACTAATTAAATATACAGAAACCTGTATTAAAATTTTACATTCTTTTTGTATTTAAAGGTACACACAACCACCTACAGATCTATGGGACTGGTTCGAATCCTTTCTTGATGATGAAGAGGTATGTCGGCGAGGGTAATAATTTGTTTTCTTTTGTTTCTTTTCATGTTACTACTTAAGGTTTAAACACTGATAAGTTTTTCTGTAGTTTGAATGTTGCAATGTTATGTTCTTGTAATTTCAGTAATTAATGCTGGAAGCAGGTCTGAGCTGGAACCTGGGTTATTTTTTCTAAGATTTCAAAGATTTAACAGAATTTGCCATTGGTTAGGATGTTACTGTGTCAAATATTACAAAGCCATGCAAAGCAGGTTTATTAAATCGGCATGCAGACAGCAGGCTGTGGCAGTGCGGCTTCTCTGTGGCTTTTAGAAAAAGAATTATTTTTAAGCAAGGTATAGTAAGCCCTGAGAGTGCTAAATTTGTATTTTGCACTTATTACTAGGACAGGGGGAGTTGGTGCTCACATAGAGGAGTGGGAAGTGCATAGCAGAAACCAACATTCACCTTGAAAAATACTACCAAAAATTCTGTGGTTATTCATGTCCTGGAACAACTAAACCCAGGATTTCTTCAGCGGAGAAACAGCCAGCCTAATTACTGCATAAGGTGGTGTTTTTAGTAACCTTAATGTCTTTGCTAGTGGGACAAAAAAAACCCCACCGTGAGTTGCTAAAGGAAGTTTAGCAAAGAAGCTGCCTTATTATGCAGTCAGGTGGGAGAATACCTTTGGTATCGTAGCCCTGATTTCCTGTCTGTAGAAATGGAGTAGGAGCTGGTGGGTGAGGCTTCTTGGTCTATGAAGTCGAACACACAGTCTGAATACATACTGATGCAATTTGTATTTATTGAGGAGGTCTTAAATTACATCCTAGATCTAAGAATGCCCTATTCAGTGTGATAATAGGCATCTACTTCAAGAAATTTCAAATGTTGTAGTTGCAAATGATGTCCGAATACTTGTATTAAGAATGGTGTTAATTATACCTGTATCTGACTGCAATGCAGTGTATTTATTTTAAACAGCTTCTTTCATGCTAAGTATCAAAAACTGTGTGCAAAGGAATCAGCTATTATTTCAGGTAAACCTGTGTTATTGTATGTTTTTAACAAAAATCAAACCAAATTTAAATGCTGATTGCATTGCTGTGATATCCTCCTTCTCCCCCAGGTGGTGCTAGTTAATATGAACGCTTCTCTGCAATGTTGCGTTGTGTTTTAGGAGGAGAATTGGGGTGGCTTCATTTTCAGGGTCCCACAAACAACTTGATTACTGGGACAATAAAATGATCACAAGTGCGATTCATTGTGCAGGTCTTAAGAGGTTCATTATTCAAAGCATCTTTTTTAGTTAATACATTTCAGTTCTTGCAGATACTGGTTATTCAGCATATATTTGTTGATTGTTGTTTAAAATCTCCCAATATATTTTTTGAATTAGTGTTGCTTTCCCAGCTGCTTTCGGTAGCTTTGTGTTATGTAGGAAAAAGTGCGTGGGGTTTCTTGTCTTAAAGTTTCTTACCAGTCATGGTCAAGCTCAGTAGGATGAAGCAAATTTATATATATGGAATTATTTAAACCTACAGGATATTTTTTTCCCTCCAGTTCATAAATATGTGGAAGCAGTTAATCTTCTGTCATGCTGCTGTGAAAAACTTCCCAGGATACAGAGTTACTTTTCAAAATGCTTCTTATGTTTATTTTGTTTAACTGTACATACTCTCCAGGTGCTACGTTTAACTCCTTTTTTTCTTCTTTAGATCTCTGCAGCGATTATATTTGGAAAAACTGTATATCTGAACACTTAAATGTGTGTGAGTGCAAGCAGTTTTACATTTAGATTTTCTCTTCCTGTTTAGATAACAAATCTCACTTTCCTTGTGTGCTTGCACTATAGGTTTGGGACTGACAATAGCTGACTAACATGTCCTGAGCTGTGAGAGGGCATAGCAAGAAGGCCTTCATGCGGTAATGACCCTTTTCAGAGACAATGGTCATCATGGATTATGCGTTTCCAATTATTTGTTCATTTATTTATTTTTTTACATATTTCTAAATTAGAAACCTCACTGCTTCATGGCAGTTGGTTTGCTATTGCTTCCAATTCTGTTAGGATGCCATTTTGTACTAGAGGTTTTTCTATGATCATTTTTAGATAGGTGATGACGTAGTTCTTAAATGATTTAGGCCACAGGGTTGGGCATGATGGTACGCAGTCGTACATCCACAAAATGGAGAATTAAATGTAGTTTGAGAGGACTCTTCAACTTTGTGGCATTTAAATAAAATACAAGATCATACCATATAACCAGACTGTGTAAGGGGATTTCACGTTAATCTCTTCATCGACAGTCCCTTACCATCCAGATGGCTGCAGGATTAGTATGTGCCTGCATGCATATATATTAAGTCCCATTCCCTATCTGTAACATACTGCCAAATCAAAGGGCGCAGAGTTTGAATTTTTCTAAGGAAATGTATTAGAATATGAGACAAGTAAACTTTCATAATCATGAGACTTCAAGAGGGCAGTAATGTAGCAGCATTTATTTTTTTTTTTAAATCAGTAAAGAATATTTTTGACCATCAGGGTATTTTTTGCTTGTATTTTGTAGGACCTGGATGTGAAGGCAGGTGGGGGTTGTGTTATGACCATCGGGGAGATGCTCCGTTCCTTCCTTACTAAGCTTGAATGGTTTTCCACGTTGTTTCCACGAATTCCTGTGCCAGTCCAGAAAGCCATTGACCAGCAAATTAAAAGCAGACCTAGAAAAATCAAGAAAGATGGCAAGGAGGGAATGGAAGAAATAGACCGGCATGTGGAACGTAGACGCTCAAGGTCATATACACATTATTTTGAAAATGAATGTTATAAGTTCAATATTGAACCGCTTACTACCAGAAACATGTTGTCTTTTCACTGAGATTTTAAGGCAACAAGGAAAACAGTTCATGGATACTAATGGATTCAAATAATAAGATGATACCTGGTATTTAAGATTAAGTATAGACTGTATGCATAAAGTGTAAATTGGAAAGTAAAGAGGGTCCCTTTAATTTTAAGAGGTTCTGTTTCATATTGAATATCTTTGAATATTGAATATCTTTTCTTTTAAAAGGTCTCCAAGGCGATCTATCAGCCCCAGGAGGTCTCCCAGAAGATCCAGAAGCAGAAGTCATCATCGGGAAGGCCACGGATCATCTAGTTTTGATAGAGAACTAGAAAGAGAAAGAGAACGGCAGAGGTTAGAACGAGAAGCTAAGGAGAGAGAAAAAGAAAGGCGGAGATCTCGAAGTTCTGATCGCACACTAGAACGGAGGCGAAGCAGAAGCAGGGACAGATACAGAAGCCGTAGTCGAAGTCGTGACAGGAAGGCAGATAGAAGAGACAGGGATAGAGACAGAGAGAAAGAAAATGAACGGAGCCGGAAAAAAGAGAGAGATTACGATAAGGAAAGAGGCAGTGAGAGGGAAAAAGATCGATCTAGAGAAAGATCAAAAGAAAGGAAAAGTAAGGGTGACACAGAAGAGAGAAGACACAAGGATGATAAGGATGACAAGAAACACCGGGATGACAAGAGGGATTCCAAAAAAGAGAGAAAACATAGTAGAAGCCGAAGCCGGGAAAGAAAGCATAGGAGTAGGAGCCGAAGCAAGAATACAAGTAAGCGTAGCAGAAGCAGGAGCAAAGAGAAATCAAGTAAACATAAAAATGAAAGTAAAGAGAAGTCAAATAAACGAAGTAGAAGCAGAAGCAGAGGAAGAACAGATAGTGTTGAGAAGTCCAGAAAACGAGACCAGAGTCCCAGCAAAGAAAAATCTAGAAAGCGTAGCAGAAGCAAAGAACGTTCCCACAAACACGATCACAGTGATAGCAAGGACCATTCGGACAAACACGATCGTCGAAGGAGCCAAAGTACGGAACGAGAGAGCCAAGAAAAGCAACAGAAAAACAAAGATGAGACTGTGTGAACTCTTTCAGAAGTGGATCACATTGAATCCTATAAATGTTTGATTAAATCCTGCTTATTTTTTCTTAAAGTTGAGATTGTGCAGTAGTTGATGAGCACTCTTCTCCAACCTCCCTCTAGGCTGCAGATTGTCATTTCCTATTTTGGGTAGGGAAGTGCCTTTGTAAACCCATTCAATGCATTGACGGTTTCAAACCATTTGTTTAGTTTAATTTGTAATGCAGAGATTGTTCTTGCATTTTTATTGTTCAGATGTTTCTGAAATGTACAGTCTGTACATATGTCATGAAAATGTTTTAATTCCTTTGGCATGGTTGCCATGTTGGTTAAATTTGTATGAGGCAATAAACTGCCACTAATTCTACTTTCAGTCTGTAGACGTGGAATTATGGTTTGTATCCTGAAGTTAGCATGGCTGTGCTTTACGTAACGGTATGGCTTTTAGGGATGGATCTTGAATGTGTATTATAGCTGAGATATTTATGTGCGTACAATGTACATTGAGGGCTGCAGATTTAGAACTAACGTTTATGTCCACTGTACCTGCTGTTTTTTCAAAAGCTTAAAATGTATAATGTTTATCACCACTGGTGTTAAAATTGAGAGTGGACTTTCAAGGAGATAGTGGTTTTGATGCAAAGATTTAGATTATGTTGGGGCTTATTTAGTAATTCTTTAGAAAGGCTACCTCAAGCGGACACTGTAAAGGTTGACGGATGAGTACCGTAGCCGTCTATGCATTTTATTTGTTTGAAAAAAAAAATCCATGTAAGCTTCCATTTTTTTTTTTTTAAACCACAGTTTATCCTTTTGCAGTCTTTTAATGTTTTTAATCAGCAGCTGCACTCTGTCATTTATGATAATACTGGGCTAATAAAGGCATTTAAGATGGGAAGAGGGAGGTAGGAAGAAGAAAATTATTACAAAGGATTTCAGTTTCAAGCTTCCAAAGCATTTTTATAAGTGTAAACATTTAAAATAAGAATTACCTGATAGTGTCCTTTTTTAAGTCATATTTTCTACAAATAGTAAGGATTGCAGTTTGTGCTGAACATTTCATCTGGCAGATTTTTTTTTTAAACAGGTTGTTAGAAGCAAAAACCAAAATGCATTATAGAAAAAAATCATATCATTAAAGTCCAAGTCTATTTGATAGGTTATTCTGATGACTTGTATACAAAGTGAGGAGAACCATCTGGAATAAACTCTCAATTAATTCCTTTGCATTGGGTGTCAGCTTTTCCCTGCATGTTCATTGCCAGTTGAAGAGTGTTTGGGTTCCTCCACGTTTCATTTGCAGACTAAATGATGCTTTGTGCGAACACAGGATTTGATGTAGTAAGTACCTTCTAAGGAAGATGCAGCCAACAAACAAATGCAGCAGCCCAAAAATAGGAAGAACATCAACTGTAACTCATACATGATCATGAAGTGACCTGAAGGTAGAAAGAAATTGGAGTTTGTGCCTTTTTTGTTTCTATGTGATGCAGGCCATCTAGGCATGATATTTAAGTACTAGGATTTTTTTTTTTTTAAACCTCCAGGACAAAATAAACAGTGCTTGAATTTCTAACAATACACTTCATTCCATAGTATTCAAAGAAACAAAATAACAAACTCAATTTTTTCTTCTTCCCCGCTCTTATTGAACGTTTTCTGAATTGTTAGTCTTTCCTTTGTCACTGTGATCCTTAGTATTCAAAATCTTTTAATACTGATGTTGTTCAGGTATTGTCTGCTGATATTTTTGTAATCTGAGTGTAAATCTGAGCTTTAAACAAAGTATAAGCTTCAACAAGTTGATTCCATTGCAGTGTGAAACTGAAACGCTGAGCTCTCATTTAGCATGGGAGGAGAAATCCTGTATTGGCCATTTAAGTAATACCTTGGCTAGTAGATGATTAGAACTGCCTTTGCAGCCTGCCAGGGGATTGCACGAAACAACGAGGACAACTTTACCTTATTTGCCACTAGGAGGCTTCTTTTGGTCTCATTAGTTTCTAACCTTCAGCCTACGAGTTTCTGAAACAAGTACGTTCTTGGGCAGAGAGGCTGCAAGGCCAGTGGACTGTCAGGGAAAATGGATTACTGATTTCCAGTTGTTTCTTTAGGGCTCCTCTGCCATTGTGGGAAATGCAGTGAAAAATATGGCTTATTTTCAGGCAAAATCCAGGTATTTGAGAAACAATCTTTAGCCTGAAAGTGGAGAGAGCTGCCTTGTTACAATGATGATAGTGAACATTTTGATACTTTGCTTGTGCAAAGACTGGCCTGTGCCAGTCTCAACAGTGCCATAATTTGAGGGCTTTGCTTTTATTTTTCAATAAATAGTCCTTTCTGGTTCCTGGATTTAATTTGATCCACGTTATGTACCTGAGCTAGCAGTGTAACGGATCACACAGTATTCATGACTGACCAAGACACCCCATCTTAAGTTACGGGGATTTTAATATTTTGCAGCTCTTGGGTTTGGCTCCAGGGACTTCAATTCCTTTTTATCTTCCAGATGCCATTTTATTTCATGTGACCTTCCTTGAAATCGGAAGGAGCAGATCCACAGAACTAGAAAGCAGTGTTGATGAGAAATGGCAAAATCAGTGGAGTCTCCAGTGCAGATGAGTCCGATGCAGTTCTGGCAGTGCAGCTGCAGTGGGCGTTTGGCTTGTGGTCATTAGAAGAAAAATCCTGCTAATTTTAATTAGAAGTATTGTGAGAGTTTTCCCAGGAGGTATGGTTGCAGAGCTTCTGCTGACGGAGCCTGTGTAGTTACTTTTCAGTTCTTGGGGTAAAAGCACACCAACCAAGCACTAGGAACCTGAAGTTCCACAGTATGCCAGGTGTCCATAGTTACCCAGCTGGGACTGGCATTCCTCTTGAAGCCCAATCTGTATTTGAAATTTCCTGTGGCTCCAACACTAAGTACTTATTTGGACTAATAATGCTACTAATTTGAGAAATACATCTCTACTTTGTTTTCACTCTCTTTCTTTTGAAGTTACCCAATTAGTTTAGCAATATTTCAGATCTTAAGAAGTAGCAAACTGGCATTCTTTTATTTTGAGGCAGGGTGAAGGCTTTGGCCCCAGAGATCTACCTACTGTCACATAACTGCAGGTGATTAGTACAAAAGGACTTGTAGGAATCTGACTTTTAAATTTGAGTGATATTTTTATTGTCTATCTGTACTGAAAAAGGTGACTTGAGCGGCAGGGCAATTTATCTGACGACGTTGTGGGGTACTTAAGAACATCATCCATACCTATGTTTTTTTATACTTTCATTTATATCTTAATGAAGAAACATGAACAAGCTCATGCTTCTGGTATTCACGGCTGACTGACTCATTACTGTACTGGCTCAAAGACAGGATCTCTTAAGGGGAACCTGAAAGAAATAGGTGACTTCTACTGGCTTTGGTAGATGTTTAGGCCCTTTCTGCGCTGCTATGAAGTGCATGTAACTTTACATATGGGAGACATCCAGCAGCTATTAAGCCGGGTAAACCAGCATTTAATTGCCACTTGAGGTTTGGCAATGTAGTTGTCAGATTTTTAAAAAAAAATTATTTATTTATTTATTTTCCCCAACAATAGTAGGATGTGGGAGAACACTTCTTCACTCTCAGCAATTCTGGGTCAAATCTGAAACCAACTGAAGGATAGATTTTTCCCAGTTTCTTTACTGGACTGAAAAGAGCCCATCTAATTTTTGAGCTACTACTTCTGCGTCAAATACAATTACAAATAATTTTTATTTGTTACAATATGTACAGATCTTGTTGGCAAGTGTTCATCTGTGCAATTGCAACTAATACATCTTTAAAATTATTCCTTCAATTGACGTTTTTTATTAAGTAAGCGTTAATGAAGGCATCTATCATGAAATAACCAAGGTGTTTTTAATCACCTAATTTGTTAGTATAAGTGATTTCACAGATACTGTCTGAAAGCATTCATTTTACGTGGCATATATAGGCAATATGCTGCCTACCTCTGGGTCTTCAACAGTGCTTCTTGAGGTTTGTAGGGCTGGTTTGTTTGGAGGGGGGAGGCTGGTTGTTTTGGGGTTTGGTGGGGGTTTTTGTTGTTTTGGGGTTTATTTGGGTTTTTTTTGGTTGCTTGCTTTTTTCACTTCATGAAGGACCAGAGCTAGTAAATAGTATAGAAACTACGTCTATGAAAACACTACATCTAATTGTCCTTTCCTGTGATCTTAAAACAAATCGGTGTGAACCATAAAAAAAAAAAAATTTGCCTCAATCTGGAGAGAACCCGAAGCTAATCCTGACTAAAGTTTTTTCATCACCTCGGGGAGTGCCAGTCATGTTTCACAGATCAGCAGTGTTAAGTATTATTAGACAATGTCTAATGCGTAAGTAACAATGCCTGCAACATATACACAGCCATAGCAGAAGAGTGGATCTGGCTCTGGTTGTGTTGCTTTTCCTCCCTGTTTGGTAAATTGTCCATCTTCTAACTGCTTTCTTTGAGCTGAATCAATGTAATCTACCCCGGAATCTTGACTCCTCTTCAGTATTTTTCTTTTCTTTTCCTTTTTTTTAACAGACATGCAAATAATACATTCTGTTACAGTTACACTTTTTGTTTTCAATCATGAAAATAAGATGAGCTGATGAAAATAGTACTACAGCGTTCTCAAGGTTGTAGCAGCATGTAAGAGTATGGAAATATCATAATTGTTTATACAAAAACAAGAAAGCTGTGGCTTGAACTGATTACTTTAGACCTCTGAAAATCCAGTTAATAGCCATCCGGTTAAACACTTAGGCTTTGGTGACAGTGTTTGACAATAGTGACTGCAAAGAAAAAATATTTAAATAAAACTCTCAGGAAGGAAGTTGTGAACGATACTTATTTTTACATTTATTTTTTTTTTCAAATGAGAAATAAAACAAACTTTTTATTAAGTAAGGCAGGACAGTTTTAAATAATATTTCCTAAAGAAAGACTTGTTTGACAGTGAATAAATGCAGATCACGTTCTAAGAAGCAACATGTAATTCTTGGGCCATCTACAGTCAATGTACTGAAGTGAGATTCCCCTGAGATTATTTTATGCAAGAATCAGCAGCAGTGACTGAGACACCCAGTACAACTGTGTCCTGTGAAGACAGGAAACTTTCAGAATGCCTGGTGTCTATTTCTACAAGCTGAAAATAGTGTTAAAAACCCTGTTGCCTTTGGGTAACCTTTATACATAAGCTTCTGAAGACTGTTTTTGTAAGGTATCCTTGAGTAATTGTTTTATGTGTATGTAGAACCCTTGGAACTTGAACTTTGCTTTCTATGTTGGCTGAAAAAGTAACCACTGCATAGTATGAGAAAAGGTTCTGCCTTTTCCAAAAAAGGGGAAATAAAAATTTTAGTAGTAACTGTCAGGTCTTCATCAGTCACAAAGCAAAACCAGTCAGTTTATGTGAAGAGGACGCTACGTTTACCCTCATGAGTCACCTCTCAACATTGTAAAGGAAGAAAATTTTTTTGAAAATAACTTCAGAACACTTGATTAAGTCTCAAGCTACTTTTAATTGAGGGGGGGTAAATGGCTGGGTTTGTTTTATTGTTTTTGTTTTTTTAAAGGAGTTAAATTTCACTCAATCTTTATTTCAGCTCTTACTATTTCATTGATACATTAGGTCTAGAACATAATAACTGTGTTGGAAGAGCTTTTAAAACTGATTGCTTTACAGAGAAAATGGCAGTTCAAGATTATGGAGATCTCTATCAGTTCATCTGCATTTTAAAAATTATCAGTTTGGGCTCAAATCTGATATCCTGGATTAGATCTCAGATGCAGCTAGCTGTTTGGCTTCCCTCCTCCCAGTCCTCAAGCAGCTGTGACTGTTGCAGTTAAGCACAGATGTCATCTTTCCAGCTTCAGGGAAAGAAAGACTGAGAAGAGCATTTAGGGAGAATGGTGTTATCAACAACCTTAACATCCAGGATAGCTGTAGGAGAACGGCAGGAAAGGAGACAATTAACCTTGAGGTGAGGGGAAAGGCAGCAGTGACTGCTTGCCATCCTTTTGAGACAAGGACAATAAACAGTCCCGAACACCAATACTTTTGTTGGAGAATGAGCAATTTTAGCTAGCAGAGAGAGAAAGTAAATGAGTGCTGAAGAGTGCCTTGATCTGTTTGGATTTTGAGGGCTTTTCTGGGGATAGTATTAAAAAAGACTGAATGAAGTGAAAGAGGGTTTTACTGTAAATGGAGGAGTAGAGAAATCAGTATTGATAGTGGGAGTAGACAACATGAAGTTTCTGAGGTAAATAGGATGGATTTTTAACAAATCAGTTGTGTTTAGGATATATGGGACTGGTGAAGCTTATCCCTCCAATCACAAAGCAGCAGGAGAAGTTTGATTAATACATCCTAATCTGAATTATGACTCTTATAACTTACCGCCTTATCTGAAACAGAATTTTCACCTAGATATGATGTTCTGCATTGCTCTTTCCTCTATAAATCACTGTAACAGAATTCAGAAATTAAGGGAATTTTAGTTATGGAAAAGCAACTGTCTTGAGAAATGTTCATTTTAGTGGCTGCTTTCGAAGTTGTTTCTAGCAGTTTACATAGGCAAATAAAGCACAAGTCTATCCTGTAGAAACCCCAGAAGAAATAAGCATAGGTTGAGGTAAGCCATGCTTTTTTTACCTTTTTTTTTTTTTTAAATAAAAAATAAGAAGTGCGACCTAGATTAATTTGTAATGGGATATGGCAAGGCTATAGAAGTTAAGCCTGACTTTCATTACGTGCTATCAGATAAACAGCAAATGTTGTGACAGTGTAGAATGTATGATGGTACACAGGCCTCAATACATTTAAGATTTTTTTTTTAAATTACACATTATATGATGGTGGGGGTGAGACAAACCTACATAACATTAACACAGGCCCAACCTATCAAATATTATTTGCAAATTATTTGCAAATATTATTTGCATCTTATTTGGAGTTACATGATGCTAACATGTTTTACAAACTTCATGGATTTGGAATGAATGTACTGTGTAGTCTTACCCATTCCAACAGAGCTTCCAGAACAGGTTACTGAAACGACATGAAAGAGTAGTATCAACGTTAACTGTCAGGTTGTAAACCAGAAAACATTAGTAATCTGTAGAATGTAGTCCATGCTATACATCTGTGCAATCCCATCAGATAGCAGTAGTTATTATAATGGATGAAATTTATGCCCTAGGAAAGGAATCTCAGGAATCTTCAGGAATTACTACCCCTTCAAACAATATTTACTTAAAAACTGTGTTTAGGAATGGCTCATGGAAGTTCTTGATTTGTTTCTTTGTTCAAAAACAATAATTCTATAAAATAAATTAGAAAACAAAACAATTAAAAATCCTCATTTATTTACTTCTGTATGCTAACCACCACTAACCTTCCAGCTGAAAATTAACTTCTCTGTATTCACCAGGTTATGGGTGATCCAGTTAAGAGTCAATCACCTGTGTAGATAAGTATGCCCTGTCCCAAAATGCTCCTGTGAAGTTCCCGTCACAGATATTGCAAGATAGCATCCACAAAGTTTACTGTGGAGTCAACACTAGAATAGGAAAGTTCTATTCCATGCCACCTTTACTTGCATAACTTTGAATTACATTTAACCATCTAGCATGCATGGAGTAAAATACATAATTCAAAGATATTGAAATTTTACCTGAATACATTTTTTTAGGACAAAATGTAAGCTTCGGCCCCTTATCAGTAACTGGAGATACTACCACCGTGTAGACATCCCCACAAGGTATCTCAGTGATATCACAGTGACTTAGACCTGAGCTAGGGGTACAGGTGAAATTGCCTTTTGAGCCATGTAAATCAGTATTATAGCTTATCGTTTCATCAGAAGCTCGCCAGTATACTCTGATACCGTTATTGCTGAGTCTATAGAGCTTCACCCCAGAAGGGCAACAAGCACCTAATAAAATAAGAAACATTGATAAGCAAATTTTGTGAACCCACAACAGATTATACATTCTTATAGTGCATTTTAAACCAGATTATATGATAACTACCACACTAGATAACAGCATTTCAATGAGAAATTATTATTTCACAGAAAGCCAAAATAATAATTCTTGAACTGAACTAGGAAAGAAAATGTTCTATTAGACTTGTCTTTTGGAGTTGGAATTCAGCCACTGTTTTACATGTTGGAATATTGTTGCTCTCTCCTAACTACGGAGGCACCAGGGCTGCCCTAGAGTGCCCAGAATCCTTTTGTGGTCTCTAAAATTTAATTATGCCACAGCACCATTTAAATTAAAAAACTGGTTCTGGAGCAGTTATCAGAACTTCTTTATATGGCCACGTGATGGCCATTACAAGAACAGGGTTTAAATGACATATGCAAATAATCCAAAGTGCATTTATTTAAGAGAGGGAACCGCAAGTGTATTAACTATCTATTGAATTTCAGCTGCACTATTTGTATGAGAGGAACACTACACAAAGGAAGTTACATATTGGCTCTTTTTCTTCCCAATTGCATCTACAATTTACATACTGGAAGAATATCCTTGATATGTGCAACTGGATGTCAAACCCGTTTTGCTGATTGCTTTCAGAGATACTGTGTAGTTGGTGCTACACGTGATGCATCCCAGGAGACAGTAGTTCTGAAGAGTGTGACACTTTGCCTGCCCTTTTGGAGACTCCAGGGTCATTACGTATGTCTGTGCACCCATCCCAACAGACCAGCTGATATTTGTTATAGACTGTGTCACTTGAGTTAGCATCAGCTCATCAGGGCAACAAGGAGCTTGAAAAGAAAAAAAAATAGAGAAGTCAATTCTGTTTTGTACTTGGAAAATAGAAGGTATTTTGGGGGTTGCAACTAGAATAGTACATGATTGAGAGCAAAGGAATGAAGACATGCATACTCTTCAGGCAAACATTAGCATGCTGAGAAATACTTGACTATTCTGGCAAGCTTCTAATAAACAAAATGTCAATATAAGATCAATTTGTCTGTAACAGTGAGTTATAACCCTGGAATTATTATAAGATGATTGTTCATCAAGATACTAAAAATTATTAAAGTTTGTCACCAGAATATCAGGGTACTTCTGCAATTTTATTAAGCAGGGTCCACCTCTGTCCCTCAAGTCATATAGCTTAGTCCAGCTCTGTCTCTGTTTAAAGTCTCTTCAACATAAAATGACTGCAGCCAAACTGCCTGTTAAAAATAGATCCTAGTGTTCATTAATGTCTGAACTGTGCCTGGGGGTTGCCTGGGTCAGTGGCACAGTCCAAAACTCTGCTAGCAAATTAATAGCAGGAATGGTGGGTAGGATGTGCTTTAATCTGTTCTTCACGCTATTTGATGACATGGACATCACCACACAGCCTCTCCTGGTAATATTAAAAGTCAAAATGCTGGCAAGGAAGTTATACATTACATTAGTGGATTATATTATTATATTTTAGTTAACCGTGCCAGATGATAATTTGTTGCACTAAGGCTTCTCAGTATGAGACAAGTGCCAAGTGATCCTTCTCACACACACAAAGATACATACACGTTTAAGCAGCGATAGTGTAATATGCATATATTGTAATTAAAAATATCCCCCAAAACATACAGACATGGAACCATTTTAACATTATGCTGCTATATATTTTCCACTATATACAATCCCCACATACCTGTCTCTAAAGGGACACTGTAGCTTGGTAAGCTCTGTCCTGCTGGTGATTTTGCTATAGCACTAACAGAGAAAGCTGATCCACAGGGAAGATTAATTAGAGTACAGGAATTTCCAGAGCTTGTGCAATGCCAAAGTCCAGCCTCTCCTCTGGCAGTGACAATATAGGTAGCTTCTTTGTTGTTAGATTGCCAGTGCACACTGATTACAGAAAGAGCCTCCTTTGAGATATTTTTAATTTCAGGACTGCAGGGAGCTGAAATATTTAACATTAACGGTATTTAATCGAACTGTTTATGCACACTATGTAAGTTGCATGTGAAAATTAAATGCCAGTTAGAACTGAAAAACTACTTTGGAAAAGTAAATGTTTACTCCTGGTGAGAATTTAGAACTTGTGACAGAACTGACAACATAAGGATTTTGCATACAAAACCAGAGACAAATTGTATATCTGATTTTCAAAAACTTGGAGCTTTCAGAAGCTTTCAATCCAAATCTGGTTTTAGGTCCCTGCTTACAGTATATTTTTAAAGACTTCCAGTATTTTTATTTTTTTGTTTAACCAGTCACAGTAACTTAGCACTCCAGTAATGCTCCTCACCCGCGAACCGCCGCCGTGCCTAAGGAGCCATTTCTCCAGCTGAAGGGTAACAGGAGGGGTCACCATACCTGTTGCCAGGCGCTTAGACGCACAGGCCGCGTCGCCGCCCCCGGCCTCGCCGAAGGAGCAGACGGTGATGTCGTAGCGGGTGTCGCAGCGGAGGCCCGAGAGGCTGCAGGCGGCGGCGGTGTCCTTGCAGAGCGCCTCGCCGCCCCCCCCCACCGCTCGGGTCGCGTACATCTCCGCACCGCGCACAGGGGCCCAGGTGAGGCGCAGGGTGTCCCCCGACACCGCCGCCGCCCGGATGTCGCCGGGGCAGCAGGGAGCTGGGAACGGACACGGCAGAGAGAGGGGGGAACGGGAACTGAAAACTGGCAGGGAAAACAAAGAGCCTCCTTCCACTTATCCACCCCTTCCTTCAGTACCCCTCCTTCCAAACCAACAGAGGACGTTCTAATGTATAGGCAGAACGTAGGGATTACATACATCCTTGATTTAAAATTTCAAAGCATCTAGGAGTTAAATGAACTCTAACAACATTCTCCACAATCCCCCATTGAACTATTTTTTTTTTCATTTTCCAAATACAAAAAGCCTCTACGAGGAAGTTTAAGACTTTGGTACGCCCTTCCTAAGGCAACAGAAAAAACCACAGGACTAGAATTCAAATGTTATGCCAGGACTGTGTCTTATTAGAATCATAGAAC
>JAOXNO010000004.1:10959316-10974501 GCA_028565335.1 Limnodromus scolopaceus | reverse complement strand
CCTTGAACACTTCCAGGGATGGGGCATCCACAGCTTCTCTGGGCAACCTGTTCCAGTGCCTCACCACCCTCACTGTACAGAATTTCTCCCTAATATCTAATCTAAATCTCACCTCTTTCAGTTTAAAACCATTACCACTTGTCCTATCACTACACTCCCTGATAAAGAGCCCTTCTCCACCTTTTCTGCAGACCACCTTTAAGTACTGGAAGGTTGCTATAAGGTCTCCCCAGAGCCTTCTCTTCTGCAGGCTGAACAGCCCCAACTCTCTCAGCCTGTCTCCACAGGAGAGGTGCTCCAGCCCTCTGATCATCTTCGTGGCGCTCACATGGACTCATTCCAACAGGTCCATGTCCTTCCTGTGCTGGGGGCTCCAGAGCTGGACACAGTACTCCAGGTGGAGTACATTCATATGTCCTTACCTAATGTTTGTGAATCGTTAAACTATTTTCATGTTTGTAAGCCTGCTGTTGCATTTGACTGCGCAAGTTAAATTAAACTGCAATGTGAAGTGGTTCTTTTTCTCTGCCAACCTTTGTGTGCTTTGCCCAAAAATTAAATAAAAATAGAAGTCTAAACCATTATCTTCCAATAAAAATGTCCAATCAGCTCTATCATAAACACACTTAAAGGATCCAAAATGAATTTACAGGAATACATTGCTACTTACCAGTAGTGTAATTGAATACATCACCTAAAGGACTCTGCCCAGCCTTGTTATATGCAAAGACACTAATGAAATAAGTGAAGCCACAGTCCGACTGAAAATGGCATTGAGTACGTGATGTGTTGCAGTGCACTTCCAGGCCATCATCACTCTTCACAAAAACCACATAATAATGACCAAAATTGACGCTACACCATGATACCAACAAGCGGCCAGGTTCATCCTCTTCAATTGATATATTTACCGGTGCACAAGGAACTGAAAAAAAGCATTTAAAAAAAAGAAAGGAAAAAAAATTGTAACCAGAATATTTTTATTGAAGTTATACTTTTGGAGAATAAAGGAAAATCAGAAATATATTGAATTATTCTACGCAGCTTGAACAGTTGTTCTGTCTTGCTCAAGAAAACAACAACTTATCTGCCTTTATAGAGGATGCTACTTGCGTTTAGATGAAAAGTGAGTATGATTTTTACAGAACAAGACAGATGCTACCTTCCTGTTTTACAGAAAAGAGATCTGCTTAGGGAGCCCCTGTGAACACAAACAGTGGCACCAGGCAGTATTTCAAAAGGAACTGGCACAGTCTGTGTTCACAAACAGTAGTTTTGGATGACAATTGGAATAGCAGCTTGAATAGCAGTTGGCATACAAAAGCCTTTATGTGAAAACCCTACATGTATCGGTATGAAACTCACTGGCTGCGTCTGAACAGAGCTGTCCTTTGCTCAGGTTTCCTTTCTAGTGGCATCCCAAAATATCACATTAAACTGCAAACTCCATGGCTTTTACTTAAATAACATTTACTTTCTTTCCAGTTCAAAACGTTTAGCTTGCTGCCATTAGAATGAATATACATGATGTGGCGGAAGCAACGTTGGCTGAGAAGATTACAGCCCACAGCCTAAAAGTTGTCTCTTCCTAAGGGCTCTCTCATTCCTTTAGGTCCGCCTCCAAGTTGCTCACATGGATGATCTCCAACCCATATCAATGAGAAGTCAAAATGAGGCAGGTTACATCAAATAATTGTCAATAATGTTGTGTCTTTAAGGTAGCACATAATAACAAAGATGGTTTAGGTTTTGCTTACATGGGCAGTTAATCTAACAGGTCAGGAAGCAACAACCTCTGGCATGGCCGTGGTGCTAAGCAGCTGAAACAAGCAACCTTTTGTCCTGACAAAGCTGCTACTGGAGAGTGGTCTGTGACGGTACCTTAATTTAATCTAGTGGTGCTACTTTAGCTGACTGTAGTTTCGTTGACCTCATTTCTGACTACTAGATCTAGTCAAGAACAGTTCTCAGCCCAGGGCCAGTCCTTAATGCTGCTTCCTCGTAGATTTCTCCCCATCTATTTGGAACAGACCTGACACAGTAGGACAGATCTGTTATTCCTTACATCAGTTTTACACTCAGAAAACTGGCCCTGGAACAGCTACTTCTGGTAAGAGGAAAATGGAGGCTTACTGAACATATACACCTTTGCAAGTTTTTCTCACAGACATATGAAGAAAGTTTAGACTATTATCCCTGAAATATAAAGGTATATGGCACAGTTCATGCACTAAGTAGTTTAGAGGCAGAAAGAACTATTTGAGAACCACTCATGAATTGTAACTAATTTACATTTGGAATTAAAGAAATATATGTTAAAATGCTATAAGCTACATAAGTATCAATGACACATACTAGTTTTTAAGCTCACTGCGTCAGTAGGTTTACTGGATCCAGCATCATTGTATGCTGTGACAGAAACATAATATTCAGACCCGCACTGGAGCGATGGCACCATGCAGGAGGCAGAAGATGTGTTACACTTCAGTTTCAAGAGTCCACTGGAGGCTGTCACACTGTAAGTCAGAGCTCCTTCTGTTGGCATCCAAGAAACAATCGCTCTTAAAGCACCACTGTTAAAAGATACTCGAACATCCGCTGGTGCCTTAGGACCTATGGTATACCAGTTTGGAACACATAAATACAACTTAGCCTATGTCCTACAGACATCATCTTTTTCATAACTTTCAAACTAAATACAATTTTTGTGGCACAGAGCTTACTGTAATTTATATTAAAGTGACAATTTTTTAAAGAAATATTTCTGATTGTACACCATCACAAAGCTTTCTGTTGAAACTCCTTGCCGTATCTGAATATTTGCTACTCACAGTTCGAAAAGTCCTGCGATCAGTCTAAGCTTGTGTAATCCTTACCGAGACCTGTCCTAGGGACAGCTTTAGCCATAGTTAATGGTATCTCTGCCTCAGTAATATTCATTAAATATAGCCCTGTCTTCTGAGCTTTCATGAACTTTGAGATGGGGTAAATATTATAGGTTCTGAAAATCTATGCAATGTATCTTTGAAAAAAAATAACACCATCATACCTACACATAAATACTTCCCGGTATATCTTTTTATATCTTTTTTTTTTTAATGTTTACTCGGTTTCAGAAAATAAAATTTCTTACTTGTTCTTTGGTTATATGTGAAATCATCTCCAGGGATCCCATTGACATTCCAGGCATATGCCTTGATAGTATAGAGAGTTCCTGGATCTAGATTTGTAAATATCAAGGAGGTATTGGTGGTGTTCTCCTTCAGCATTCTGCCCAAGCCATCTGACCTCATGAGGGACACAGAGAATCCAGCTGCCATGTACACAGCTTTCCAGCTCACTGCAATGGAGTCACAACTCAGAGAACGGACAGACAGAATCGGAGCAGCCAGGACTGTTGAGAAAGAACACCAAGCAAGCTTTTGGTTTTTCAGTAATACTGTTTGAAAGGGCCAAGTTTGAAATGAATACACAGAAACAACAATCACCACATTCTAGGAGACAAATTCAGCAACAACAAAACCAAAAATACATTAATGCAAGACTGACAGCATAAATATGGAAACTGATTTGCTGCATCCATTATTATACTTTAGGTTTCGTAAAATGAATGTAACTCATACACAAAGTACGAAAGGTTGAGCATGTAGAAGAATGAAAATCACCCGAGGATACTGCATTTCCTGTCCTCTAAGTTTTACAGTGTCTTATTATTTTATAGTTTTAGCTGTTACTTACTTTCTTCCATTCCCTCAAGTTACGTCTTGTGTTAAAATAAAATTTGATTTTGTTGTAATAGAATACATATATTCATACAAATTCTAGTAAAACTTCCTATTAAACATTTAACTTACAGTACTGCCATAAAGTAAACCATTAATTCAGACTCTTGTCCTGGTCATTAAGTCAGATGGCTGAATTCTAGTCCTCAAAAACTGAAAGGAGAATGTGATCAATACAATTTAAAATACAAGAATATAATAATTCAGTACTGGTGCATGCCTGGGCTACACTGTTTGTTTTCTGTTCAAATTAAAAAAAAAAAGGATGCTTGCATGAATGCTTTATATTATAATAGCATTACAGAATTTGAAACACGAATTTAAAAGTCCACCTGTTTTTGCTTTTCTGAAAGGTGAAGGCTGGCTTTTTCCTCCTGAATTTATAGATCTGATAGTGATTCTGTACAAGGTGGCAGGTTTCAGTCCTGTCACTGTGCCTGGAGAATTTGTAACTACAGTTTCAATGAAGGAATCTCCATCTTGTGCAGTCAGCAGATAACCAGTAGCTCCAGGTACCGCTCTCCATTCCACTGTGATACTGCTGCTAAGTTTTGAATAAGCTTGGTCAATAACAGGTATGTCTGGAGCTAAAATGGAAATAACGATAAACATATTGAATTTGGGGAACGCAGCCCTGTGAAACGTTAAGTGCTCTAAACATTTCACAAAGAAAAAGTGTAGGACAAATGGCCTACACTTTCTATGAATGTTTAAAATTTAAGTTGAAATTTAAATGAACATCAACAACATACACAGAGCCTTGAGATATTCTAGACCAACCTTCATCTCTCAATAAAAATAATATAGTATACCCTTGAAATCACAGAGTCACAGAATCTTCACGGTTGGAAGGGACCTTTGAGATCATCGAGTCCAACCATACACAAAAAAACCAACCAATCAAACAAACAAAAAGACCACTCACTATTGAAAATTACCATTATTTAACTTAGGTTGCACTGAGAGGTCTCTCTTTTTTTCTGTCTTGCTGTACAGCCAATGAACCGCACTGGATGTTTATAGAAAGCAATATACAAAGCAATAGATACAAAGAAGAGGAGGATGTTTATACAAAGCAGTCTGAAATAGGGTGCTGAATCTCAGGCATTTCTATGTCAGAGTAACACACAATAATTTAGTTTGGATGGGACCATGGGAAGTCATCTCATACAACCACCTGCTCAAAGCAGATATACTTAGATATACAATAACATGACACACCAAATATTGCAATTAAATGCTTTTCTATTATCCTACGCTGCAGGACATTCAGAAAGAGCTCTTGTGTACTGCAGTCACAAAAGTAACTACAGAGTGTATTTTTTAGCCACAAGTAATTTATGTTCAGTAATCAGGATTTTCAGACTAGAATCAGTATATGTAAAGTAAGTCCATATATTGCAAGGCTGCAAAAGGCTCGCTAGAAGAGAAAAAAAAAGATAAAACGAAGTTGTATTCCACCTAAAATTAAGAAAAGGAATGAAAAAGTATTTGGGATGAAAGTATGAGGCTTGAGGCAAATTTATTTATAGCAAGGCAGCCAATTTGGGATTTCAGAGACCCTGGCAAGTATGCTTATATATATTCTTCTTCAATATTCATCAATTACTTACATGCTACAAGTCCTTTTGTGAATGAAACAAAAATACTGTTTATCAGTATCAGTACTGAAAAATGTGTATGGCTTCACATCTCCATTTGTAATGAAAGGGAAGGTGATTGGAAAGCCGCAGTCTAAGCAAGCTGTGCATGGCAGGTCAGGTCAGGTTCTCAGTAGGAGAACCAGCAAAAGGCTTCAACAGTAATTTCCTACCAGTGCAATGAAACAAGAAGGGTAAAATCCCAGTCCTACTATAATCCCAGTCCCCTGTAATTTTCCAGTCAATGGAATTTATACTACACAAAGTTTCTCTTACTAACCTGTTGACTGCATAATCTGTGTTTCTGCAAGAATAAGTCCATTCTTGTCAATGGCTTCCGCCTGTATAGCATAAATAGTATTGGGAATTAATGAAGTTAGAGTTCCTTTAAGTGTAACATCACTAAAATGAGCCAGTAATGAATGGCCTACAGTATTCACAGCTGTAGCTGTGACTCTGTAAGAAGAGGCTCCTGAAAACTTGGGCCATCTGAGATAAATGCTTCGTGATGTCACATCGTATGTAGACATAGAGAAACCTAAAAAAAACCAAACCACATTATAAAAAAATATCATTGTATTCATTCCTGAATTTAGTCAAGTCTTGACAAGAAGATTGTTCAGTGCCTTATCAAGCATCTACATGACCTAATTTTCAGATGGTAGGCATTCCACTGCATTTGGAGTCCTATTTCCCTTGTTCACTTGTAATCCATTAATTACTGTAATAACTGCTGCTCGCTCTCACAATATCATGTTGTGATGATGGCTGTTTTTCCTAAAACCCCCATATGCTGTAGTCTAATTATTTTAAAAAATACTGGGTATTATCCATATGTGAATATACAACCCATGTCAGCAGTATTCCACACAGGAATAGGATCAAATGCTTGTTTTGCAAATCATGAAAGGAACATGCTACAGTAAGTGTCCAGATACTGCAACAACATATCTGCAACAACTAAGCATTTAAGACTCTTGACACAGTACAGTGTATGCAGGAAGCTGTACTATCACCAGAGAATGAATTCTGAGAACATTTCTTGTAATCTCTCATTCCTCATATTTTAAACTAGTCAGTATTCAAATTTAAGGCAATAGGAGCTGTAAGCAGAAAATACGAGATTGAAGAAAGTACAAAATGTTGTAAAACATTGGAAATATTTGCACATAGGAGATCATGCTTCTTCTGGTGTGTTTTGGGGTTTTTTGTTGGGGTGTGGGGTTTTTTTTTGTTTGGCTTTTTTGTTTTATTAAAAGATACAACAATTAATTGGGTGCAAATATGGGATAGTTTGGATCCCATTTGCAGCACAATTATGTAGGTAATGAACAGCACAATTTGTCCAGCTGGGAGTTCTCCCTAGCTCACACCAGTGTCAAGCCGTAAGTGGTCTGTCAGAATGTCTATACAAGTGTCCAACAGAACTGGGATTCGTAAAAATTAGGTTTAAAATTTGTAAAGATATCAGCATAGATTTTTAAAAGCTCAATCAAACTTGAAAACAATTTTAAGCTGCTAGAACTTACAGAATGTCTTATTAGAAATCACACATGTGTTTTCTCTTCAGACCCATTCAAAAATAAACAGGCAAAACCAAAATGCCATTTTGAAGATTTACCTGTGTTAGCTGAAAAGATCTGAAAAGGAAGATGTAAAAAAATTAGAAATACAAAGTGAAATATTTTATTTGGAAAAGTATGAAAATAATAATGTTAATAACAACAAGTTAAATTGCTACATTTTTTAAACAGATTTTACTGATATGATGTATTTGCTCAGATTCTTTTAGCATGGAAAGTTTATGCAATCAGTGAGATTGGGTCCATATATGCAGATTGTACTACTTCTTCATTTTCCTTTCTGAATCTGCATATTGATCCAGTTTTCAGTTGTTGACAGACTTCGAAAGACCCTGGGTCCTAACATACTATTTTATTTTTCTGTCACTCGTAAACACTGCAGAAGTGTAATAGTAACAAGACATGAATGTAGAAGTGGGTGTCAGATACCCTAACTTTTAGTTCACTTTTACAAAGAGTACGATATGATTCTTGAAAACACTTTTTAAGCAAACGAGTTAGGCGCACTCACCATTTCTAGGCAGCTGAAAAGCAGTCCAATAAATATTAATGATTTACTTTTTGCACCGCACATCTTGTCAGAACTTTGTTCCAGCCTCCGCAGGGGGACGAGCTCGGGCCGATGCCTGCTGTCACCAGCGATGTTGTGCAGTGGTGCTGCCACCGCAGGTTCACTCCTTGGGACGAGGGGGGGTGGAGGTGGCGTGAGGGAGGCCCTCCTCCCTGCTGGACCACGGCCTGCCAGCTGTCACCAAAGCCAGGGTGGGATGAGTCCCACAGCTTCCAGCTTTCAGGCAGGCAGGTGGTGGGATTTTTTCCTCTTCTGTTACAGGATGCAGTTTCTGTATTGCTTATATGAGATTCATAAAGTAATTAAGACCAATGTAAATTTGAAATTTGCTGTTCAGCTTCTTATATATTCCCATTTTTGTCCACTTAAAAGGATCTTTTTTTTCTGTCAGGAATGTGGCCCTCGTCACACTGCCCTTTGAATGGAACACCGTCACACGGACTGGGAAACACTCTTCCTCACGCTTTGTGTTGTGAAAAGAGAAACCTTCCTCTCATTTCTTCGCAATTTGTACCAGCTGCTGGTTCCCCTTTGACAACACGCCTCTATGCCTTCCAGCTGTAACTTCTGACATGATTTTAGGCATCAAGTGATGGTATATTCCTCTGGACCGATGGTGCTATCTTCGACGGCTTACACGAAGGTAACAGTGAACCTGGGGGTCGTTTTTATGAGGCAGCCACGGCGGCAAGGGGAGTTTTACACCCCGAGGGGTCCCGGGACCACGGCAGGTTTCGCGGAGGCCCCCCGGGCTGCTCCCCACACCGCGCGAGGAGCCCGTCTCGGGAGGCGGCTCCCGCCGTCCCGGGCTCACCTTCCGCCGAGGAACAGGACGCTCCCACCTCAGGGGACAAGCCCTGGTCAGCGGGCACTTCCCCAGTGGGAACTGCGGACCACATCATGGCAGAGAAAGGGGGCCGGCCCTGCGGCTGGCACAGCTCCTGAGGGGCTGGCACAGCTCCTGAGGGGCTGGCACGGCTGGTGGGAGCCCGCCCCACAAGCAGGCAGCGCACTCTTACTACTCCTCCTCCTCCGCCGCCGCCGCCGCCACCGCCCAGCTCGGCGCGGCTCCGCCCGCCGCCTCTGAAGAGGGCGCGGCGGGGCCGGGCTGGGGAGCGGAAGGGAGTGGTGCGGTGGTGGGGCTGGCGAGGAAGATGGCGCCGGCGGTGCGGGGGCTGAAGAGCCTGGTGTGGCAGAGTGAGTGCGGGATTTCGTTCCGCGCCCCCTTCGCGCCGCCCCCGGGGCTGGGAAGCGGCCTGGGGCCGCTCGGTGGGCGGGGGCGTTCACCGCTGCCTCTCCGTAGCCCGGCGTGTTGGGGCCGGGGGTCCCTGTTGGGGCCAGGGCTCCTTTTGGTGCGGCTGGAGGCGCGTAAGGAGCCGCGCTGCGTGTCGGGGCTGAGGCGGGCGGGCGGGCAAGCCGGGCTGGGCCCGGGCGGCTCTGTGGGGAGCCCGGTGTGCGGCACAAGCTGGAGGTGGTCGCTCTTCCTCAGCTCTCTTGGTTCGTCGGGTGGCGGGAGGCGACCACCCCGGCTTGCGGCGGTGCCGCGGCTGCCCGCAGCAGTTGCACCTGGATGGAAACGCTTTTGCCTTTTTCCGAGATAAGGGTGAACTTTACAGGATGTGGCCGGCCGTGCCAGCTCTTGAAGAGATTAAACTGAAGTCAGCCCTTCAGGGACTTCCCTGGTGGCTCCCGAAATGGCAGTTCTGGAGAGTGCTCCCGGCCTCGGCAGCGGCTCTCTGGTTGTCTGGCACGAAGTGTCACTGCCGGCTTTGCGTTGGGCTTCAGGGTTTTCAGGAGGAAAAAGCTGAAGGTCTCTCCAGGTACTTTCATAAATGAACTGCAGGATTTTATGGCCATGTTCAGGAACAGGTTCTGCCAGTGTTTGGTACAGAAAATGAAGTTGTAGCCACACCGTGTCTTAGTGGAGTAGAAGGGCGGAGAGTATTTCAAGTACTGTGGGACCTTTGGGGAAAGGCATTAATAGCCACCTCACGCCGCATTTAATTGTACTGGAGCTGTGACTCCATGGGCAGCTCGGCCAGCCCAGTGACTGTCACTGAAACAGGAAGGTCCTGCTGCCTTCTCGTCTGCATTTTCCTCCTCTGCTCCCACCTGCAAGCTCCAGTCTGCTTGCTTGTGTTGCTGGAAAAGAAAATAGGAAAAAGGGGAGAAAGAGGAAAGCAGACTGTTCTGTGGTGTTCAGTGCTTGATTGCTGATATCCCTACCCTGCTCACATGAGTTAGATACCTTTGTTTATAAGTTGACCTTCAGAAATCACCACTTTTGTTGTTTTGCTTGTCCTGTCTTGCTCTGTTAAGTCTTTTGCGCCTTTGACAGTGAAGTGATTAATTTGTCCTGAGGTATTTTGTAGAAGACTTGGACGTTACAAAATGACAGAATGGTAGGGGTTGGAAGGGAACCCTGGAGATCACCTAGTCTAGCCCTTCTGCCAAAGCGGGTTCATCTAGAGCAAGCTGCGCTGTGTCCAGGTGGGTTTTGAGTATCTCCAGAGAAGGAGACTCCACAGCCCCTCTGGGCAGCCTGATCCAGTGCTTTGTTACCCTCAAAGTAAAGTTTTTCTGCATGTTCAGATGGAACTTCCTGTGTTCCAGTTCATGTCTGTTGCCCCTTGTCCTGTTACCAGGCACCACTGAGAAGAGTCTGGCCCCGTCCTCTTGACACCCACCCTTTAGATATTTATAAGCATTGATGAGGTCCCCTCGCAGTCTTTTCTTCTCCAGGCTAAACAGACCCGGGCTTCTCAGCCTTTTCTCCTAAGAGAGTTGCTCCAGTCCTTTGATCATCTTTGTAGCCCTCCACTGGACTCTCTCCAGTAGTTCCTTGTCTTTCTTGAACGGGGGAGCCCAGAACTGGACACAATACTACAGATAGGGCCTCACCAGGGCTGAGTAGACGGGGAGGATAACTCCCCTTGACCTTCTGGCCACACTCTTTTTAATGTACCCTGGGAGACCATTGGCCTTCTCGGCCATAAGGGCACATTGCTGGCCTTCTGGTGTGTCAGCCGTGCATCCCAGTTTTGTGTCATCAGCAAACTTGCTGAGGGTACACTCTGTCCCCTCATCCAGGTCGTTGATGTGTATGTTGAACAAGACTGGACCCAGTACTGACCCCTGGGGAGCACCACTAGTTACAGGCTCCCAACTGGGCTCTGTGCCTTTGATCACAACCCTCTGAGCTCTGCCATTTAGCCCGTTCTCAGTCCAGCTCACTGTCCACTCATCCATACTTCCTAAGCTTACCTGTGAGGATGTAATGGGAGACAGCGTCAAAAGCCTTGCTGAAGTTGAGGTAGACAACATCCACTGCTCTCCCCTCATCCACCCTGCCAGTCTTGCCATCATGGAAGGCTGTCAGATTGGTCAAGTGTGATAGCCTTAAAAGAAGACAACATGATCAAAGTGCTAGTGTGCCACCAGAGTGTATAAGGACTTTTGAAAACAGTGTTGCCAGTGTGAACAAAACCACGAGGAAGAAAGATTAGAGTGATGGTGAAGCAGTGTGAATAATAAAATGTTTCTATTGCAAGCTTTGTAAAAAAGGAAGCTGCTTCTGAAAAGAATGCTTTGTTAGATAGCTAGTTACTCTTATCTTTCCAAAACTACAACAGCAATGGAAATTGATGAAGTTTTAGACATTGTCTGGCACTTTGTTTATGGATAATTCAAGGCCATGAGCTGCTGCTTTCTAATGTTTCAGCAAACATGGGGTTTTTAAGGCTGGTTTGTCTGAAAATAATGCGTCAGTGATGCTGATGCTTCATGTAGCAGCTTGTTGCCAGTGTGTATCTTATTCCTGTTCTGTGAACAGGCAAAGAAGTTGTACCCGTGTTGTGTGTACAGAGTGTTTTACCTGTGCTCTGGTATGGTGCTGTTAAAAACCCTTCATTCCATTGTGATAGCCCTTGCTGTAAGGTGCAGTTTTAGTCTGAACCGATGCAGAAGTGTGTGAAAAGGTTATTTCCCCAACATTTGTTGTCAGTTAAATTTACAGTTTTTGGGGATGGGGGAAGCTACCTGTAATTCAGAGGCGGTAGTTCCTGGGGATAAAATTATAAAATTAACCACATACTGCATCTGTGTGTGTATCTGTAAATAAGGTTATTTCCACTAGGAATTCTGTCTTCATTTTTTTTTGCAACTTTAAAATGTATTCTAGACTTGTATAATAAGATTCTAGCCTAGCTGTAGATATCAATATTAATTTTTAAAAATGATTCAACAATTCTGAAACTTTATTTTCCAGAACACTGTCTTACAGCGAAAGCTGTTCTAGTCCTTTCTTCAGGAAGTGTGTTATAAATGGGTCATTAACTATGTCAAGGTGTGGTTTGCTTTTTTTTGTTTGTTTTTTCACGGGTTTAGCAGTCTGCTGTTCTGTCAGGGTTGTGTATAGTTCTTATCTGGATTGGGAAGTAAAAGTAGAAGAAAAAATGCCTTAAACTAATTGAATGTAGTCAGAGAAGACAAAATTAGATAAGGTAGTTAGGATGCATGGCTGGTATGAAATTTCCGAGAAGGAAATGAAAGCTTAGACAAAATGGAGCACTTCTGTTCATATCTGGGTTTATGATTGGTTTTGGTACATTCAAAATGTTTACTAGAGACAGAGGATTTCAAGAGCCTGTAAACCAGTGTAGGCCAGTTATTTGGGTAAGCAGCTGCAGGTTGAGGACAAACCAAATAGCAGTTGGAGTGTTGCAGGGGCAAGTACATACATCTGGTACACTGATAACTTGGAATAAAATACCTTTCTGTGATGGGAGAAAGCTGACTTCTGATTTTAATTACAGAAAATAAGTACAGGACACAACTGGATTATGCATTTATATGTTCTGGTTTATTTTATAGGCAGGTAAGTTAAGGTATTGTAGAAAAAATATATTTGAGATTTTGGACAAGGCTCTCAGGCTCTCAATTTATTAAAAAGAACTGTGTATAATGGGAGGGACTAATTCCTTGTGAAGAGTGTTCTCAGAAAACACAAAGGCTCATTAAATTTTCACGAGGCTGAAGATTTCTTCTTATAACTTGTATGTAGACCTAGAAAAATGTATGTAACAAATGCACAGTACAAAAGTGACAGAAAAAAATGTGCCTGTATTACGTCCTGGATTCAGTTATTACAAATACATCTTGGTAGCAGCTATGGAGTGATGAGCATTCTGCAGTTTTATATAGAATATATCCAATGAAGTCACAGGAGTCTCTACACCAGGCGAAGCAGACCTAGAATTTGTTGAAAACTGTGGACTGTGTATAGCAGGAAGGATGTCGAATAGCAAGCAAACCGGAGGGCAAGCTTGAGCAGTGGTAGTGGATTTCAGGAGTTGTATAAGGAGAAAAGGATTCGGGAGAACTGAGCTTGAGTTTTGTTGTTTAGCAGCCTGAACAAAATACACCGATTGCATCCCTCTTGAAACATGTGCTTTTTACTTAAATAGCTTTTAGACCAGTGTTTTTGTCAGTTTATTAGATGGAGTGTAAGGTTTTTAGGTTGCTATGAAGAATGTCAGTGCTGCAAAAAGTAACTTGAGCATTTTAGAAATCTAAAGCATAAAGTACTAATCTTTCAAAATAAACTTCTTGTGTTAGTGTGAAAGACTTTGTGTAGGACATCTTTGTAAAATGTAAATATGAGAAGCATGAAGTGTGACAACTTGAGAGCATTGCGTGCTATGCGGCATTAAAGCTGTGAGGCTGAAATGAAATGAAGGCTGGATGAGCAGGTGGGCTGCTCCGCTGAAGTAACTGCTGAATTCTGAAGTTGGAGGTAGAGATGGAGTACCTGGCAGTAAGATCGCGCCAAAGGGGCTTGCATATCAGTGAATATTGGTAAATGTTGAAGAAATAGGTGTACTTTTTGTTGGATGTGCACCTACTGTTCCAAAACGTCTTACAGTTCTTTCCCTTGGCAGTCATCACAAAATGTGTGCTGAATTTGCTCATTTGTATTTGAGACTTCTGTTTCTGCTACTATCATTTTTTCTTTTGGAGAAAAAGGTCCAGCAGTTTTAATAGAAGTAGTCATCAGCTTAATTTGAAATTCTGTTCTCTGGAAAAAGAGAATAGGATAATCAGACCTCTTTGTTCCTATGTTTATAAATACCAGGTTTAAAACAGTTCGCAAAATCTTCTGGCTTTCAATTAATACATACCACTGTTGTGAGATTGATCTGCATTAACCAGATGACACCACTCCTGAAAGTTGCAACTTATAGTTCTGGTGATCTTTAAAGCCTGTGGGTCGTAACTAGATGTTGACTCTTATTGCTGAATCCTGTACAAGCTTTTTAGTTGACATTTTTCCTAAGGTTGTCATAGTAGGAGAAGATAATGGATAGCTTATTGAAGATAACTTTAAATTCCTGGAAGAACTGGTATTTTCTTAGGCTTATTCTGGAATTCTAGAGAAAGAACAAGGACATCTGAAGTTAGCATATATTTTAAAATAGGTCTGTTTGTGTTGGTCCAGCTGTCTTATCTTAAAGAGTAGCTTAAATTTTTTGCATGTGCACAATCCATTTAATGGAAGAGGTCACTAAAACAATAGAAACAAAGTGAAATATTTACAGGCCTATGATTGTTCAGGCTGGTTTTTATAGAGCTGTTTAATATTGGCAAAAATGAAAAATTTAGCGACATCTTTCTGAAACAGGCAGGGACAGTTTGTAGCCAAGAATTCTGTAGAGGTATTTATTGGTGGGTTGGGTTTTTTTGTTCCTCTGTTTTAGGTCTTAAAACATATAAGTCTAAATGGGTTAATTATTTTTTCAGTAACAATTTGATTCCTCTAACTGATAAACTGTCTATCTCTGCTTCTTGTTACAGAGCTAAAATCATCAGTATTTGATGACTGCAGGAAAGAGGAAGAATGGAAGGTATAGTTTTGTTATAATTTTTGCAAGAATGTTACAGATTACTTGTTCAAGTGATTCTTTCACTCAGTACGCAAAAAATAAGTATCATTTAATGGCTGTCACTTTCACTTAAAATTGTTTTCTATCCAAGTAATGGATTTTAGTTCTGTTAACTCAGATCTCTGTATAATACGTAATGAAAAATACTAAGAGAAATGGTTAGTTGTCTCAATTCTTTTTCAAGCTTTGAAAAAAAATTTGAAACTGTTTCTGTCTATCTTCACTTTTCTTTTGAAAGACTTGTACTTTGTTGATTTCAAAAATTATACTGCTGGTGATACGTGTGGAGCACGGTTCAGCAGTATGACACCTGCTAGAGCTGCTTAAGCTGTAAAGCAGTTTTAGAGTAAGTACAGTTATAGTTAAGCAGGCCATGGGTTAAATTAGACAGGAATTCAAAAGACCTGTGTCAAAGTGAAAGTTCTTGAATACTTTCACGGATTCACAGATTAGGCAGAGTTGGAAGGGACCTCTAGAGATCACCTAGTCCAACTCCCCTGCTAAAGCAGGATTGCCTAGAGAACATTACTCAGGACTGCATCCAGGTGGGTCTTGAAAATCTCCAAAGAAGGGGACTCCACAGCCTCTCTCGGCAGCCTGTTCCAGGGCTCTGTCACCCTCACTGTAAAGAAGTTTTTCCTCATATTTGAGTGGAACTTCCTATGTTC
>JAOXNO010000004.1:10923913-10959216 GCA_028565335.1 Limnodromus scolopaceus | reverse complement strand
GGTAAATCCATGTTGACCACTTCTAATAACTTCTTTATCTTCAATGTGTTTGGAGATGACATCCAGAATGAGTCGCTGCATTATTTTCCCCAGGGACAGAGGTGAGACTAATTGGCCTGTAGTTCCCTGGGTACTCCTTCTTGCCCTTTTTGTAGGCTGGTGTGATACTTGCCTTCCTCCAGTCCTCAGGCACATCTCCTGTTCTCCAAGACCTCTCATAAATGATGGAGAGTGGCTCAGTGGTAACACCTGCCAGTTCTCTCAGCACTTGTGGGTGCATCCCATCGGGGCCCATAGACTTACGGATGTCTAGTTTGGCCAAGTGGTCTTTAACCCAATCCTCCCCAACAGAGGGGAAAGTCTTCCTCTCTCCAGACCATCCCCATTTCTGGTAGGAATAGTGGGGACAAGCTACTTATTTAAGATGGAGCCCATTTTTTGAAATCCTGTATGTAGGGAGCTGCCTTCTGATGCTGTTTGAGATTAATTTCCCACTGCAAAGTTGCTATATGCAGGTGATGAAAAGATGCAGAGTAATAAAATACACTTCAGCTTCAGATTTCAGTGGGAAGTTGTTAAGGAAATAACATGAGGTTACTATAGCTGATTAGTTTATCTAAATACCTTTTTTTTTTTTTAATATATATAGATAATTCTTTTAGATGATTACACTACTAAATTACTATCAATGTGCTGCAAAATGACTGATCTACTGGCAGAGGGTATCACAGGTAAGCATAATTCTTTATATGGCAATATCCTGATAAGAAAAAGGGGAAGAATAAAATTGATGATACCCTTGCAAGAAATTGTCTTAATTTGTTTGATAAAGACAAGTAGCTGTGGGTTATTAGACTAGCAGACTTTCTGGTGCGTACAGTAATTATGCAATCATGATTTTTATTTTTTTTTGATGAAGAATGAAATGTTTATCTGTCTAGAAGCTAAAACCCTTTTTGTTGTTTGGTGGTGGTGGTTTTGCTGTTTTTTTTTTTAATGGTTTTTGTTTGGGTTTTTTTGTTTATTTTGGGGGGTAGGTGTGTGTTTGTTCATGTCCACAATGGGGTAAAGGAGAAAGTTATCTGTCACAGAGCAATTTTAAGGGTATTATCTGTCAGTTTAAGTTAAGGGGGGGAAAAAAGCTCAGTAAGGAATTAAGTGAATGTTAGTAAAACATAAACGAGTAGGAAAATTGCTCTCTGCATTTTTTCCTAATGTGTTCTGTAAATTGGTAATATCTGCTGTTTTGAATTCATTTATGCTCTTGAGCGGTAGTGTTATGATGCAAGGGCAGAGAAACTTAAGTACTGAAGACAAAATTAGAACAGGAGACAATAATAAACTGATGAGAGGTGTTTGTAAGCAAGTGGGTGTGGTAGAGGCAAGAATGTAAATTTCAGTTCTATTTTGTTCAGATATTTGAGCCTCTTCTCAAACCAAGAGAGCTTTCTGTAATGAGGAAAAAAAAAAAACAAACAATAAAAACTTGAAACTAAATTATATCAATTATTACATTAATGAGAATAAACGCATAAGCAACATTAATAGTAATTAGATTGTCACTTTTCCAAACAATTTGGGAGTAGTTTTAAGTGGGATTTCTCGTCTGCTGGAATGTCTCTCCTGTTCCTTGATGTTGGTCACTGTCAAAAGCGAATAATAGATGGGTTGTGATAGATCTCAGTTATGTAGTATGCCTGTTTAGATGAGACTGGTTTTTTTATGTGTATTTTTAAAAAGTATTTTCTCTTTAGTAAATCTTACGGGCTTTTCTTGCTTACAACTTAAGAAAAGGGTATTTTTCCGATCAGAAAGCACTTGTCAAAGTTGCTTTTTGTGTTTGACCTTTCTGTAATGTTTATTAGTGTGTCATCCTGCCTGTTTGTGAAATTGAAGTGAATATACAAAATGTAAATGATCTAGTCCTTTATTAACTTTAGGTTTAGATTTTTAGAAATACTTTTGTAAGAGAGCAGTATTTAGATTTAGGTTTTTTTTTGCCAATTAGCAAGATTTTTCTTATTCCAGCTATTGAGTATAACATGATTCTTCTGGAAGTGTAATAACAAAGCTGTATGCATTTCACTTTTAGAATGTATTTTTAATCATAATAAGTACTACTTTGTGAGAAACTTTCAGTGAGCATGTATCCTGTTCATCAGTAAGAAACCTTTTATTTTTAGTGACTACGCTGCTGAAAAGAGCCTGTCTTTCCACATCCAAGTATCTGACATTACTTTTCTTTGTTCCTCCCCCTTAAAATTACTGAGCAACATGAATCTCCGCATTCCCAGGCTGGTGTACTGCAACACTATATGGTTATGACTTTATTAATCGGAGAAAGCCAAGAGTTGAGTGAAGCTAATTTGCTGAAAATGTCTAATTGGTGCCTGCAATTATATTGAAACAGAGTAAGTGCACAGGAAATAGGCAAACAAAGGACAGAAGAGGCTATAGTCCAAAATTATGCCCTGCATAGTTTCATCCTCCTTCTCCTGCAATATGCTGGAAAAAGAATAACCGTGCTGAGGAGGTTCTCTTGCAGGGTATTTCATACTGGCACCCATAGTTGGAGCATGTTTGTGTTGCCATATCTTTCTGTGTGAGGGCAGAACTCTGCTTGTGTAGAATACCTAGGGAAAAACCATTTAGTCCTACGAATTTAATTGACAAATTTAAAAGACTGAGGATTGAAGAAGTCATGTGGTAACTTGCTGTATTTAAAATCATAAATTAATAAGAAATCAAGGCACTCTTGGCAGAAGATAGGTTCTTGCCACTAAATTTGTGGACAACTCGATTGGAGTTATTTTATTTTTATCACCTTTGTACTAAAATTTTTATGGTACTTTCCTTAAAGATGCATAAAGCTCTTCATTATAAAAATGTAATATTTCTTACTTTATAGTGGTGGAGAACGTATATAAAAACCGTGAGCCTGTCCCAAACATGAAAGCAATATATTTCATAACTCCCACCAAAAAGGTTAGTATTTTAAAGAAAGCATAGTAAGATCTTTCAGGGTGAAAAAATGATCTTATTTTCAAATATTTATTTACTGTGTACAAATATTGCAGTACTTAACTTTTTGCATTTTGTGTGATGCCTCATTTTCCATAATGAAAAGGCAGTGCAGTGCCATGTTGCAAATGTGTATCTTTTGATCAATGGAGGCACTGTTTCATTGCTTAGCTATTACTAACCTCACTGAAAGGGATGTTGTATGAAATAATGATGCAATACATTGAACAATAGATTTCAAAGTAACAGCTCTAATAAGAGGTTACTGTTACCGCCTAAAAATTCTTGACAGAATATATCTCAGCACTGTTATAGGTGGAAAATGATGCAAATATCCTGCTTTGTTTGCTTCTGAAAATGATCTTGGTGCATGACTGACCTTCTGTAATAGTTTATATTATTCTTGGTCTGGAATTAAAAATATTCTACTTCAGTGTTTTCTTATATGTCGATTTGCAGTATTCCTGAGTGGGACTGGCTAGTTAACAGGGCAGGAGGAGAGGAGGGAGAAGTTTTCTGGTATGTAAGGAAAGGCAAAAACACTAATGACTTTTTTTCCTTCTTTTCCTTATCCCCGTAAGTCTGTAGATGGACTTATTGATGACTTCATCACTAAATCATCCAGCAGATACAAAGCAGCATATGTGTATTTCACTGACTGTAAGTAAGCTTTTGTGTTGTAGTTTGGATAACTTGATATATTTAAATAAGTAAGCTTTACAACTTTCTTTCCTATAGTTTAGTACATGTAAATTTTGGGTCCTGTTTCTTGAGGGAAGATTTGAAACTCAAGTTATTACGCATATTTGGATTGCCAGAATGTAGTCACTGTGCCGTGTGGCAATAGTCATTTATTTTACAATTGCCAAACAGTGTTGATCGTTTCCCACCTCAGCTTTTAATTTAGGTAATTTAGTTTTATTTTTAAAATATTCCGGTCTTCTCATGCATTGGAGAGTGTAGAGGAAGACAATTCAAGTAGAGCTACATGTCTCATAGACAGAATTGTACTCAAAAATATAAATGCATGAGACTTTGCTGCAAGAACAATGTTTTGTAACTGATCATTTTAGGTAGTTTCTCCAGACTTGTAAGTCAGCTTTTTTTTCCCATGACCTGAAAGTAGATGCCTACTTAGCTCTTGCATGCACAATATAAATTGCAGAGACAGTTATTGCAAATGGGGTTACTGTGACTGCATGTTGCTCTGCAGTCAGTCAGCGTGACTAAAAAAGCATGTAATAAGGGAAAACAAGAAACCCAAACATGCTGCTGAAGACAGAGACTGAGTTGTGGCTGTCTCTGTGGATGTCCGTGGATGGTGCATATCTGGTACCATATGTTCTCAAAGCAGTTTTCAAATTACTATTAAAAACTGTTGGTTTCTTGTTTCATTTTGTGCTGATGCAGCAATTCTTGTTCTGGAAAAATACTGCTATCTTGCTCTATGTTCCTTTATTGCAAATGCATGAGCTTGCAGTTTGAATACTTGCCAAAACTTTGAATGGTGAGAGGAGTTAGAGAAATACATCTGTTACTTCCAAGTCTGTAGAATTCGTGTCATCCAAATATTCCTGAAATTCAGATTCTGGACTGGGATCTGGTGTAGCCTGTAAATGTAGTGGAACGCATTTGAGATCTATGGTTAAATTCCATATTTCTCTGTTTTGCTGTTTGATATGTACTAATTTCTCTCTCCCTTCAATCTTTTTTGTAGCTTGGGAAATGTTTTGTCTTTCCTATATGAGAAGAAATAGCAGAAACTTTTGCTTTGATAAAATCAACATCCTTCACTGCTGCAGACTGCTAATGAGTGTTCTACAGCTTGGCTTGCCAAAAGCTAGTAAAAAAATTACCAGTAGTGCTTCTTGAAAAAGATTTCAAACATGAAATATTGGTTGTACATTTCCTTCCACTTTAGGATTTGGCAACTTTTTTGTATGTTACTGTTAATTGATTCTTAATGTAGACTTGTCTGTCCTCAGTACAGTAAGCATATAAGTGAGTTAACAGCTGGAATACGCACAAATGATTTATACTTAGAATCTTTTTTTTTTTTTCTTCCTAGTTTGTCCTGACAACCTCTTCAATAAAATTAAGTCTTCCTGTGCAAAATCAGTAAGGAGATTGAAGGAGATCAACATTTCCTTCTTCCCATATGAGTCTCAGGTTAGTTTCGTTCTTTATCTCAACAGCAGAAAATAGTCTGGAGGACTATTTCTAAATGTTGTTGATCTGGTCAAAACCAACTAAATAGAATGTAGCTTTTTTTTTTTTTTGAACTCTTATGTGTGTCAGGTGAATATAGGAGAGGTTGCTGCTATCCATGTCTTACTGTGATGCAGTTTTCTCCTGTGAAGATGTGCTCCTTATAGTAAAGGGTTTTTTTATTATTTAAATTGAAAAGCCATCAGAGAATAATTACTGTGGTGGTTTGTTTTCCAGTGGTGGTGATGTTCTCAGGCTTTGTTTCAGACTCGTTTTGGGAGTTCTGCTAAAGCTGCTCTTAAGAAAATGTTTTTTAGCTTCCTCTACCAAATAAGGCATACAAAAATTTTGTTGTCTTGATTCTCTGGAGGACTTGCTGTGAAAGCAGGAATTGGAACTACTTTTCTAATTGGAACTACTTTTTCACTTGGTCTCTTCTTGATTTTAGTTTAGTTTTGTGTTCTCAGTATTTTGGGTTGTGAGAACATTTTGAATCCTTAGCAAAGGAACAGCAAATGGTAAGTGATTTGCCTAATTTCAAATACCTGGGTCTGCGTTCTGTGGTGGTAAGAGTAAATAATCAAACTGAGCTGTGGGCAAAGTTCAAGTGATTATCTACTCAAATGAAACAAATATCTTTATCTGGATGAACGTTCTTCTTTGGCTCTGTAGTTACAGAGTCCATCTGAAGCTGCAGAAAATCCTTTTATTGACAATGGGTTTGTTTCCATGTTTGCATTCCATTTATTAAACTGTTGAAAAAGTTTTTCTTCTGTGTAGTATTAAACATCTTTTATCAAGGTTTAATGCATTTAAAGAATTTAAGTTCTTGGAGGTAAAGTCTGCATATAATAAACAGATACAATATGTAAAATTCTATTTTAAACAAGTTTAACTTGATACCTTCTATGATCGTTCTGGTATTGCATTGTATGGCTGTAGGAGACACTGGATGGTAGGTAGTTCTGCCTGTCTCAGGTCCCTGCATCAGTATAGACAGTAAGCAATTTGAAAAATACAGTAATTTATATATAGCAGGGGAGACTAATAGAGGAAAAGACTCTGAAAACAAGAGACAGATGAGCTCAGCAGGACAGAGAAAGAGACTGATGTGTGCATTGGTTGGATTTTTTTAAAGTACGTAATGTATGACTCTTTACTGTAGCATGTAGTTTTAAAGTATTAGCAATTCTTTTACCAGGTATTTTAGAACTATACAATTTAAGCCTTTTTTTTTTTTCTTGGTTGTGCTTTACGTAGGTATTTACTCTCAATGTCCCAGATGCATTCTACCGCTGCTACAGTCCAACTCTGGAAAAGACAAAAGATAAAGATGCTGTAATGCAAGTAATGGCTGAACAAATTGTTACCTTATGTGCCACGCTAGATGAAAATCCAGGAGTACGATATAAAAGGTGGGGCAAAAATAGTGTTTCATAGTGCAGTTGCTTTCACTTCTAGGACTTCCCACATTGTTTGGTAATAGCTTGAAGCTGCAGCATAGTTTCTTGTGGATTAATTGTTTTTAATCCACAAATCTGAAATATGGAATGATAGGAATTTGTGAAGTGTAGGCAGAGCAGGGAATTATATCTCTGTGTATTCACATAACAGTACTTAGTATATCCTGTTTTGTTATGAACTGCTTGTCATCCTACTGACTAAACATGAAACACTAATTTGCTGCATTCTAATACACCGCATGCGTAATCCTGTAAATGCTGCTGTTGGTAATTTTGCAGCTCCACTTGGCATCAAGGAATTCATAAATTGCTGAGGCTGATAAGATCAGGATTTATTTGTAGTAGAGCTATTGAGGAGAGAATCTCTTGAGCTCTCATAGAAAGTACTGAGTAGTATCTTTGACGTCAAAGTGGGCATCTGAAATTGTGCTCAAGAATTTCATTCTCTGGTGTAACGTGAAGTGGTGCCTTATTCAGTGCAAAGGTAACAAAGAAATAATTGCTTGACTTTTTTCTTTTCTCTTTCTCTTTTTCTTTTTTCTTTCTTGCTCCCCACCTCTGAGTGAGAATTTTAGGTGCTGAGCCATGTGCCAGCTAATGTCAGTCTTTTGGTTGAAGCTGTCTCTACTGTGGGAAATACCTGAAGCATTCAAAGAGTGGAATCGTAATGTAAGAGTGAAAATATATTGGAACTACTTAGAAGGAATTCAGAAACTGCTCGTGAAACTAGAGGATCGATCTAGGGAGTTCTTTCTGTTTTAAAGGTAGCATTTTAGTGTTTTGATGAAGAAATTTAAGTTATTTTTGCATGTTTCCTTTTTTCCCAGTGGACCATCTGATAAAGCCAGCAAACTTGCACAGCTTGTTGAAAAAAATCTTGAAAACTACTACAAAACTGATGAGAAAAGCCAAATAAAGGTAGAAAGTGAACTAAAATGTTTGCTTCTTTTTTTGTAAGTCTGGGGGAAAATTAATCTTTCACATAAATAGTGTTTTTGGTCTGTCACTGCAGGTTAGGGCAGCTGTCTAAGTACAGAATTATGGGGTAAACCATTCTGACTTGGTGACATTCTGTTTTTCTACAGAAATAAGTGTACCTGATGCTATTGCCTTTCTGCTAAACTCCGAAATAAAATTTGTAGTTAAATGTTTGGAGATGATTTTTTTTTCCTGTATCACAGCACAGCATAGGTAATCTACTCTGAAATACAAACAATACGCTTATTTGTTAGAAGTCAGTGGGAGGCCTTTTTTTATGTGATGCTAATTTTTTTTTCTTTACACTTTTTGTTTATTAAGTGAGGTTACTGAATGCATTGCAATGGGCTAAGAGCATTGCCATAAAATTAGTATTTAAAACCACTGTGCTGTGGTTATAATTTAAACATCTGTTTCCATTTATATTGATAAACACTTTTAGTGTTTTTTCAGTTATTTTCCCAACGTCTGCAGTGCTGTAACTTACTGTAAATAGATCTAACATGCATTAACTTTGTACTGTATGTCTTAACTTTATGTGTATTTGATGGCTTTCTAGGCAAAAACCCACTCCCAGCTAATAATAATTGATCGTGGCTTTGACCCAGTATCAACTGTACTTCATGAGCTCACCTTCCAGGCGATGGCATATGATCTGCTGCCAATTGAAAATGATACTTACAAGCAAGTACTTTTTAAGAAAAATCTAAACACTTTATTCTTGATTATAAAATCAGTGGAGTTGTCTAGCTGAATTGCACCGTAGCAATAGCTAACATTATTTATATTGCATAAGGATTGTTTCACTTATTATTAGTCTTTCCTCTTGGATTTGTAACTTCCTCTTTTTAACTTCCTCATTTAGTTGAGATTAGGTAGGATCTAATTAGCATTTTTGCTAAGTTTTGAGTCTAACAAATTGCATTTTTTTAAAAATTATTTATTGTTTAGTTAAGCAAACAGGAATACGTATCTTCTCTGTCAGAAACACTGAGTGAATGTTTCTGTAGAAAAAGTAGAATTCTATGAATCTGAAATTTGCCGGGTATGAAAATGTAGCAAGAGTGTGTTTTCTAGGTAGTCGTGATCTGACTTTCACAATTAATCTTGTAATTCTTTTGAATTTATTTTTCTGCTTTCTGGCCAGCACTGTGTGAGTTCTTGTAAGTGTAAGGATGTTACGTACTATGATTGTTATCTTGCTTTATAGGTTTCTTTCTGTCTCTGTGGAAAAGTAATAGCTGGTCTGTAATGTTGTGAAGCATGTTTCTTGTATATGTGAAGTAATTTGTCCTACTTAATCTATTTTGTGGGTGAATGGAACTTTGTTTTCCTTCAAAATGTCTTTCCATTACAAAATGTCTTATAGTAGATATAGAAATCTGCACTTTGCAATCTGAATGTGTATTGCTTTGCACACAATTTGCATTTGAAGGCAAAGGGAAGTTGACACTGGAAGTTGAAGAGAAATTGAGGTGCATGTAAATGTATGATTGAAACTCTCTTTACCGTTGGTTTAAAAGAATGTCCAGAAGCTATTGCCACAAAGAATCATTCTAAAATTCGTCTGCTGCTTCTATGTTCAAAGATGTAATCTGTAGAATCCTTATGTAAATTATATTTTATAGGGCAATAGCTTGGCTTATAAGTGAAAACCTGTGTACGTTACTGTGTACTGCAATTACTGTGTATGTTGATTAAACTGTAACAATATTCTAAACATTTATGAAAATGAGGTGGGGGGAAAACAAACCACAAACCAAAGAACTGTCTGAATTTTCTCTTTGGAAGATACAAAACAGAAGGACCTGCTGGGAAGGAACGTGAGGCAATTCTGGAGGAAGATGATGAGCTCTGGGTGAAGATTCGGCACAAGCATATTGCAGATGTGATAGAGTATGTGAATAAATAACAAACTAGTTAAAAAGATCGGTTATAAAAGTTTCTTTGTGAGGGGAGTGTATTTGAGCTGTTAAGAAAATAGAAATACAGGCATTAGTGAAGGTGGTTTGCAATGTAGACGGCATCCTGTTAAATAATTGATGCAAGGAAGAAAACATACTTTCAAAAATACAGTATGTATAGGGGTATGCAATCTAATTAATATTAATTACAGTACTTGAGGAAAGTGGAAATAAAATTATTTCCTGGGACGTATCTTCAAATCTTTTACATCTGAAGGGATTACTTTGCATAAAGTACTAGCACGTTATCGCATCAAATGACGTTATGCAAGTACTACAAACAGCATGCTTAACTTCAGTTACCTTTGTCAAAAAAACACTCTCCTCTGAAGGAGACATGCATTTGAAGCTTTTACTTTCTTTCAGAAGTTCTTGTTGCACAGTTCTTTTAAGATTTTAAGTGAAGATCTTAAAAGATTTGAGAACTGTGGTGGTGTTGCTTTTTTTTTTTTCAGGGAAATACCAAAGCTTTTGAAAGAAGTTTCATCAAAAAGAAAAGCAACAGAAGGAAAAGTAAGTAGTTTAACATATGTTGTTTTCCCTAGTAACATAATTATTTTTGGCTGATCAGATCTATGTAATTATTAGACCTATTACAGAAATTGAGGCTTATCTCAATGGCAGTTTTTTGTCGGGGGGAGCAAGGCTGCAACAGGAAGGGAAATAGACATGCCAAATATTGGGGGGGAAATTTTCAACTTGTATTATTTCTTCACAGTTATCAATATCTGCGTTGTCCCAGTTAATGAAAAAGATGCCACACTATCGTAAAGAGATAAGCAGGGTAAGGAGTCTTTTGTAACTACAACTTAACAATAAATAATTTTGTACACTATAATTTTCTGTGTTTTTAAGTCTAGTTTTATTCTGTCATTTTCCTGTTAAGTATGCTATATAACTTTTCTCCAAATTAGTATGTTCACCTACTGGATAATTTTTTGAAGAAAACTTGTTTCCAGGTGTTTCATTTTAGTATGAAAAAAACCCAACAAAACTGAAGCCCAAAATACTTATGTGATTTGTGTGCTTTGCAAATTGAAGATAGCATAACAGTTTAACGTTTTGAAAGGTATTATAGGGCTCAGCCTTTAAGCGAAGGCTTAAACACAGAAAATGCATGGTGGCACTGAAGGATAGTTGAAGGATTGATTCTTGTAACCAGTAAAAATAATTGCTTGATGTGTTTTTTGTTTGTTTCTTTTTTTTTTTTTAAAAAAAGGCAAGTTATTGTAGCTTGTGATTTTTATCTTTTTTTTTTTTCTCTTCTAGCAAGTTGTCCATCTTAACATAGCAGAAGATTGCATGAGCAAGTTCAAATCGAACATAGAAAGGCTCTGTAAGACTGAACAGGTATACTTAAAAAAAAAAATCCGCAAACTAAACAACAACGTACTGCAAATGTGACTTCTGTTTGCAGGAATAGATGCCTGTTTTTAACTGACGAAAGTAGTGTTTCTTGACTCTTGTTGTGATTGCTTCGTTGAGGTAGTAGCGTTAGAGCTAAGTGAGAGATACAAGGCTCTTACTCTGCCAATAAAGGAGGTGCTTTTAGAGCTTTGATTTTTTTTGTCTTTGAATGTGGCTGATTTGTATAAGGATCATCTCCTATGAAGTTGCTTTACTGTGTTCTGCAGAAGGAAGCTCTTTTAAAATGTCTGGGAAATGCACCTGTTAGGGTGAGGCATTACAAATTTCTACCAATCTCAAGTGAAAAACTATAATTTATATAAATTCTAGGTCTCAAACAGTTTTAAATGTTTGAGTGTTATGTAGTGTTATTTAATGCTGTAACTATTGAAATAATTATGTCAAAGACTTTTCACGCTGAGTTTAAATTGATGCAGCTTGTTTGTTTCCTGAAACCTATGGTTTCATAAAAATCAATTTCAGACCACACAAAAGAATGCTTTTTTAAATGACTACTCACTAAAATAACTTTTTCTTCTTTTAAATTTAGGACTTGGCTCTTGGAACTGATGCAGAAGGTCAAAAAGTGAAAGACTCGATGAGAGTCCTCCTTCCAGTTCTGCTCAACAAAAGTCATGAGAACTGTGACAAAATTAGAGCTATTCTCCTGTATATCTTTAGCACAAATGGTATGATAAGCTACATTATTTTTTTTTTTTTCCTCAGTACTATGATTCAACTCAAGTTTTGGGATAATCCAATATTTTCAGTTAACTTAAGCATCTGTATTGGAGTTGATGGCCAAGTTTGAAAGAAATACTGTCCATCCTCTGTAGCTTCTCTTCTCCCAAATTAGTAGCACAGATACTGTTGGTAAGGAGCTAAGGCATGCAGTACAAGTGAGATCTGTACAGTGTTTGAGCATGGTTCCCGTGCTTGGATGTTAAAATTTTCTCCTTTTCATATAGTATTGAAGGTGTTAAAGAGGGAGTTCCATGTCCATTGCATCCTGAAAATGAAGTCAATGAGGAAGAATTTGTAGTAGAGGAGAACGAAATTGGCAGAATGTGGGTCTGAGGAATCTGCAACAGCATTAAGCTTTGGTCTCAAAAATGGACCATTGGACAAAAATTTATCTAAAATGTGGTATTATGTTAAAATTAGACTAGACTGGCCAAAAACCCAAAAATAATCCTGGACTAAATAACAGCCCAGATTTTGTGAGACAAAATTGGTCTTACAGTCACATGGTAATTAAGTTGTGTGTTTTCCTTATATCAAAGGAACTACCCAGGAGAACTTGGACAAGCTGATCCAGAATGTACAAATAGAAAGTGATAGTGATATGATAAGAAATTGGAAATACCTTGATGTTCCTGTTATCTCTTCAGTAAGAATGTATTTATTTATTTTGTAATTTCCTACTACCCAAGCACTTGCCTTACAGCTCTTTCAGCAACTCTTAGCAGTATTATCCAGGTCTTTTTTTTTTTCCTTTTCTTCCTGGGGGAAGTGGACCATTACTAGCAATTCTTGTTTTTATGATGTGTGTAAGTGGTAAATACTTTAAACACTTAACATGAATAATTCTTGAGTAAGATACCTATAATATTCCCTCTATGATATTCCCTCAAATCATCAGATGGTGATTTAAGCTGGTTGGTTTTGGAGAGTGCCAACCACTCAACTCCTTGTCTCTGAAATTAGTATTTCTAGTGTATGCTGAATTCTACAGGTATTAATTGTTGTTCTTTGGTGGTGGTATTTCTTTAAATTGTCCTACTGATTTCCTCCTCTCCCCCCACCTGCTGTTAACTGGTAATAAGTTTCATAAATCCAAATACACTGTATAATACAACCATGTTTTGAAAATCTTTTCAGTCTGTGGTTCAGCAGCATAAACACCCAAGAAGGGACCGTTCTTCAGAAGAAACTTTTCAACTTTCTCGGTGGACACCTGTTATCAAAGATGTTATGGAGGTAAATTTGACCAACCAGTTAACTCATAGGTGCAGTGCAGAAATTTACTTGAGCAAGCAGTCATAGCCAATCTTTTGAAATTCCATGGTATCTTGAGTTACTTAGGCTAAATAGATCACTTCTAGTCTGTTTGTAGTATAGAATATTCGATTGATGTGTGTTAGTGATGCTCCTCACTGGAGGTCATTTTAAAGGTGAAGGAAATGAAAGTGAAAGCAAAAAGCCTTTTTGAACAGCTTGTCCTGTGATTGGCAGTGTTTAATGTTAAGATCTGGATTTTTTTTCTCCAGTGGGTCTTGAAACTGCAATTCAAGCGTAAACTGTAGATTGGTGGCAGCTGGAAAATGTCACTTGTCAGAAGTGTCCTTGCTGTGTTCTTAAACTTCTTCCTAAGCATCAGTTAGTGACTACTGTGAGACAGAACAGTGAGTTCACTGCACCTTTAGTCTGACCCAGCACTGTCATTCATAGATGGTTGGTGACTTTCATGTGTTCATTTGTGTCTTCAGAGGACCCTAACTTCTGTTGTACGTTGCTATAGAGAAATGAAATGTTAGGGTAGTTACCGATTAAAAAACTACTAGTGAAATCTGAACAGTCAAATCAATGCTCTGTTTATAAAGTAAGCTCATGTAATCCCAATTCCTTGTGATATACAAGAGCCTTATAGTAACTTTTAGTGTAATGTGGTGTAGCCTTTTGTTACACATGTGTATTGTTCATGAGATGCTGCTTGTGATGGGTTATTCTAAGAAATTGCATGCGCTGGCATTAAATTCCAGTTAGACATCCTTACTGGAAGTTGAAACTTGATGGGTTTTAGGTCCATGTGGCTGTTTAAAGTGGATCTTTGTTTTGCCCTTCAGGATGCTATAGAAAACAAACTAGATTCAAAAGAGTGGCCTTACTGTTCTCAGTGTCCTCCTACCTGGAATGGATCAGGAGCAGTAAGGTAAATTGTTTAATTTCTTGAAACATAGTTTACCCATTTGTCATTGTGCTTGTCATGTACGTTCTAAAGCGTTACGAAAGTGTACTTTCTAAGCAGTGACATAACTTATATAAGGTAATATTAATGTGTAAAACTTGTATTTTTGTTTCCTCTAGAACATGCTTAAATTGGTTTTTAGTTTAATACCTTTCTATAGCTTTTTATTTGGAGTATCTCCCTTTTGCTTCAAAATTAGAAATAACGTTTCCGTATTCCCAGAATGAGAAGTTTAAACCATTGAGCTTTTTAGTGTGAAGTAGTTTCAGGGATGGATTAGCAGCATACTGTGACTTAGGCAGAAAGAGTGTTTTCATTTCTTCTGAAAGTTGTTTCTGCTGTGGTAGTGGCAGTGTCATTCTTGAAGTTAATGACTTCAGTAAGTTAAATTAAACTTGTGTAGGCTCTCTCGTTAGGGAATATGGGCCTGTTAGGTGTTTGGTGCGTGTTGTCAGGGGATGGTTTAGAGAAGTCCAGAAAAGTTGGAGGTTTTTAAATTAATTCTCTGCTAAGGAATGTGAAATGATGTGTTCCATGTACTTGCATATTTACTCAGTAGCACTGAGAGGTGATTTTTGGAGGTGTTTTTTAGCTCATTAACTTATACTGTTCTTTCTTTCCCCCTTTTTAATATCACTAGCTCTTGAACCTCTTGACCAATACCTGCCAATTTGTCAGCTTTATCACTTTTGGTAATGTTATTCAAGTGGTGAGGCAGCTGAATAGGAATAAGAGTGTTCCTATTGCAAGAATGCTCATTGCGTTAATCAGATGCTGGAATTTACAGAGAGGGGAAACGTTATACATATCCTAAATGTGGAGGGGACATTTGAATTGGAATTTATACCTCACTAAATAAAAGACAGACAGTACAGATACAAAGAAGGAGTTAGGAAAACAGTTAGGAAAACAGTTCTGTTACTTCCACTGCTAGTCAAACTGTTGGTGTGTCCCTACATTCTTGGATATGCACTATGATGACCAGTAGAAAGGAAGGAAACACTAGGGCAAGTCCCTGTACGTTGTAACTGGGTCTGTGTCTTAATAGGCTGGTGAAATTTGGGAATCTTACAGGCACCCTAGTGAAGAGAGATTGGGACTTCAGATGATTTAATCTGAATCTGAAATTACTAAATGTTTATTAGAAAGTATATTTTAAGAGCTTTATTTTTTTGTTCAGATCTTATTTGAGATCTGCCGAATATTTTTTTTTTTTTTTTTTAGAGATTCTGTTGATGTTTGGAGACTGAAAAAAAAAAAAGCCTAAGACTAGCTTTTTCAAATAAAAAATGCCACTGGAATTGCTTGCATGCAGAACTAAGCTGCTTGGTAGAAGTCCTTTATCTGTAAGCTGGGTGTGAAACAAGGTTTTTTACTTCGTGTTTATTTTCCCCCTTGTGCTAGCTGAATAGTTTCTGAGTAATACGTGAACTTCTTTTCGTTTGAAATTATTCTGGTTATCAATTTGTCTAAATTCTTTTGCTGAAATTATAACCAAACTGTGAACTGCATGGCAGCAATTGTTACTGCTTAAGTGTGTAATTTTTACCAAAATGAATCCGTAAAGCTATATAAATATCATCTTCTAAAATTTCTCAGTGCGCGCCATAAACCCAGAGCTAGTTATAAAGAGGAGCGGAAGAGCAGTGCAAGACTGATTATATTTGTGATTGGAGGAATTACATATTCTGAGATGCGCAGTGCTTATGAAGTTTCTCAAGCCTACAAGTCCTGTGAAGTTGTTATTGGTAAGCTTGTTTTGGGAAAAGGGTGGTGTGTAGGGGTTTACTACACGTGTTTCTGGAAAAATGTAAGGATCTTTTTTCTTACATTCCCTAACTTGGTTGAGTAAACTAATGCTATAGCCAATGTATTTTTTTTAAAAGTACGCATTTAGAAGTTATCTTTTCAGTTTATCTAGATTGCAGTCTACCTAGACTAACAAAATATTAAGGACAATAAATACAGAAGGATCATCAGGAATTACTTTGGAGAAATAAATCACTAAACTGGTCTGGCGTATAGCAAAAAGGATGTAAGCAGTTCTATATTTCTTTGCATTACAGTTTCCTCACAAACTTTTGCATCTGCCTGTGCTTTACCAGAGGCTGTATGTAATGGTCTCATTGGCTTTGAAAGTAGTAGGAAAGCTGACAGAACAGTGTAAAATTAATCACTTTGGGAGGAAGGGAAGATAACTTTTTTTTTTTCCTTAAAAACAAACAAATGCAGAAGACCCACCAACAAAACAAACCCAAAAGAAAGAACTTTTTCAGTGTAGCTCAGCTGACTTTGCAACAACTTCTAGTTCTTGTCATGGTTTCTTCAGAGACTTCACAGAAACCACACCATGATTTATAGCTTTTCCCCTGAAAACTGGAGTAATCTCCCAAATCTTCTTAAGATTCAGCAGTAAATGCATGAATTACCAGCTGGGGAAGTAATCTCTCATTTAATACTTCAGAGGCAGCAAATGCTTGTGCCGTTAGCTGCTCTGCATCAAATAATCATTTCTTGCAATGCTGTTTAAATTCATGTGCTAAAATATTTGCATATACAATACATCAAAACAGAGCTCCTACATATAGAACTTTACCCAGAGACCTGTGTTCATCTGCGGTAGCAGCTGGGCTGGTGTCTTGGTGCAGGATCATGTAAATTAAATTGCTTGAGATGCTTATGTCTGGAAATAAATTTTAATGTTGAGTTTTATAAAGGGATTAAGTCTATCTACTATAATTTTAAATAAATAAATACTCTTCCCTAAAGCATTGATAACCTTGATTCTAAGATCTAGAGTCTGTTACCTCAAAATAGTGGGGTGTGCTGTAGATGTGTTTGTGTATGTTGTTGGTTTTATTGGTTTATTTTCTGTTTACTGGTTTAGTTGGTGGTGGTTGAGGTAGGTTTATTGCTGGTCCTGGTTTTGAGTTGCAATGGGAAGACCAGGAAAACAAGAATGTAGTTTAACAAGATTGTTGCTTCATCTGAGACTTGCTTACAAAACCATGTTTAGCGTAGGTCACTCTTTCAGTGTAACATATGGCACTAATGTCAACTCCATCTTCCCTTTTGTTTAGAGATGATTCCGGTAGTTTTGTTTGTAATCCTGATTTTTGAGGTGATAACTTCCAAATTTCCATGCTGTTTACTGCGAGATTAAAATCTTTCCGTGTTCCTGATTGAGAATTTCAGGAATATTAGCCCATTCAGATTGACACTACTAAAACTCAAGGTTCAAGACAGCCTTAATCTTGAACAGTTAAGAGTTCCCTTTATATCTGTAGGGTGAGCCTTCACGGCAGAAGTTATAATTGCTATCTATGAGAACGAGAAAGGTAGTTGTGCACTCCTGAAGAATAATAAGGATTCTCTTTGCTGCTCCAGACTTGGAATTTGTTGCAAATTTTTCAAAGAAATGTTAGTCAGTAAAAGCCAGTTTTCTGTAACTGATATTTCTGTGGAAAACTACTGTTTATGATAATCTTTAGTCCAGATGGTTTCTTGATTCTAGGATAAAGCTTGTCAATAACTTCAACAGAATGGGCAGATTTCTTGCAGGCTGGGACAGTTGCGTCAAGTGCAAGCAGCCCAGGTCAAAGCTGTTTCAAACCAGGCAGAGCAGGGGCTTGAAACTTGTATCCAAAGTGAGAGTCCTGCTCTGGATGTCTCAGTGTGTGGAAGAGGGACACTGCCTACCTAATGGTGATGCTTAGATGATAACACGTGAAAGTGCTTTGAACTGTTGTAATTTTCAGTTTTCCAGGTACAGTAAAAAACACTGGCATGTAGCTGATTTTCTTTTCTTTTTTTTTTTTTTAAGAGAGAATGTCTGAAAGTCAGAATTTCAGACTGATACAGTTAACACTTATGCTTTTTTGACAGGTTCTACTCATATTTTGACACCTAAAAGACTACTGGATGAAGTGAAGAGCCTTAGTAAACCAAAGGATATGGTCTACACTAAGGATGAATAGAAATGGTGATGTTTATGGTGCGTTAGGAAAAGACAAGTAGTATGTATATTCTTAGGGAATTGACTTTTCTAAATACTGCACCAGGACACTACATGGTTCTGACTACTGGAATGTCACTTTATAATTTAAATTTGCTACTTTTTTGGGGAGCAAAAGGCAGAGAGGAAAACATCAACATGTGTGTTTCTTAGGTTATATTTGGTATAGTGTTACACTGTAAGTGCTTTTTCAAAAGGACATGTTCCTTCCTAACAAATTACGCTAAAAGTTACCATGATTACGTATAAAACTGGAATTGTTTTTGAGAACTGTGAAACCTTTCTATAATAGAGTTTATTTCTGAAAATGACTGAATTCAAAAGGGCCTAGGTTCTTGGGTAGAGGCCTCAGAAGAAATTTGTAAATATGGGTTCATGGTAAAAAAAAATTTCACACAAGTGCAATGTCTTAAGCTGTAATATTTTGTGTAAAATAACTCACTGAAAATTCTTTAAATATATGTAATTGTGAAAAATCAAAAGTTTTTCAGATGGTGGTGGGTAAAGTAGAAAGTTAATCATGGAAATACTAAGTTCTAATTTCAATAATTTCAATAAATAACTGAAGAAATGCTGTCAACTGTGCACTGAAGTTCACTTTAAGTATATACAGGGATTATTACTAAAGATTTAAAAAAAATTGATTTCTTACAAACTTCCTTATGATTGTGCCTATGTAGTCTGTCTGTTCTATAAGATGAATTGCCTGTGATATAGAAGTTACAAAATCTTAAGCATTAATTCTCTTTTTGGGGGAGTGGCAGCAAGGGAAATGGAGAGGGGAAAAAAGGGAAGCAGGTGAATCTTTCAAATGGGTTGCTAATTTAAAAAAGAGAAGAAAAACCAAATCAAATACCAAAAACTGATGCATTCAAGAGAATTTACTGTTTTGTTCTACTTTATCACATACTAAGAAATACATAAATTTGTGTCGAAGGGGATCAAGTAAATTTGAAATTGTATGAATTCTGTAATACTGGCGATGTTTAGAGTTGTCTTAGAAAATTAAAGTGGTAACTTATTAACCTCTTAAAGGGATGTTGTATTGATGTGCCTTGAAATGTTAGTTTGTTATATGTAGAATCTGAGAGAAATGTCATAATGAAAAACAATAGATTACGCATGGCTTTTCATTTATGTATTTCCCAGCTGTGAGGGTATTCATTTTTTGCTTTGCAGAAAGGTGGTTTTATTTCTTTTTCCTTAATTTTGCCCTCAGGTTAACTAGTAGGTTAAGAGAACATCTTTGTTAGGCAAGTTCATTCAAAGTTAATTAGAAGGTGGAAAAAGGTCAAATTCCCCTCCTACATCAGAGAGGAATGAAATGAGAGATGATTATGTAAGAACTCTAAAATGTTGCAGGGCATGGTGAGGGTAAGTGGCTGTAGCTTGCACATGCACCGATGTGAGTTAGGTACCTAACTCACACTGACTTTATTTTCAACAGGAATACAGGAAAAACACCTTTTTAATTTATCTGGTTCATCAAATGTCACATGCATCAAAACTTAAAAAAATATATTCTAGTAGAAATATCTATACTGTTTTTCTGAATTCTAGTTTCTAACTATAAATACCACAGTAAAAATCCGGAATAGAAGTACTTATTCAAGAAATGCAGTGTTCAACATTTTCTTACTAAAGATCTACACTTTGAAATCAGTATTAAACAATTACGCTTAAATTGCATACAGTCCTTACACTTTGGCAAGAAGAACCCAAGGTTGGTGTAAAAAGCATATGTACTTGCAAACTTTTTTCTATTCTCGAAGCATAAAAGCAATAAATACAGAACAAAATAACTAATATTAAAATATCCTATGTAAGGACTGAAATAAATTATTTCAGTAGTATATAAAATCCACTGCATTGATGTTTATTTGTTGCATAGAGCTGAAGAAATATCACCTTGATATGTTGGATTACTTTTGCATGTTCAACGGTCAGATTTTCTCCAAGTGTCTGCTTTAGGCTTAAGTGCCATCATCAGCTCAAAATTTGATCGACTAAGACTTCTGAGCTTTGGAATCCATCACCCACTTTTTCCAGAAAGCAAAGCCAGACCTTATCGTAAAGGTGGATTAATAGAGATGCTTTAAGATAAGAAATGTGACAGTAATATGTAGCCCAAACCAGCTCGTGGGCTCCTTCAGGAGTTTGTGAAGGAGGGGTGGGGGGAAATTCTTCTTGAAGATGTTTATTTTTTTTCCCCAAGGATCTTCTCGGCTGCTTTTTTTGTTTCTCGATCAAGAATTGTTTTATCAAGATCAAGAATGGGAAAGAGTTGTATCAAGATAAATGTCTCCCTCTAAAACCTAATATTTTATAGTACATGTACAAGGTATGTTACAGTTTTGAAAGTTTCTGTTTTCATATTATACATCCTAAAATAGATAACTCTCCTGTACATGCGGGCACAGATTGACATAAGCACAGATGTTGGTCTGATTACCCTAGATAATAAAGATATCTGAATCTTGTCCAGATTGAATTTAAGAAATATATAAGACTAAGGAAAATCGAAGGTAATTCCCATGTCACTAACGATTAGAACAGGATCCTTGATCAAGGGGGGAAGAAGTTGGTGGAGCAGTATGTGATGGAAGCCTTGAAAAAAATCATGTTAGCGTGCAGTGAAGAGACAGACCCATCACCTTCCTGTTCAGCGTGTGAAGTTAACACGTGAAGCTTGCAGTTGTCAAATTCAAAACAAAAGGACCTTTAGCAACTGAGACATTGTGCAGTAATGACATATAAAGAAAAATATTTATAAGAAGATATTAGTGCTGATTTGGAAGGACTCTGAGCTTTCAGTATGCCAGAGAATGTTCTGAGGAAATGTCACTACATGCTTGTTTTCTTAAATACGTTCTTTCTTAGGTATTTGTTGTCAGGCCCAGGATAGCGAGTTCAGACAGTGACCCAGGATAAACAAAAGGTTTAGCTGCTCTGGTGGTCTAGAGAGATTTCTACGGAACAGATTAATCTTTTTATTGGATTTAGGAAGCCTACAGCAATTATTTCAACTATTAACGTCATTTGCAAAGTGCTAACAGGGGCATTCCAAACATTAATCTAGTACAGGCGAGTGAGCCTTTCACTATCCTGTGCTGTTGTCTTAAGCTAAATAAAGTAAAAACATGGATAATAAGCAGAGGCAAATCAAGTTATAAGGATATGCAGCGAGAGCCTAAGGGAGAAGAGGTTAATGCTGTTGGCTGTGAAGTGTGGAAGAAGCCCTGACAAAAGGCATTGACTCAGGCTGGTAAACCAGTGGGACACAGCAGCAAGTTCAGCTGTTGCTGCTTGTGTGAGCAGCATCTGGGTGATCTCTGTGTCCATCAGCTGATGAAACCACTCAGTTTTGACTGAAAAGGACTGTCCTTTTTAAGCAATTCACTGTCACTTCTAACTTGAAGTGATGATATCCATTAGTCCCTATATATTTTGGAATTGCTTCAGTGAACAGTAGCACTCATAATACAAAGCTGTTGACTGTCTGCTTGCTTTTAATCATTGCAGTTAAATGGGCTTCAGGAGGGAAATAGTAGGTGACTTTTCTTGGCCCACTGTTTTTGTACATTATCTTAAAATTTTCCAACCTACTTACTGTCAGCGAAAATCTCAAAGGCAGATAGATCTGACAAGGTAAGGACACTGCATTGAAGAAACAGACAACTAAATTGTTAAGAATATATAGTCAACAAATGGTACTACTCATTTCCTTGCAGGTCTCAGTAACTACCTTAAAAACAACTCATAATGTAGGGCACTCTCAAAACAAAATAATTACATATATTAACTATGACTTGGTACATCACCATGATGCTTATACATGTCTTGGGTGCAGAGGCTGTTTCTGTTTGTTGGTGTGCTTAAGCAGCTGTTGTTAAGTGTGGGAAGAAAATGTATGTAGTAATAACTAAGACTTATTCTCCTGTTTGGGGGTGGGGAGAAATCAGAAGTCAGAAAGTTAACCTTGCTTGTTTAAGCTGATTTTTATTAAGGTATCTTCAATGAATACTTGGAGAAGGTAGTTGTACACACTAGCAGGGGTTAGAGAACATACTAAAGACTTTCAGTGGAACTAGTAATTTGTTTTCTAGTTCTGAGACTGAGTGTAAACACATGGAATACCAGTATGCTCTGGTTTAGATTAGTATGGATAGTTACAAAACTGGCAAAGTCAGCTAGCTGACTCTAATCTTTATATTTCTCATTTCATATTTTCAGAAATAGTGACACTTCAGTATGAACCAGCAAAACAATATAGCCTTTGAAGCTGGGTAATTAAAGCTGTTTTCTTCTAACTTTAGCTAGATCTTCTGAAACTGCTCGTATCATTCGTTCTGTAGCTTTCTTCAAAATGTTTGCTGTGTGTATGGCATGATCCAGAGTAGAACTTAAAATCTGTTGGGAATAATAAAGTATAGCCTTGTTAATACTGAAGGCAAATGTTCTCATAGGTATAGAATAGAAAGTGATGTTTAATTAAGGTTTTATGTAGCATTTTCACTCTGAATACACGTTGAGAAATAAAAATTCTGAGTCGTGTGATACACTGTTCCAGGATTCAAGTTGGAAGAATCTGTTATCTATTTCTCTCTATAATTGTGTAATCCTTGAACTGAGGGATATTTACTTTTTTCTAAAGTAGCAGCCCCGGTGTGATGTATGTTGTATTGAGGAGGCTTTCTTTTGGATATGATAGTGGTTTGTATGGCTAGGGTGACATTCTTTGTTTCAGTATATGAAACGTAATTCCAGAGGTAAGATCCAGGGCTCCTTTTATGTTCCTTTCACCATTTATACAGGGACTAAGTTGCATAAAAAGTCTTTAATGTACTCATATGAAGTAATATACTAATATTATAAGCTAAAACACTTGGTTTTTTAACTTCCTCCTGTCTTATCCTCAAAGGGACTAGATGTGCTTAGATTGTAATAATCAACTTGCTAAGAATAGGGATGTTCAACAGCGTCATGATGTGGAGACGTATACTTCCCGAGATAGTTGTGTGGCTTTTAATTTTTCACTCTAAAGTCTTACATTTGCATTGGAATCGTTGGCATTTCTGTTTCTGATGTTGACTGCAGATTTGTTTCGGGCAGACTTCTTGCTGGGTAAGTATTGATGTGAAAGGATGATTTTATCATAGGTGCTTGAATAGCAGGTTTTGGCAGCCTCAAAGTTTTGCCTAAAGATAAGATATAGAGAATAAAATACGAACAATTTCAGTTAGCAAAAGAAGTTCCAATCTATGAATTAAATATATACAGCTTCATAGCATATGCAGTTGCAAGTTAATTTTAGAGTGAGGAAAGATTTTCATTTAATTGTCCATCATGATTTGTTACATCTGTATTGCAGTAAGACAAAAGATTCCAGGATGCAGAGTCAGGAAATTTCTTACAATAACGTCAAGTTCTTGGTGCTGTAAGAGCCAGGCAGTTACTGCTATTGAGTAATTCTGTCAAAAACTATGGCAACAAAACTTGTCTGAGTGTCAGTCTAGTCTGTGCTATAGTTAAGAATCCATTTTACTTCTCAGACTCCCAGTGTAATTTAATGTTAACAACAATTAAAAGTAGGACTGTTACTTATAAAGAAATAGTTGGTAGCAAACAGAATTGCTTCTTAATAATACAGACCTGCTTTTGAATCTATGAATGGGAACAGCCCCTTAATATTAAGTGAGATTTTTTTTAATTTTCTTTTTTTCACTAAATGTGTCAGCTAAAGTCAGAGGTTGACTCTTCATTAAATTTGACTGAAGAACTACTATAAGATTTATTTACACTTGCTTTTAGGGTAAAGATATTAATATCATTATTGAGTAAAGCTCTAATATACAGCATGCATGATAAAAGAGAAAACATTCCTCCTGCTTATGATACTGGTGAGTTTTTTTCCATGCTGAATCTCCAACAATGGCATTTTCTGTTTACTAAATATAGTTATTGCTACAGTTTACCTTTCAGAAAGTCTGTTTACGAGTTCACGTGGATGCTTATTTGTTTGAGCCTTTTGAGTGGAGATTCTCTTCTGTGAATAAGCTGGAGTTGTTGAGGCCATGTTTAAAACAAAAGCCAAAAAAAAATTAATTTCATATATATTTAACATTTTTCTCTATTTAGCATAAATAAAAAAATCAAGTAACTATCGCTGCTGAATAAAACGTCTGTGTTTAGGATTTTTTGCAAATGAGGACAGATTGACCTTCTAGAGTTTGCTCTTGAATTTAGTTCTATGACAAATGATATGCAGATTTATATTTTTTCTTAGAGTGAAAGACTGCAGGGAGAAGTGTAGAATAATCAGACTCTCATAATCCTAATAATTGTATGAATATTACTTTGATTTATAGTTTTACAGTGTGTATATATATACAGTATATGAAGAGAAGTAGATAATCGAGACTTTCTTGCCACTGTTGAAAATTCCTATTTTTCTGCGTGTAACTTCTTTCTACAGTATAGAGGAGTCTGAGATAAGTAACTTTAAAAGCTAGACAGTCAACAATTTTTTTTTAATTAGACTTGCCTTGATTTTGATGTATGTCACACAATTTGAGTGTAGAGCTGAAATTTTCTTTAGTATACTTGTTTACGCTGCATTAGGTATCATCTAGGACTAAAAAAGCTGGCACAGTAATGCCCAATTTTAATATTCTTCCATGTGGCTCTGCAAAACGAGATGTTCCTGTCGTAAGTGAAATACAGAAAGGACTCCTCTCATAAAGAACCAGAGAAGATTAAAGCTCGATGCATGGGGATTAAGCTTGGCTAGGTGTGTAAAAGTTGTATTTGCTGATCTCGCTCTACAAGATCTGTACACATCCACTGTTCAGCTGCAGTGCTACTGATGGCTTAGACTAAATTAAAATTGGCCTGATATATGTGCAGTGTGGCTTTCAGCCCCTTAAAACCTAGCCTGTGATTGGTAATTATTTCAGTAACACATCATACTTACAGGTTGAACCAGAATGTTTATTTCTGTGTAGAGCACAAGACTGAACAGGCTCTTTGTAATTCCTGAGTTTAAATTGATCTCTGCTTCCTCTAGGACAGATGCATCTAAGTCCTGAAAACAAAGACATATTGTTTAGAAAAACAAACACTATGAACAAGAATATTTTTGTGTAGATGTTAATATTTTTGCAATCATTATACCTTTTCTCTCTCCACATAATCTTGTATTGAATGTTTTGTAACTTTCAGTCTCACGATTCACAAGTTCCTCATGTTGTGAATCATAAGAATCATAGGCTGCGATGTCTTCTGAATCACTGCCTAAAATTCCAAAAATATGTTAAAAATGTCTGAAATATTAGAAATTTTGGCCTGTGTACCTAGGTAATTATTTGGCTTTCAGCACCATAATTTCTGAGCTCTTTGCTGTCATTAACATTACTGCAATTTGAAGTACTTTTTCCTCCATTTTACAGGTGGGGATTGAGCTTTAAAGATTGACTTGCCGCCCTGACTTTAAGCCTCCAATGTAGATTTTATCTTTTTTTTTGTGGTAGTGGTGGTTGTTTTCAGTCCCAGAACTGGTTTTTTTGGTTGTTTTTTGGTTTTTGTTTTTTTTAAAAAATGCTTTCCATCTCCCTGTCCTTAGATTCTTGTTTTGCAGGGTAAAATTCCAACAAGTTGAAGTGTTACAAAAAAAATGGAGCCTAAGAGGAATGGGACAAGAGAATTTGGGAGGATCAAGTGCAGCACTGGTTTAGCTGTTGCACAAACCAGTACTAGCAGTAACGTCCCCAGTGTATTATATTAAAGTGAAAGGATATCACAGAGAAGCCAAGGACAAAAAATAGATCAAAGGTAAGAATAACCTACGTATTGAGACTTAAAACAATCTAGGACAGCTTGTGCTGTTCTTTTAGTTGTTGCGTACTAACAGCTTCAAAGTATTCTGCAGTGGAAAGATAAAATTGGGATACCCGAAGAGAAACAAATGCTGACGGATACCTAGTGAACCTCCAAGTGCTGGAGTCTTGGATGACTTGACAGCTGACTTAACTAGCTCACAGTAGCGTGCGTGGGCTCTAGTGTGGATCTGGTGAAATTATATAATTAGGGACTGGACTAAGGAAGGAGAATATTTCCAGTCTGTGCCAACCTTGAACAGGTAAAAGATGTAGGAAAACTTTTTTTTCCTTTGTTTTCATGCAGAATAAGAAAGTTGAATCAAGAAAGTAAAAAGTGGAATTAATGATATAAGATGTTTCAATCACCAAATTTGGAATCTCCTTCTAGGACATAAAATGAATGCACGTGATAAGGAGAAAAAGCAAAATCAAGGCATTGTGTGCCCAGCACTCTTACGCTTTTGAAAATGTTAGTAGCAGTAGTATTTGGAAACTTATGTAATAAGGTGAATTAGAATTACAGAGTAATTAAGGTTGGATAGGGCTTCTGGAGATCATCTGGCCCAATCCCCTCTCAAAGAAGGACAAACGTAAATGAAGTTGCTTAGGTCCCTGTCCTAAGTTTTTAATACCTTTGAGGATGGAAGATGCTACAGCCTCTCTAGGGAAAACTGTTTCAATGTTTGACTAGACCCAGAGTTAAAACTCTCTTGCTCATACCTAACTGGAAATTCTGTTGCAGCTTGTCTGTTGCCTTTTGGTCTGTCACTGAGACTTCCAAAGTGAATCTGACTTGGTGTTGTCTTTAGTCCCCTTTTCATTCTTAGTGTCTTGTGCTAAGCAGTAACATCTATTAAAACTACAAAACAATTTTCATGCTGCTGAGATGCAACAGGAATGTATTTCTTAACAGGATACAATAGTGAGTGTAAGCTCAGTTCTGACCTTCGTATGCCATCACTACTTACTCAAGTTGGTATCTGATAAATCAGTTGGTTTTCTCTGAATGCAGAATGAACATGTTCCAGTTTTCCTTTCCTGGATGTTTGTGTTTCTTTGAGCATGAAAACAGAATGATATCTTAATTGTCTCTTAATACCTTTATGACAAGCCTTATGAGCATATTATATTACTGTTTGAGCATTTCTTATTTGAGGAAAAAGCACATTTACTCATAGAAAGAACTCTACCTGTATCAATTATCTGAAAAGATAGTAAGTAGAGGCTTAAATTAAAATGTAACCCAATGTGAAATAGTGACTCCTTTAGTTAAAGGATACATTCTAACAAAAGGACTCTGACTTACCAGAACTGTTAAATATGCTTAAAAGTAGAGGTCTTGAGAATCACATATTTAAATAGCTAAGTAGTATGAAATCATATGTATTTATATATGCTTTCATATATGTTCCATCAAAATATTATCAATAGTAAGGATGATATGGTTTCTTAGTAACTTTGAGCTATTAAGGTTTTAATTTTACTGCCTTTGGATAATTAGAATATTTGAGATGTACCCTTCTGGCAGAAAAAGAACAAAGTTCTTTGTTTGCCTTATTTGACATATGTATTTTCAGCTTAAGGCATACAGTATCAATAGATTTAGTTGGGAAAATTTTCCACCCATTCATGAAAACAATGATCAGAAGATTGAGCTAACTTTCCTTAAAGGATGGAGGAAAAAATAAAAGGTAGGTAGGGGAGTTATAGTAGGTAAATATTAACATCTACTCTGTAAAATAATCTGAGAGCATATTTAGATGAATATTACTGTGTTCTACGCTGCATGTATTACATGATCTAGCTTTGGATAGAGATTTAATTTGCTAAAATTTCAAACTCCAAAATAACCCATGCGGAATTCTTTTATCACATTGACATCTCTGTAAATGAAACTGTACAATTTGACCCCTACACTTGATATACATGCAGGTAAGTCAATATGGTCTCCTTGCAGGCCTACCAGGTTAGTTGATGACAATGATTATTTTAAATATTTCTTATTGCTGAAGACTTTGCGTCCCAATTTGGGATGCTGACTTGTATTGCTGAATGGTGAACAAAGACAAAGCCTCTTCTCGTTCTTACCACGATTTTAAAATTCTCTGCCATTTAAGCACAATAAACCTTGTACTGGTCCCTTGAGGTGGGCTACTTTGTAATATGAAATAATCCCCTCTCTAATAAAATTGATGGGAGTTTTACCATTTCTCAGGTGGTCTGGCATATCGCATACCTTGTGTAATTAAATTTGAAACTGGTGATAAACTTGAAATCAGATCATCCTTTCATTCTATATGTATTAAAGACGTTATTCAGTGTTTCATGCAGAGTCCAGCATAGAGACATATCATTGTACATGCATGTATCTCTTCACTTAGCTGTAGAAAACCACATCTACAACTAGCCAAAATGCGCAATACAATTACCCTTTCATGCTTTCTTCATCAGCATTAAATTTTTGAGTTAATGTACCCTGGCGATGGGATGTAAGACCTTCAGAAGCGTATTTTTCCTCAGATGAAAGGAACCTCTGTTGCATCCAGAAGGCAAAACAAATTTATATATGATTGTTTATATTACTGTGTACATATCAAACATGATACAGTGGCATAATTTGTACATCACTTCTATATTGCTTTTGGTTGCCATCAAGTCTGCAATTTGATCTATTTGAAATTCTAATTGTGGAGCAGACTGGACAAAATATGAACAGTTTTTCGTCTGTGAAGTTGGAATTCAAGACAGGTTTTCATGTCACTTTGAGAAGGATTAGCATAGACTAATTATTTTCTCTCAATGCCTTAAAATTAAATATTTTTGTAGGCAAGCAATTGTTTGTAGGTTTTTGCTTTCTGAACAAATAATAAAGGCAGGCTAGTTAAGTCTTCCCTGAGAGAAGCCAACTTCATCACTAGTTTCAAAAAAATGTTTGAGAGTCTTTCCTTGAGGAATCTCTCCTTTGGAGACCAATTCAGCAATGCTAAGATATGCTGTAGTATCTCAAAAGCAGAGCCGTTATGCAGTGCAAAGACTGAAGAGAAAAATGATGTGTGATCTCAAATATGAATAAGATAATCTAAATTAAAAAAAAAAAAGCATGCAAAAAGATCTCATACCATTAGGTTGGAAGAATACTTGTTTGCTAGTGGACCTCCTTCTCCTACATATTCTGTTTCTCTTCTGGAAGTTGATTCAACTCTCTTCTGTAACCTTAATTTGTAAAGGAGAAACCATTTATTTTATTTGCCAATCTCATTGAGATGATTTCACACCTAATAAATACTCCCCGGGAGGGTAGGGATGGTGTCTAGAATTGTTTCACAAAGTTTTGATGGCTAAATATAAATGTCTGGATGCCTCCCTTTTCTTCTTTAATTAAAAATTCCACACAAATATTGGGAAATATTTTTTTTTTTTTTACTGGCACTGTACTTTGACTAGTCATTCATATCTTGAATTTGTGTGGTTGCCATGAATTTTATACATAGGTATAATTTAACTCCTAGTGAAACTGGTGGCAGTGTTTTGGGCTTCAGGAAGTACTTGGAGGTCCATAAGACCCAGAAAGGTAAGAATACCAGGCTGGAAGGAATTCTTGGGTATGTAGTTATAGCATTCTGTAAAAGTTTTATTCTGGAAATATTCACGTTGCTTTCAGGGATTCCAGACATCCCAATTTTTTTTAGTCAGCAAATAATTTTAGGTGATCTTTTTTTATAAAGACTTCAATAGTTGTTTCAAAGTTTTCACTTACATGTGAAGACAAAGATTGCACTTGTTGCCTTCTAAAGAAGATTGATTTGTCTGTGCGATTACATCAGTTGTCTCATTTTTTTCTTCCTCGTTGTTCTTGTGAAGAAATGCAGTTTCAATACCTCTTTCTGGAGGACCAGTAATGCTTGAAATGACTGAGCTCTGTACAAACGTAACCACAGGATTGATGCTTGTAGTATGTGATCATTGCATTGCAAGTACATGACTTCTACCAACCAGCATTTTCTGTGTATTTCTAACTTGGGATTCAGAGAAAGATGTTTTCTTAAATACAGATTATGAAACCATTTGGTGGTACTTATCTATAGATTTGTAGAAGGCCCTAAGATTTATTTTTTTTCTTTGGTGCCTTTATGATCCAGGACAAAGTATGATCATACTCAGCAGTAAATTCAATTTTCTATAGCATAGTAATGAAGCTGGGACTGAGAATATTCAGTGTAGCTGTGCTTTTATACTTAGGTTTCTGTTATAACTATTGAAATACTGTGAAGTTAATATTATTTCATAGGTAAAAAAACCCAACCAAAAACATTTTCTTTCAAGTAACATGCTATCTAAAAGTGTCATGCTCTTATTAGAGGAGAACATAGAATAGTACACCACCACCAAGGCTCTTGAAACTTGCATCAATAAAAAAGAATAATGTAGTCTTTAAATAATAAAATGCCCTGAGTTACCTCACAAAGAGAATAGGATGAATGGGCAGATTCATAGGAAGTGAGCAGAGACGACAAGTTGCATTTGCTGTCATCAGTTTGTTCTTGGATGTCTTCAAGCAGCGTGCCGAGCCTAAATATTTCCCCTTCCACCTTTCTAAACCCAATTGCAATACACAATTAGTGAAACCTGTATAAACCAATATTTTATTTCTTATTATGAAAACCATACTGGGCACTGCAGTATGCTTCCCATAGGAAATTATTTGGGTTCACTGAGTCCCTTTTAAGAACTTGAATTAATCAATTGGATATCCTACTTATAATTGCGATATCTAAAGTGCAAGATGAATTTTGACCAAATCACTTCTAGCTTACCACATGTAATGTTATGATAATGCTTTCACTTCAGAAAAATTCTAATGGGTAAATGAAGTAATGGTTGTAAGACACTCAAAATATGGAAAATATACTGATGGACTACTTAGCACTGATCTAACCTTTCAGGGTCAAACTCTCCAACGTTGATCGACTTGTCCTTGTAGTTCTGCAGCTGTAAATTACGGTGCTTTTCTCTAGCTGTTAAGTAATTCCTTTCCAAAGCATCAAGGTATCTTTTCAATTGATTTAATGCCTTCAGCAGTAAGACATAATTGAATAGCACATGTCATTATAATTTACCAAGCCATAGTGATAGCTACTTATATTGTGTAAGCCACGCGCTATTTGCAGTGATGTTGGTAAAATTTTGCTGCTGCTCTGAATTGGAACAGGACTGTGTCTTGTAAGTCCACCTAATACTGTGCTGCTCTGTTATGTAAAAGTAAAATATTAAACCATGACTTCTGAACTGACACCTTAAATGTCAAAATTCATAATCTATATGGCAACTTAAGGCCTTTCACTAATAGTTTTGAGTCGTAATTCTTAAAACAGATTTAAGAATTCAGCCACTTATTTAATACCTTCATTTTTGCCTCTTCAAGTCATAATTTCAGTCTGAGATCAAGGAAAAAAACCAGAGTATTTTTAGATGTCTGTCTGAGGCAAACAGGGAGTATCTTGTCAGAAAAGATGTAGTGCATCTACAGCTATTTGAAGTGCATTTCAGATAACTGAAAATACATAAATTAATTTACCAGATAGTTGTCTTGTAAAAGGAATGTCTCTTGGGTTGTATGCTTAGAGAAGTCTTCCACCTTCAAGACAAAATATGAGTTTTTTTTTATTTGGTACTTAAAAATGAATATGCTAAATGAATATAAAACTTGAGCATCAGTGCAAAGTATATATTGAAACAGAACTCTTTACTTTCTTTATTAGTTGATCTGTCTGATCCTTTAGAATTTGAGACATCTTTTCTCCTAGTGTTAGTTCTGGCAGTAAATTAGAAGGATTTAGACAGTGTGCTTCTACTGTACCGGCTGCTGGTAATGCTGATACTGTTGTTCCATACTGTAATCCTACATAATACAAAATAAGATCAATCAGTTGGAATTTCTGCTCAGAAGTGCTATCAAATTACATAAGTTACATAGTTACTGTAATCTTATTTACTTGCTTTAGACAAACCACATGTAGATTGTATAGGGATAGGAGCCTGTAATGTAAAGACTTCAGAGGATGTCCCGGTGTCTCCAGAGTAAATGTCAATGGTGGCATTTGGAAAATGTGACTGAGGAAGTATCTGTTAAAATGAGAACTTTGGTTATAGAAACAATGTCTAGAACACTTGTGGAAATAAACACAAAATTCAGAAATAACTCAAAATACAGAGGACAAGCTGTTAATATTAATGAAACATTTATTATAACAAGACCGTATCATTTTATGTTTTTATAGTTTAATATACGTGTAGTGTCTCATTGTATAAACACTTAAATACTGCAACTCTATGTTGGGAAAAATCTAATAAAGGATTTGTACAATGTGAAGGTAACAAAAGAGTTTTGGGGAATATTCATGGTCCTGGGATAAAGGAGAATGAATTCAAAAATAAAAATCTGTTTTGAGATATTTACCTTAGGATTCAGTCTCAGCTGGTCAATATGCTTCTGGGTGTCAGCATGCTGTGTCTGCATCTCATTTGCAACCAAGGAAATAATAGGGAGAACTATTAAAACTTGTTACATCTCAAATGATTTACTAAGATATAAATCTGGAAATGAACTTAAGCATCTGTATGGCTCTGAATGAACTCCATGACAGGGCATGAAATTGAAAAGTAATTATCTAATTACTAACAAACTTTAGAAGAAATTTACCACAATAAGAGAAATATTGTTGTCAAACAAATCCTTTAAAAAGAATTGACTTGTCAATAAATAGCAGTATAAACAGTTGAAGAGTGTTAAGATTTGAAAAAAGGCAAAAATGTCTTTACAATAAAGACAGGCACAGTATGAAAATATATTTTTAAGAAAACCTTTCAGTTTAATACTTTTGGTGAATTTGAACATAAAATACTAGAAATAACAATTTATAGTGAATTTCCTAATTATTCGATAGGATGCCTTATTGCAAATTATACTCCAGAGCATCATTAAGTATTTGGTAATGAAAGTTCCATACAAATTCAGTCCTACAAAATGTTACTTGTGAAAGCAGTTGTTGATTAAAGTGATCTACTTGCTGATACCTATGGACTGCCTGCATGAACTAGTGACGTTAGATTTTACTGGATGCAGAGTATCTTCTTATGTTAAACATCACTCAAAGAAGTGTTATGGATTTCTTTAAGGCATCTTAATTACCTCTAGCTGTTGCAATAGTTCTGGAATGCTCATTTCTTCTTGATTCTCTACTTCAGCAGAATTGAAATAATTCTTATTTTCTAGAATGTTGTTCCCAATTACTGATTTACTTACGAAAATATGGAAGGATTTTGTTCTTTCAGTTGTAGGAACTGATTTTATGTTGTCACTTTCTGGTACTTTAACTTCTGAAGCAACTTTGGAGAAGTCAGGAAGGCAACAGTGAGCTTGACCTTGGCCATATTTGAGATCGTGATGTGAAACTGTTTTCTTAAACAGGTCTCTGTCTTCTTTCATGTTTTGAAAGAGATATGTATTTTCATTCTCATTAATCAGTTGTGAATTCTCTTGTCTGTACCCACACTCACCAGTAGAAGTAGGTTTCTTTGAAACACATCTATTTTCATTTGGTGACTTTTGATTTTTATCACCAGTATTTATTTCCTTGTGCTTTTCTAAGTGATACTCTTCAAAGTTAGCTGCCTGTTGCTTGTGCGCTAAAAGGCCTCTGAGTTGTTCTGAAGGCTCAGGTTTGTTCACAGCGTCACTGATACTTTCAGTAAAGTATATCTCTGGTATTGTCTCGCATTCAATTAGCTGGCATGTGCTTATTAACTCTCCGTTAGAAAAATGACGCAAAAGGATATCGGACATTTTTGAGTTAGTTAAATGTTCTTTGCTGTCTGGTTTACTAAAACCACCAACAGGTAATTCCTTTCTAACAGAAGCTTCACTTCCAGGCATTTCAACTGAAATTCCTGTTGTTCCTATGGCAGTTCTGTGGTGACTGGAGAATTCTTCAGGTTGTGGATGTATTTCACGATTTGCTGTTGCTTTTATATTTTTGTTATCTTCAGAACAGGCTAAGTTTAAAATACCAGAAATAACTTTTGTACAAGGGCAGTCATTCAAATTATCTGAATTACTGTATTTACAGGTTATTCCTACATCTCCATCATAAGGTAAGTCATCTTGTTCCTCATCAGTTGCATCTATGATACAGCCTAATTCATCTGAAACTGAAATATTCATTTGGGTTTTCATCCAGTCTGACAGTTTGCTCTTTTTCATACTGTGCCCAGTGAACGGAGAACACGAGTGCCATTGCTTCTCCAGTTTCAGTTTTGGATAGAGCTTTTGCTATTGCATGGATCCAAATCTGTAATGTATGAGTAATAATTATTTTACACTTAAATACATGTGAGAATAAGATCTACTTTTGTCTTGTACCTACTGTAGGTTTTTCAGACCCATCCCTCTGATGCAGATGTTTTTGTATTTACAGTAGTGTAAGTCTGGATTAACTACGGGAGAAAAGAGCAAGACACAAATGCCAAAAGCATTAGGAAAAGCATTGAGCTTAGTGCCAGGTTCCTAATCCCTCTGTAGTATTATAGAGAAAAAAAACACAAAAAAACGCAAACCAAAACCAATAGTGGTACTAGAATTCAAGCTCAATTTAAAAAAAAAAAAAAGTAGTAATAAAGTACAGTTCCTCACACTTAGAGTGTTTTTTCAGCCTCTGCACCAGGGAAGAATCGCCACGCTCTCTTCAATGTATTTCTCGCCCCCTTCCCCAGGTGAGATGCGGTGAATAGGATACTGAAGCCTTGTCCGCTCTTGGCACCTTTAGAAAATACGCTGTTTCCCCGCTATGAGCAGAAAGAGGTGAAGTTACAGCCCCCGTTTCCTACAGAAGACACTGGCGGCGCGGCTGGGCTTTTTTCGTCTCTGTTGGAAATGGAGCTGTACTGCTCGTATTAACGCTTCCCCCCACAGCACCGGGCTGCGCCGGGGCGGGTTTGGGCTCCCCTGGAGTTACCCGAGCCGGCCGCGGGGGGGGGCGGTGCGGGGGGAGCCGCCGGGTGTGTAGCGGGCGCTGCTACCGTCTCCGCTTACAGGCCGGTAACCCGAGCGCGGTGACCATGGGGGAAGTGCCGTTCCCGCCCCGGGAGGGGCGGCGTGGCCGGCCGGCAGGTGCTGTGGCGGCAGGGCACCTCCCCTCCGCCCCGCCCCGCTCCGCTCCGCTCCGCTCCTCAGGGGGAGATGTCCCGCCCCGCCCTCCCCATTGGTCCGTATGAATGATGCGGCCTTCCGGCGGCGGGGCGGAGCGTGCGCAGAGCGCGGCGGCCGGCAGAGAGCCGTTGGCCGCCCCCACCCTCCCCGCCCTGGGCGCGCGGGGATTGGTGGGTTCGAAGAGCGGCTGCGCGTGG
>JAOXNO010000004.1:10888129-10922976 GCA_028565335.1 Limnodromus scolopaceus | reverse complement strand
TTCTTTCTCTTCTTTCTCTTCTTTCTCTTCTTTCTCTTCTTTCTCTTCTTTCTCTTCTTTCTCTTCTTTCTCTTCTTCTTTCTCAATACAAGGCATGACATCAGATATCTTTAATCAGTTGTGTTGTGCTTAACAAGATAGGTAAGGATGATAAATAGTAAACAAAATTTTAAAGGGGTGAATGAAACAGATTGGTTATTAATATAACAGGAAACAAAGGACCTTCAAACATACTGTGAAGAGTGAATTGTACAGGGAACAAGCTCTAAACTCTTAAAGAATTTGAGTTAGGTGTTGTGGCATATCTAAACTTAAATTATGCTACACCTAGTCTTATTTATCCACTCGACTGTAGCTTTTGCTGGTGTAGTTCCTCCCCTTCTTTTGCTTATTCAGTTTTTGAACAGAGGAGCATATTTAATCAGGAATTATTTAATCAGGAATTCTTCTTTACCCCTTTATTGACCTGTTTGCAAAGACACAAATTGTATCCCACCTTGAAGTTGTGGCCTTTCTTCTGTGTTAGATGCTTTTTCAGCCCAATGTTCTGTTCCTGTTAGATTCTTGCCAAGAGGCTGCAGGGTGCATGCATCCTGGGTTGCCATGGAGAGCTCCGCAACCATCTCAGAATTTAGAAGAACGTGCTGAGTCTTGTGTCTCAAAATGATCAGTTAAGGGATTCCAGTCCCTCCTTAAATTTTGTCTGGAAGCTTTATACTTTTTAAGTCATAATTTTATTGGAGCTGAAAATATCAGTATAAAGGTTGTTTTCACAATGCAGTCCTTCTAAATTACTTGTTTATGTATTTTTATTGCGTGTTTCAACTGATTTGTAGGCCTGTACCAGTGTTCCTTCTTACTAGTTCCATTAATGGTTACTTAGACCTCTGACCTGTGGTTATGCATCCCTCTTTGGCGGGAAGGACTTAATACTTTCAGTTACTTCCGTATCAAGCTGAGACAAAACTTACCTGACACTTAAGACAGCTTCATTGGACTAGAAGAAACCTATGTGGTTCTTGTCTGTTGCTTTATTTAAAATGCTGGTATTTAAATGCTCTTGTAACTCTTTCAAGCAGCTTAAAACTACTTTGCATTGTATATTCCTGCGACTCTTGCTGGAGAATTACTTCAGAATTTGATGATTAGGTTGAAGTAATTTTTGAAAAGGTATTGATAGGCATTTTACCGTTTTGTTCTTGTGCCCTCATTGATGTTTGGCTTAAGTTGTTAATTTTTTTGATTTTTTCCTGAGGTATTTAGAGATAACAGTTCTTTCTCCTCTTAGACTTTCTTTTGGTAGGGAGAAAGCCAATCTCTTCTTGTATTAATGTTGAGTAAAAGCATTGCAAAAAAGATAGAAAACCTGTTACTTCTAGACACGTTGCAGAAGAGAACAACTCAATTTTGAAAATGAGTCTTAACTCTTACACCTTGTTAGGATGGGAATTTATTCTTATTTTGCTAGAGCTGTTTCTAATGTCAATTCTCAGCCTTTTCTTGTCAGCAAATGACAGCAGACCAGTTTTCTAAACCAGTGTTCTTCACATCCCCGTGTGCAATATGATTTGGAGAGCAAATGGCTCCCTATAGTTAGGAAAGAAAAGTTTTATGAAGAAATGGGTGGGATTTTTCCCCAAAATAAATTCTGTCTCTCTGTAGTTTTAACTATTGAACGTGTGGGAAATTTTTCTTGTTTTACACAGTTTATCTGGATTCTTCTATTTTGCTTAAAACAGGATCATTTTTAGCTTCTTCTAGTTTCCCAGTTTTATAAATTTAATAGCAAAGATATTTGTACTTTCCTCTTTTTGGAATTCAGTTTTTTTGTAGCAGTTGTGTGGTCAGTTTCACTTTCCACAACTTAGTCATTCCTGCCCAGATCTGGTAACTATGGTCTTGGTTTTAGTAGTCTTTAAGGTTAACATCTTAATGAAATTGTTTATATTTAAGAAGTAAGTACTGATCTTATGACTTTCTGAGTGATTAACTGGTTGTTACTATTACTGTTCCTGTGAATGAAAGAATTGAGGGATACCAGGTGAAGTAAAAAAACCCTTAACTTTTATTTGGGTATTTAATAGCAAATCAGCTATACTAATGATCGTATCAAAAAAAAAAAATACTATTTTGTAGAAGACCATAACATTAGGAATATAAAATACAGGAAAAATAGAAGTGGAAAAAACGATAAGAGATGATCTGAAACTTACGTAGTATTGAACAGATGATTAATGTCAAGCTGCCTCTTGGGACTCAAATTTGGCAGTGTTTGAAGAATATGGTTCTTGCTCGTATAATAAAACTTTTGTGTATTATAAACCTTTTACTAATATGAAGGAAAAAATTCCATGCAGCTGAATTACAAGGAAAATAAACCATATATAATCTTCCAAAAAGCTTCTCTAAATCTTTTTTATTTTTTCACCATTTCTGTTTACTACATTTTTTTCTGCCATCATCATGCCCTTATAGTTAGGAATTTTGTTCCTTGCATGCAACACTTCAGAGCCTGTATTTTGCCTAGCAATCATTGTTGGGGATGCGCTGTTGTGACCAATAGTATTTGTGTGATAATGTGTATATATAGTGGCTAAATCTATGAGCAATAGGGGTAAAATGGAGCCCAGTTCAGTATTTATCATTCAGAGTACAAAAAAATGCATTGACTAGCTTCTGAATAGATTGCCATCTGCATCCCGAATGTTAGAATAAATATGCAAAGCGGTTTACAACTTGGCACATCAAGAAATATTACTTTTTTCCTTAAATCTATGTAAGTGATGTGCCATAAATAAACTGTACCTGTGTCTGTAGGAAGCAAACAATAAGAAAAAACAACACGTTGTCTTCTCACTATATTATGTGTTCATTGTGCACTTTGACAGTTTTTATGGGCTGTAGCTGCATGTTATTCAGCTGTAGAGTCATAATTGAGAAGACAGTTAATACTTGCTGTTAGTAATTGAGAATTGAGGGGCACAGGCGATGCACCAAGCAATGCTGCTGGCAGTAAACTATCACGGATCATTTCAGCTCTTGTAGAACCTGTATTACACAACTATCTCTGCTCCTTGCATTATGAAAACTGGCTGGAGTAGTAATGAGTTCTTTATGCTCAATGCCTGCTTAATCTCTGAATGAGCATCAGTGTGAAATAGGAAATTTGATACAGAGGCTGTATTGCTTCACTTAAATTGCTGTGGTGTTTTACTGCCTATAATTCCAAGGATTTAATTTTTTTTTTTAATTTATGAAATCTTAAGATTAATTTTCCCCTTCTCTCTGCAAGGTTCTTGTGCAATCTGTCTGCTTTCTTTTACTTAGCAGGACCTCTTTTTAAGAGTTGTTATAGGCTAAGGAGGAGCTTAACTAAGTGGAACGTTCTATTGGAGAGATTTGTGATCAACTTGCTCTGTTAGCTTAAGTACAAATAGTCAACATTTTGTGCTAAACTTTTCCCATGTGTTGCTCTTTCACATTGTATAACATGCTCCATTTCCCAAACTGAAGGTACTTGTGTAAATCTCTTGTTGGCTGGGAGAGACCTGAGACCTAGTATATGTTAATTTGTGTGATGAGATTGTCCCCAATTAGCAGAAGGAGCAATGTTCAAATTTGTGTTCAGAACTTGGTAACAAAACTCTTCCTGATTTTGTGGTAATATGATGTAAACTTATGCTAAGAATAAAAATATCACAAATAATTACTTTGTAGTGAACTGTCATTGAAGTCTATGGTGGCATTTAACCAGTTTAAAATTGCAAGTCTCATCTCCAGTTGTGGGATGCTTGGAAAGAAGGCAGTGCAGTGTTTGTTTTCAGTCTATGAATAACAATATGTAAAAACTTTGAACTCATTCTGATAAAAAATGAAAATGAAGAAATTCTAATACCTTGATGTATCAAATACGTGAAAAATCATCATCTATTCTGACGTCGCTCTTTTTTTAAGGCAAAGAGAGAATGTTATTCTACTGTCTTCTCATATCTGAACTCTTAATCTTGTTGCATTTAATTCTCAGTTGCCTGATTAGTTTAATTATGGGGATCTTAGTTATATTCTGCTGGCACTTCATGTTCTCTTCCTTTCTTATTTTGTCGTAGTGTGGGATTGCCTTACTTCAGGATTTAAATAGATGGCTTACATAAACTATCTGCAGGAAAATCTTTATAATAAAAATGCTTGTGGTTACTTGTGTTAGCTACACCCAGTTCTTTAACTTGCACACAGGATAGTAGTTACGTACATTAAGTAGTAAGCTGATTTCCAGCTAAATACTGATTCTTTTAGGGAAAGGTTGTTCTGTTCTGGAAAGATACTCTGTGATAGAGGCACTGAGAGGTCTGCATTTGCATCACTGAACACTGACTGATATTTAATACACTCAGATATCAATCTAATACATGCATTTGTTGCTTCTTTGTATTACTCAGTGGAAGTATGTGTGCTAGCTGTTTGCTTGTTTGTGTCTACAATTATTCTAAAACTATAAGTCACTATATGGCCTGCACCATTGCCAGATGCCTTAAATATTTCTATTTATAAAACTATGCTATTCCTTAACTGTGCCTAATAGGGCACCTTCGCATTTACTGAAGTTAGTAGAGTTGGCCTGGAACTATGGCAGTACTCTGAATATACTAGCAATGAGGATTAAGTTTCTGGCATCTGTTTCTGCTGTTAATTATTCCATTTTGAGGAATGTATTTACATTTCAATCTGATTCCTGGGTCAAAATAGGGTGTTTAGTGTGAGTAGAGGTAGAGGTAGCAGATTCTGGCCAGAAATTTGAATGTTCCTTAACTGAAAGTTTTAAATTTTTTTTTAGTTTTTGGTATGATACATGTTTCTCTTGCTGCATAGTGTGTATGCAGTTTTTATCTACCACTTAGGTGGTTTGTATGAAATGAAAAGAAAATAACCCTTAAGAATGCAGGCGAGCTTCTTTCTGACTCAGAGAAGGAAGATGCTTCTGGATTCAGTTATGGTTGCTTGGAATATTTTTTTTATGATCTGGCAGAAATAACTTGTGTCATTAAGACTGCTTGGATTTTAAGGTTGATAATGGTGAGTAATATGGAAAACAATGCTAGGCAATGCTTACTTGTTAAAGGAGACATTTGCACAACCTTTTAACTATAGAAGGAAAAAATGAACGAAAAGGATACAGTTTAAAAGGCTTGCCGTGCCACAGACCTTTAGCATTACTTGAAGCCCCAAACACTTAATTAAACTACTTACTCCACAAACAGAAAGGAAAAAATCTCCTCCTAATATGCAGAATAAGTGGAAGGTATATATAGGGTGTGTAGAAATGCTCCCAGACTTTTGTTTGCCTTTAACAGAATGTTGTATAAGCCAGGGCATCTAGTCTGCTGTGCCAAAAAGAGACGTGAGTGGAAGGAGAATAAGAGCAATTAGTCTATGTGAAAGGGCACAGAGGAAATTAACTTTCTCTTACCCACATTTACAACCCATCACGCAGCAAGGTCAATGAGGTTTAGGTAACCAAAGAAATAAAGGAAACCACAAACAAACAACTTTTTTAGAAATAGAGTGATAAAGGAAATATCTCCACTGTTACCATAGTGCAGGACCGTATTAGCAATTAAATAATAAATGTTGTATTCTGATCTGGAGCTGTGTTCCTCTAGCATTGAAGTAAACTCCATGCTTTCCTTTTCAGCTGTGGATGTGGTGAGATCCTCACTTCGTTGTGAGCAAAATCTGTCTTACAAATGCTCACCACTGTTAGGTTGTGATTTGGTTTGGTTTTTGTGTTGGTTTTTTTTTTTTTAAATCATCTCTAGATTTAGAAGGATGTCATTGCTAGGATCTTTTTAAACCTAATTTAAAAAGTATAAATACAATTTCATATACTAGTATGATTTATCATTATATATTTAATCTTGTAAAGTAGTTGTGGGTTTTTATGCAATATTTGCATTACTTTGTTTCATATAGGTATTGGTATTTTCAATAAAATTCTTTTACAGTCCTGCTTTGGGCTGTTCTGAGCATACCTGTGCTCCTTTGCCACTAGGGAGTTTCTCCTCCTGCAGTCATATTGATAAGTAAATTAAAGTAAATTGATGAATAAATTAAAATACTTCGGCAAAAGTATGGATTTTTCTTCCATTTGGGTAAATACAGTACTAGAAACAAATCGGGGAGAGAAGTGAAGAATAGAATAAGTTGGGTCACTCAGGAGTTTGTGACAGATAATGATAGTATTTATGTGATTTTGCGTTTAGCAATTTTCATTTTTTGAGGAGAGATGTCACGAGTGTCATAGCTCCTGTTATTTTTCTACTCTTTTATAACCTCTGTGCTTCTGGTGGCTGTCTAAAAGGACTGCTTGTTATACTTGAAGTAATCAAGTGTTGGGCATTAACTGGCTAAGAAGGGAAATGAAATAATTTCAGAGATAACGGAGTCTGTCAATCTCATTGGCCATTCCTGCACAAAACATGACATTCCTTCACTATAGTAATTCTGTTCTTTTGATTCATAAAAGGTAGTTAGCGATGCATCCACCAGTTCTGGTAATAAATGCCTGTATAGCCTTATGCTGTCAGCTACCATTTTTTGATTCTCTTTCTAGCAAGGAGCTGATGTTTCATATGTAATAGATTGCTCTGTCCACATGGTTTGAGGAAACCAAAGAAAACTTCATATACCTTCTTCTATAAGTATGCTGTAAGTGCAACTCCAGGCTTGTGGAGCAGTGGGTTGATTTTGTTGGCAGAACATCACGGGGCCCAAACCCGATACAATACCCACCCCTTCCACCAATTTTAGGATTGTCTGCAGTATTCAGTAATGTGTCTTAGTTTCACGTGGGCCCATATTTATAAGTCAGTGTGGTAAATATAACTGTGGTGGAGAAGGGAGCATTTGGATCAAAATCATTAGATATTGGTATTAATTTATTTGCGGCTTGTCTGATGAGTCTGGCAGAGAGCATAGGATCTGTTAGGCTGGGTCTTTCCCATGTTCCATAGTGATTACAGGCTCTGCAGAATCTGCTTTATCGCACTCACACACAGGAGAAGTGTCTGAGGGAGCTGTTTGCAAACCTCAGCTCTCCTGTGTTGTCCTTCAGATGCAACCTCTTACTGTCTGATGTGCGCTGCACTTGGATTGTTTGCTGGAAAAGGCGCGTGTGTGCTGCTAAGCCAGTCCTTTAAAAGAAGCCCTGTTGGTTTATCCTGGCGATATATGCTCCATATATAAATTCATGAGGAGAAAAAGGCAGTATTTCAGAGCAGGTATTGCTCCATGTCATCGTTGACGCTGAATAAAACCTCAAATTCACTTTGACAGTGAAGGGGGTTTCTATGTGTTTGTCAGCTAATCAGCTGTTGAACTTCTGTCAAAAGTGGTGCAAAGAGTATTTTAAAATTAAGCTTCCAAGAGCAACCACACGGGTTGTAGTGCAGTGTTTCTTTTACCTGCATGATCCACTATCACGCTAGTCATTTGTATGGTACTGTGCTCAAGGTTTGGAAGAAATAGCTTTTTCCCCACCTGGCACATGGTTATTTTAAGGTTCTTTTACAGGGGAATATTTATTACTACAGAAATGCTAATGATGATCCTGTTTGCTATATAGATATGATAATAAACTTGATATAGAATCTCAAGGGTTTTTTTTTTTTTGCTTATTTGTTAATTCAGGTGAATTTTAAAAATCTCCTTGGACAGTACTGAAGACTAAGATTATGATTTTTCTAGTTCTGAATGTTGCTTGTTGTACTATTTCTGTTTATATGCTCTTTTGTATTTTGAAGGTCTGAAGCCAAACTAACCTCTATATTTTGGTAATAGAATTGTCAGTATATTTTTGTTGTTGTTTAGTCTGTCTCTTTCTCCATAGGGTATGCAAAGCTCTGTTTTTAAATAATCCAGTTCAAGCTTCTTTCCCTTCTTTTTTTCACCCATGCTATAGCCTCTTCCTGAAAGGAAATTCAATCTTAGTTCTCCATTGGGAAATTTGCCTTAATGTTGAAACAACAAATCTCTGTATTTGTTTTTTCTAAGGAAATACAATTTGTGCAATAGGTCTACCTCTATCTGTACTTTCCTCTAGTAGCTTTTGAATCTTTCAGACAGTGATGACTTCATTTAGCAGATGCTCCTTTCCTATAGCTTTGTGAAAAATAGCAGATGGGTAGAGAAGGCATTACTCAATTGTCTCCTTTAGGGAAAGGCAGAAAGAATTGAACGGTTAGATACTCTGTTTGTCAGCCCCCAAGTGACCAGTCAGCCGATGTTAACCATGTAACTGGAGATACGCAAAGCAATACTTTTGATCATCAGACAAAATCCAAAAAGGAAGGTATGGGTTGAGGGAAGGAGCCAATAAAGCTGCAGAAATGTACTGTTATAAGGAGATGCAGGGGGAGGGGGAGGAAATCTCCTTCTCCACTATATTGTGATTATTGGTTCTATATAGTGCTGTAAGTAGCAGTGTCGGCTTTCTGTTGCTTGCTGATTCATGGAAATATGGTATTCTGTCAAAAGTTAAAATGAAGGGATCTCTCGTAGACATTCAGTGTACCTAAGAGCTGCAAACTTATCAAAGGGATTGTCTATCATTGTGGTAGAATTCATAGTATATAATCAAATATTTTCTGCAATGGAAAATGCCTTAAAACATGAAATGATTGTCTGGAAGGTGTAATGACTAGGACAGTTAGGTTGGATAACAGGCTTTTGAGAAGAAAATGATAGCTAATTTTATGTTTTATTGCTGGCAGTGACTTGAAATACACTGATCAGAATTGAAGATGGAGGGGTCTTGGTTTCTTCCGTAATTTTTCTTGAGAGAGAGCAAGCCTCATTCAAGTCTTAACGCATATATATATATATATATATATCACTGCTTCAGTTCAGTGATGTTAGTGGAAGGTTGAGATGTACTCTCTCTGAATATCAGCCATTAAGCCTTGGTTCTCTTTCTGAGAAACTGATAATAATTTTATGAAAAATACTGAAGCAAGGGTGATGGGGTTTCACATTTTAAAGCATTGTTGTGTGGGATTCCTTTCAGTTTGTAACATTAGTATTTTACCATGTTGGTTTTTTTTTTTTCATTTCATTGTAAAATTTGTAGAAATTGATTTAATAGATTTTATGCAATTTCAGAGAATCAAGTTAAAAGTAGTTTTATAGAATTTAGTAAGGAATTCAGCCTTAAAACTTCATGCAACCTCCAAGCTTATATATAGCTTCTATAGAAATCTGTGATTTAATAGAAAAGAATAAAAAGTGACTTTTTGACACTGATAAATACATTTTTTAGATAATGCAGTGAAGAGCTGCTCACTAGCTTTTTAGTGAGGGTTTAATTGAAGATCCTTTAGCTGTCTAAATACAGCGTGGATGAGCCTTAACTATGGCTCACCATTTTCTCCTAGTAAGAGTGAGATAAAGTGCATGTTTTGTCTGTTATGGGATATGAACTGGTTGCTACATTTGATTGCCTAACCTCTGCCTTGCTTTATTTGGTTTTTTGGGAGTGGTGGTGGTATTGGCTTTGGTGTCACACTGCTGTGTAATCAGTAACGCCAGTTTAATTTTCCACTTCTGAAGGAGGCCCAATCTCTTTTCTGTGTGCTTTTTTCTGCTACTTTGAAATTGCAAGAAAGCTAGGACTTCCTGCATTTGGTAGCTGGAATAGTAAAATTGTGCATTTTGAAGTTGTGTATACAACTTCAGTTTTCTATTTATGCTTTCCTCAAAGGCAGCTCTTTAACATGGATATGGATTTTGCATTGTTCAAAGGTGTGGAGAGAATAAATTTAAAGCAGCAGCTTTGCTTTAATACAGATTTTGCTTTCCTAGGAAGCACCAAGTGCTTTTTTCAAGCTACACGAAGTTTTAATTGAAAATGCAAGTTTAGGAGAAAGCCCGTTTAAGTGTTAGATATGCCGATGGAGTAGATCTTCTGATTTCTGTAAATTCAGTAAGCTTTTCTGCTGAAGGACTGTGTCCTCCAAGTCAGTCTCATGTTGATCCCCCGCTGGGGAAAGACTTGGTTTCACAGAGGGATTCTGAATAGTTGAGGTGCATCAGTTGAAAAAGCAAGGCTTAATTTGCTGTAGCGTAATCCTCCCAAGGCCAATTTACACCTGAGAGATACTGTCTGTGGAAGTGGTCATCAATTTCCGCCTCCCGAATTTTGAATTCACCAGCCTAATTAATATGCTTTAAGTTTGCTTACTGATTACATGTTGGCATGGATGAAGGTGTAACTTGACATCCTGATGAGTTACGGGTGAAGGAAGTGAGCTATGAAGACCAGACCCAGTAATTTTTGTTGGATCTGTGACCAGTTGGCCAACTTGGGTGTGTCCGTATCACCCTCCCAAGGCCAGGAATGTGCCATATGGCCAGTAAGGAGGGAAGAAAGCAGGAATAGTGGTTCCAGCTGGTGGGAGATGGTGGCATTGGTCAGCGGATGAGGTTAAATATGAGGACAGAAGTGTAGCTCAGATCAAATGATGTTATAAACAGCTGATGTGAAATGTACTTCTAAAAATAACTGATATTTTAATAAATGCAGTCATTCTGATTTACCTTTAAATGACTGGGTTTTTATTAAATTTGACTTGTTATCTTTAAAGCTTATTAAACCAAATTATTCAGCTAATTACAATTACAGTATAAATATACAAATTGCCAGTCGTTATTTCATGATGTGTGGTAGTTGCCAAAGTACACACTTTTTGTTTGGTGGCAGGTAGTAATTTGCATGAGTGTATCCATCTGTGGAACAGAGCTTTCGGTTTCCTTGCATTTGCTGAGCACCAGGAATGTTCATGGACGGTTGCTGTGGACTGGGTGGCTTACAGCTATCTGCTTGTATGAGTTACCTGATTTGAGGTTCAGACAAACTTCCGGAGAGTAAATACCTGTAACACAGTCTTCCCAGTGTGTGGGTTGCAATGGTATTCTAAAGTGTATGTGTCATGCTTTGTAATTGCAAAAATACACCCACACCCACTTGTTGATGCCGAATAATTCTAATGGTGAGCGTGGAAGGGCAGAATTGTTGTTTGACTGGGGGAATGTGGATGGTCTGTTTGAGGGGTGCTGTCAAGGTAGAGTACGATGGGAAGCATGAATCTTCACAACTGGTACTGGACAAAACTAATGATAGGAAAAGGCATGGCCTACAGAGACAATTAAAAATAGAGAGGGTTGTATTTTCTCCTGGTGACAGCTTTAAATCTGAGCTCTGCTCTTGTCTTTTGACATCTCTGCAGTCTCTTGATGAAATATTCATTTGTGAATTACATAACTGTATGTTTACTTGCGAAGGAAGGTAATATTAGTACTGAGCAATAAATATGTCGACTCCTCTACTAAAAATATGCTTAAAAGTAGGTAAACTTTTGAATACAGAGTTTCTTTTTTTCTTAATCTTTTCCCTGTCAGCCTAAACATGTCTAACATCTAAGTGCTGGCTGCTGCTATCCCTTTGAAGCAGAATTTGGAGCTCATATAACAATGTTGCAGCATTTTGGAATGTGAAGCCAATGTAAAAAAAAAACCCCAAAACCAAAACCCCGAACCCCCATCCCTCCCCACTTTTCTTTTGGGAGTGACGAGGGGAAGGGGGAATAGAGCGTAAGTCTCTGCTGGCTTCTGTGCTTATAATGTTCTGGGTGGGATGATCTCCAGCATGGATGATCTCCAGATGGGATTGTGTCAGCCAGCTCTGACTACTGTGGGAATTCAGCTAACTGTCAGGGTTTCAGCAGTACTGTTTACGTGTGAAGCAGTTTGTGATCTTTTATTATGCCTTTCATTCTGTAGCCTTCATCCTTTAAGCTTTACGCTTGGAACTTCATGAGGCCAAATAACACTAACAAGGATAAATTACTCGAAGTTTCCAACAGAAAAGAGAGCATTGGTTTTTGTTAAATCTTCTTTGCTTTCTTGCTTGCCTACAGGAATTGCCATATGTGTGTAGAAGGCTTTGGCTCTGGCTTTAAGTTCTTGATTGACGCTTCCTGTTTAGTAGGAGTAGTGTTACGCGTTTACATCAGCTGCAAATAGTTATGAGTTATTAACTGACTATGAGACTTCAAGCCAAGCATCTTGTGTTCCCTTTGCAGAAACGCAGCTGAATGGAGCTTAAAGGGCCACAGATGAAAGAACTTGAACACGTTTCTGAAGGTTTAAGATGTGTCTGACAGTGACTTCCTTACCTTAGTAATAAAGAAGAGTTTTTCACCAGGAGCTTAGGATATCTTTACTCCAACTTATTAATATACTAACTGGAATGGTGTTCTGACAACAATTCTCCGTAGTAAAGTACTTACCCTACTACAGAACAATATTATTTTCTCTACTGATAATGCAACTCAATGGAGGAAAATAATGTTTTGATAAGCATGCGTGAAGATCGTTCCTTTCATGTGCGATACAGGTAAGACTGTATTAATTTTAGTATGGATGAATAAGTGCTGTTAATAATAGCAAACTAAACAAGTTGCAACAAATAGTTTGGTGTCTCTGTTACTAGTGTTACTGAAATGGAAAGCTAAAATAACTTTTTTTTGCTTTTCTTGATTTTTGAACTATGAAAATTCACTTTTGTTATATATTAGGTTATATTAGTATAATTGCATGATTGTATAGTATTAGAACTGTGTGCAGTTGCAGAATAGTACATGATTGTCTGTATTTCTTTGTATTTCTGATAGAATGATATGAAGTATGATCCCTGCATGGTAATACCTGCTCTCTCCTCTCTTAGCTTTCAGGCTGCATATGCAAATTGTTGAATTTTGTCTGCTAAAGTTGTCTGGGTTTGTCTCATTATTGCTTCTACGAATGATGAATTTTTAGGTGCGCTGCCACCTAGAGCAGTGTTTGCCTTGCTTAAAATAAGGAGATTTGATTGATAGATAGAAACTACTTTGGTTCCTTGGACTAAGAAAGTTCTGTTATTGTAAGTCAAGAGGATATGTGATTTCCCTTCTGAGAGCTTTTATCATTTTTTTCTGGATTCCCCTTTACAGACCTGGGAGAACATGTTAGCATTGCAGACTCCCTCTAATGAACCTGAACAACTGAAGCATTGTGTAGTACATGGTGTTTGGATGGCTGGTGTTTGGAAGGGTGAATCTTCCAGCTCATTCAATAGGAAGGGACACTAGAACACTGGAATGATTGTTTTAAAAACAAATAAAGTGTGATTCTTGTTGTGTGCTCCCCCCACCCTCTACCCTGGTCATCCTTGCTTTGGAGGCCTTTTCCTTGCAAGCACTGCCCTTGTTAGTAAGACAGCACATGCTACGGCTTAAAATTAATTCTGAAAATGTTCTGACAGCGTTAGATTGCTGTTAGATTGGGCTTCTCTTCTGTTTCGTAGAAGTGCAGTGTTCTGGTTAGCAGTGCAGTCTGCAGGAGGAGCTTTGTCATGGTCACTAAGGAGAAAATTAGCGAATAAAGTGTAATTTACTCTCTGCTTTCTTTATTTTGCTAAAATCTTTACTTTGTGGCTTTGACAGCAGGAATCCCTACGTGCGTGAGCATGATATTTCTTCTGTGCTACATGTTTCTTGAATCTGTGTAACTCCCAGCATTCCTGTAACGTGTTTACCCACGCTGTGGCTGATGCTCTTGGTCCTCCCCAGAAAACTATAGAAGGTCCTTCCTCTTTAATGAGCGCAGGAGCTGTTCAGGGTACTATTACACAAGTAAGTGGATGAAAGAAAGTGGCACGGGCAATTATCTGGTTTAAATTGACAAGCCAACAAAAAAATTGGCAAGCACAGTCAGGGCAAAATGTCTTACTACTTTATGCTGTATTTCAGTACAGGCTTGAATGATACTGGTTAACAATAAAAATATTAATGGCCATGTAAAACCTTTCTGTAAGAACTATAATCTGATGAACATTTAGAAAACATCAAGGCGTAATCCTTTAAATTTTTTTTTAAATATTAAAATTTTCTAAATGGTAGAGAAACTGCAAATTAATTCAGTGTGTTGAACTGGAATTTTATGATGATTTAATGTAATAGCTATAATTTGGATAGATTTTATTTGGTTGTAGTTTATAGGTCATAAATTACTGGGGGGGTGGTTTTATTTATCAGTTTTTAAAATTTTATACCTACAGATATTGTCCCAGACTTGTTTGGCTCTGCTTTTTCCTTCCTTCTGGTATTCCAGTAGAACTGACTGGTGTCAGCAGCTGGTGGCCCACTCCTAAGGCGAGGCTTTACTATGGATCAGTTTCTTACTGTGCAAGCTGTTTCTTTCTCCCCACTGTAGTTGACCAGTATCACTTTAACAGCTATAAAATTGCAGATGCTGGTGGAAGGAAACTATTTTTTATTCTTACATTGTTTAGTGACTGAAAATAAAATGCTGAAGTTAATAAATAGAACTAATAAGTGATCTATAGAGTAAATATTTGTAGAACTCACTTTTCTTGGCCTGCTAAATTCATACAGCAAAAACTTGGAACTGCTTTTATCTTGACTAGAGCAAAAGAACCCAAATTCAGGTGTGTGGTTTCTTTGTGTGTGTTTGTGTTGTCCCTAATTTGCCGTCAAACTTAGTTTGTTTGAATGCAAAATGCAGTGTTGCTTTGGAGTAGTTAGTGTGGTATACTTCTGCTTGATGTATAGAAACCATGAATAAGGGTAGGAGTCAGGAACAGTATGTGATCTTTATTATAGGATGCTATGGCATTAGTGATTTTATGCATTTTTGGGGTTTTTTATTTGTGTCTAGGTATGTTATGTGTATCAGTGTGTTTCATGGAAAATTGCATGGGAGGTCCGTTCCTCCTCAATGGCAAAAGTCCCCTTAGTGGGAATTGACCAGAGTAAAATTAAATTAATTGTGTTGAAAGATTGTAGTAATCGATCAGTCTTCTTGCCTTCTTTTTAGTGCCTTATTTCTGACTAGTTTTCTGTTGCTTATTTTGAGAACAGGTGAAAGAAAGGAGGCTCCAGAGTGAGAGAAAAAACCTGGCAGGCTAGGGTGGAGGCATATGCGTAGGGTTTATATTCTTGTAAGTATAAAGATTCAAAAGAGAATATGAAGAAGGCCAGAGAAGAACAAGGGGAAAAAAGGAAAAGAAGGGCAAGGCCGGGGGAGGGGGAGAGGAGGAGGAAGCAGAGGGAGCCAGGCAAGATGAAAAGCTTAGAGGGACAGATAAGGATGAGGTAGTTTTACAAATGAGAAATTATTCAGGAGATGCCAACCTTTCAGAGAACAGGTCCAGGCAACTATAAACAGAATAACAAAATGAAGCCCTGTATGAGTGTTTCCACAGTGATACCTGGAAGAACATTATCCTGTTTAGCAGGAACAGAATTTCATTAGAAGTACATAGATGAATGGGCCTTGTTCTCTTCTCGTCTCTGGGGACTCAATGTATCTTTTGTTTAGCCATTGGGTGTTGAATAGATAAGTAATTCAATTCAGCCCTGGGAACAGAGAAAGTAATTTCATATTCTCCTTGTAACTATTTAATGACTTCCTAAAATATTGATAACCTACCTAGCCCTGGCTAGTCTGCCGACATGCTACTTAACCATTAGTAGTGACAGTTAAAACTCCTAAGAGCTCATGGTTTTTTGACTGGAGAACACCTATGTAAATCTTTAAATAAAACCAAACCAACCAAAATCCAACCCAGCTGTGTTAATTTTCATAACAGTTCTTTAAGTATTGGAGGAAAAAAACAACCAAACCCAAACCTCTTCTGAGTCCAGCTGTGGTACTTAATGGATAAGCCTAGCAAACTTTTAAAATAACTGAATGATTTCATAGCTCTTGTATAATGTGAATAAAATATTAATATTGGGTACAGGCAACTGTGGAAATAGATACTTCATTTTCTCTGTTCTTTTGGGTTTTTTTATATAGCTTATTTAGACTTTGAAATTGTAGAAGGTCAGTAAGAATGCATCCAAATGGAATTATAACTTTAATTGCTTTACAGATTCTAGCAACCTGTTAACACAACCTTCCTAGAGTTGCACTCAAGAGTAGTGTTAAATCTTGGGTTCTTTTTTACTCAAACAATTACTAATTCTTATTCTCATTTACTTCCTGTAATTATGGTTGAATTAAAACACTCTGTAACAACAGCTGATTTTCATCAGCCTGAGTATAAGCCTTAACTTCATAGTTATTTATGTTCTGTATGAAAAAACCCAAATCTTCCATTTTTATAAGTTATATTAAGTCTGTGTTGCAAAGTTAAAAGTTGCTTGATGAAATTGTCATGCTGCCTTGGCATTTGGCAGTCTTTGGCATAGTGTGAAATTAACTGAATGCAGTATATCAGGAAAATTAGCGGTCCGTAGCATTCTCTGATACCGTGTCTTTGTACCTTTTAAAACTATGCCTTCTCTTCACTCATTAGGTGGCTGATGCATCATATTTGCAAATCTAAACATGATAGGTTTTTTTAGTGGTATAAATTCACTTATAGAACTGGAGTCCAATGTAGCATTTTGACTATTATGTCACATACACATTTTGCTGAAAGCTTTTTTTAGCCATTCAAGCTAAAAATCTGAAGAAATGAATTTGATTGTGTAATGGTCTAAATCTTCGCACTAAGGAGCACCATATTTTCTAGCCATCACTTTAATTGGTCACGGCAGTTAACATGAGGTGCCCGGAGAGAACCTCTTTGGATAGGATTAAGATTACCCAATGAAGTGTTTTAAGTCTTAAACCTTCAGTTGCTGATGGTGTAATCATTTCTGCCTGTACTTAACAGTACTTAATCATTTCTGCCTTTTTCTGTCTTGCATTCAACACATGCACAATGTAATAAACACCAGGTTGTGTGTTACAGCAAATAAGAATGCTTTAACTTCTCTGAAAAGAGTTTCTAAACCTAAAAATACTGCATGTGTTATGGATATCCAACCTGAGAAGTTGGGCCTGGGAAGAACTTCATGCCTGAGTTATCATTTGCTGTCTGCATCTTTACCAACTACCAAGCATACAGTATTTTTAATTGCAAAAGTTAAATATGTCTGTCATCTCGTTGTGCTTAAATTGTGGAATGTCGAAGACTAGCAGGTATGGTACTGTTTTGTGTTGGTAGCTTCTTTTACTTATGATCCAAATTCTTCTATTTCTTTTGAAAGTAATTGGATTTTTCAAATATATTTCATTCTTGCTCAGATTTGAGTAGAATGTTGTATAACCTGTTTTTTTTCAGATTTAGAAGAATAAACATAAGCGTTGCAGGTATGTTAAATACTTCATCACTGTGTCTTGTGTAACAGCTGTCTGCTGGTGTTGTTATCAAAATAACTTCTGGAAAAGCCAGTATTTGATTGTTGCTATTACTGATCTGTGTGTATGAAGGGAAGTGGTTTTAGGAATGGAATTCTAAATGGTTTATTCTTGCAAACAGGTGAATATCAAATAATGACATAATGAGGATATCTTTGACTACACCGATGTTCTTACTGTATAATCCATCTTGAAGAAAAAAATCAAAACAATAGATGAATTTACAAGGTTGATGCTCACTTTTTGACGATATTAGCTCACGCTTCCTAAACACCTACAGAATGTCTTTTACCGAGTTTTCTTTTTGAAAAAAAATCTCTTAAAAGTAGGTTGATGATGTTTTTGTGAGCTTTTTAAAATGCATATATCTTGAAGAAGCTAGAGAACCGTATTGCTTCAAGATCAATAACTTGGTCTTCTTCCTTCTCATCCTCCTCTCCCATATCTCCTTCGCATCTTGGAACTGGAAAGTAGGAAATGTTTGTACATAGTCATTAACACTTACTGAAATATTACCTTTTGTATACCTGAATTCACAGTAGCAAAAATACAGAAAGTTTTTTGGCAGCTGCAGTTCTCTAACAACTTCTTTCTTCATTGTTCAAAATGTAATCTATAAATTCTGCTATAAATTAATTAATGAATATCTTCTTTACTGAAGAAGAAGAAAGAAAAAAGTTGCAGCTATTTGTTCTAATGTTATGTTTGCTCATTGCTGTTGAAGTTGCAATTGCCATTTCAGCGTTAGTTTCTGCAATATTATATTCCCCAGCTCATTGCTTGTACTGTGGTGCTGACTCCCTGTCCTAAACAAACAGAGACACTCTGAATAAAATAACCTCTTCAGAACTCAGGTTATTGGACAAAGTACTACATTTAGAGTGACTGTTTTTCTTTTTACTTAAATTGTGTAGGATGGAGGCTTCCTGCCTGGAGCTGGCTTTGGAAGGTGAGCGCCTGTGTAAAGCAGGGGATTGCCGAGCTGGCGTGTCTTTCTTTGAAGCAGCTGTTCAGGTTGGAACTGAAGATTTAAAAACACTCAGTGCTATTTACAGCCAGTTAGGCAATGCCTATTTCTACTTGCATGAATATGCAAAGGCCTTGGAATACCATCACCATGATTTAACTCTTGCAAGGTAATCTTGTCTCTTTCTTTAACCCTGTTCTCCATTTCATCCCATTCTTTGTAGAGATGAGCAATTGACTGTTCATTTTGCTACCAAAGCCTGCTATTGATACTGGATAATAAGTGAATGTGGTGATGGCAGGAGGCCAGGGGGTCTGGCAGGTAATTTGATTGCCGTTTAACCTGGGAGCTAATACTCAGTCTATCACCGTAATCTGACTGAGGCCTCACCAGGTTTGTGGATAATTAAATGGCTTCTTTAAATCCACCCTTTCTTTACCCTTTCCTGTTTCTAAAACTCAGTCTTTCTGGTTGTCCAGAATGTTAAGCTGGCTCTCTTGTTTCCTCATTCATGTTTCTCTGTGTAAAACTTGTAATATTGTGAAATCTAAAACCCCTATGCGTTCCATGCGCTATTTATGCATCTGACTTTTAACGATATGGTATAGATCCAATAAAAGACACAGGCACCTAATGTACTTAGCCTTGGTTTAGGTACAAGCTTATTCTTTCTGCTGCCCTAACCTGCCCAAGTGCTGTAACCTTGTGGGAACTTGTGTTATTCCCCCGGTACCACAGTCTGGGTGGTTCAGTGCCAGTCTTCTGTTGTAGTCTCGTTTAGAATCTAGAAATGTAGTATCACCTCTGAGCTTTCTGTGAGACCAGTATGTCTTGTAAATAATACAAGACTATGACAGTCAAGTAAAATGCAGAAACAGTTAAGCCTCTCTAATGCTGGGACTGTCTTTCTATATAATAATTAAGAATTTTCTCTTTATTCTCTTCCTAAAAGAAGTGATTTTTTTTTTTTAATGTTAAGTAAATGATCAATACCATGAATACGAGCAGTTGGACAAACAGCACGGACAAAATTAAATGTCTGTAACTACAGATTGAACAGTCTTTATGTGAGTGCATTTCAGATATAAAATGAACTAAATACATACATACTTACATGGTTGTAATCTCTTTTCATAAATTCTTCTAATTGTCTACCATACATTGGTTATGTGCTTTGTTTCAAACAATCTGCTATTTACTGTGTGCTTTGTTTCTGCAATTTCAGGACAATTGGAGATCTACTGGGAGAAGCTAAAGCTAGTGGGAATCTGGGCAACACCTTAAAGGTACTTGGGAATTTTGAAGAAGCTATTGTTTGTTGTCAGAGACATTTGGACATTTCCAGAGAGCTTAATGATAAGGTAAGAATTGCCTAGGAATCAAAGTAAACTGCTAACACGTATTTCTGAACCCTGTTGTTTTGGTAATGAGTGTGCCACCGATTAATATTATCCAGGTTTGTGGGTTTTTGTTGTTTTGTTTTGTTTATTATTTAATTTTAATGATAATTGGACTCAAGAATTACTACGTGTCTTGCACCTCAAGAGGAAGTAGTGTGCAAAACAATTTGATTGAGGGATGTGATGGGGTGGGAGTCCAGTGGGTGGTAAGAACATGTTCAGAATGGGCAGAGCATGTGTTGACAACTAGTTAAAACTTTTTTTCCCATCTGTGCATTGTACTAACAATTGTGTTGACATAACTTGGAAGAATAAAATTTTAATGCCTTATTTTACTTTTGGTTTAGGTTGGAGAAGCAAGAGCACTATATAATCTGGGAAATGTATATCACTCTAAAGGGAAAAATGTAGCTAGTGCTGGGACTCATGATCCAGGGGAACTTCCAGATGATGTGAAAAATGCTTTACAAAAAGCTGCAAATTATTATGAGTAAGTAGTAGCTTTAAATGTTGATGACTGAGGGGATATGATCATCTAGTTCATTAGAATATTGGGAGATTTGTGGTGTCATGAACTAACCTGTGGCACGCTTCTGTTCAGAACAGCAGTACCTGGGAGTTTTTTCCCTTTTAAACTGGAGAACGCACTATCTTTTTGTTATGCTCTCATTTTTAGTGGACCTCTTATTACCTGATAAGTCCTTCCCTTATGTTAGAATTCAATAGTACTCTTTAAACCAGACCGAGACAACAATAGAGCTCGGTATACCTGTATATAATGTCGCTCTCTAACTAGAAGCAAGCACACCAGCTTGAGTAAGAATGCAATTAAGTTTGGTATCTCACAGGAAATGTTTCCTACTCAGTGGAACATGAACGGTTGCATGAAGGCCATTAAAATAGGCCCAAGCAGAATACCTCTACCTTTTCCTTATATAAATAGAAAGATTTTTTCTTGTTATAATTTCAATGACTGTGAGGAAAAAACCTCTTTAAGAAGTCACTACTTTTCCTCTTCTTACTTCCCCCAAAACAGAGAAAACCTGACAATAGTAACAGAGCTGGGTGATAGAGCAGCACAAGGACGTGCCTTTGGAAATCTGGGGAACACACACTATCTTCTGGGCAACTTCAGGAGTGCAGTTTTAGCCCATGAACAGGTACAAGAATGTGCTAGTAAGGAATTCTGTTCTGGCAAAATATCGCCAGTTGCTCGTCATCTTAACTACGTGTATTCTGTTGGATCTTGTTGCAAGCTTTCTTAATGCAAGTTTTAAATCTTAATGGCACAACTTCAAGTTTAGCTGTTATTTTCAAGCATTGTTGGCCTAAAGAACAGATATAACTCTGAGCGTGCGTTTCTGTATGCAAATGTATGTTACAAAGTACAAAATTGATTAAATGACACAATTATTTCACATTTTTAAGCGTCTCCTAATTGCAAAAGAATTTGGTGATAGATCAGCGGAAAGAAGAGCATACAGCAATCTTGGAAATGCCTACATATTCCTGGGTGAATTTGAAACTGCTTCTGAATACTACAAGTTAGTTGACTGCTTATATATTTATACCTCTTCTTATATAGTTTACTTCTGTTGTGCCTGATACTTTAACTCACTGTAGAATAGCCACCTCTTCAACATATAATTAGAAACATATACTTAACTGCATTTATCTAGCAAAAATAACATTTTTTCCCCTAGTTGCTTAACTGCTCTCGTTCTTTTAAGGGAGGGGCAGAATTAACCTTTTTTATTTTTTTAACTTTTTTGTTACTTTAAATAGATTCTTGTCTGCACTGCAGACATCTTTCTGCTGATAGGCTTTTATTCCCCTTTATTCTAGAGCTAAGCATTGCTGCCTTAGCTCTTAGCAAGTTCTGGCATGATCTGAGTACAGATCACCAGAGCTACACCTGAGATGGGTAGCTGTCTCAGGTGTACTCACTACCTGCGATGGGTGGTGCACCTCAATGTGATTTTACATCTTTAGTCTATATTTTCAATCAAGACACTTTTCTTGGTCTCTGCACCACTAAGCAGTTGCTGCTGTAACTTGGCCAGCAAGCTGTAAGCATGGCCAGGAGGTCCCTCTACTCTGTTCTGGTGAGACCTCACCTGGAGTACTGCAACCAGCTCTGGAACCCCCAGCATAAGAAGGATGTGGCCCTGTTGGAGTGGGTCCAGAGGAGGGCCACAAAGATGATCAGAGGGCTGGAGCACCTCTCCTGTGAGGACAGGCTGAGAGAGTTGGAGTTGTCTAGCCTGGAGAACAGAAGGCTCTGGGGAGAACCTGTAGTGGCCTTCCAGCACTTAAAGGTGGTCTACAGGAAAGATGGAGAGGGACTTTATCAGGGAGTGTAGCGATAGGACGAGGGGTAACCGTTTTAAACTGAAAAAGGTGAAATTTAGATGAGACATTAGGAAGAAATTCTTTATATGCCCTTCCAATGCAAAGCGTTCTGTGATTCTATGAAAAGATAAGCTCAGCAAAGACACAGTATAGGTGTTAGCATCTTAATGTGGATTTCAGGGATTACCTGTTATTTTTGAAAAAAGAAAAAAACCAACCCTGAATACTGCTCAGGCTCTGTTCAGCTCTCAAACTCATCTTACCCAGCAGAGACAGGCTGGCATGTGGGTTATAGGTCTGTCTTGCTCTTGAATATACAGTATTTATTGTAATGCTGGTACTAAACTGTTTCAAGTGCATACTGTCAGGAAGAATGCTATAAATTATTGATAAAGCAGTAAATTGAAATTAGAAGATGCTGTTTGATGGATCAGTCTGCTTTCTAATAAAGTAAATGGAAATAGGTTGCAGTGGAGGAAAGACAGACACTTAAAATATTGTAAGAGTTTACAAGACAGTAATTTATTAGTAGCTAATTTGCCATCTTGGTGTCCTAATTTGTTTGATTTGATAATTGAGTTTTAGTTGTGCGAGTATACTTTTAAAAACTTTTCCTTGCAGTGATTGCTGAGGTGACTAACCCTTTCTTTCAGGAGGACATTACAGCTGGCTCGACAGCTTAAGGACAGAGCTGTGGAAGCACAGGCCTGCTACAGCCTTGGGAACACCTACACTTTGCTTCAAGACTATGAAAAAGCAATCGACTATCATTTGAAACACCTTGTGATTGCTCAGGAATTAAATGATAAGTAAGCCCTAAGAGATTGTTTAATGTATGTATGACACGTAAAACAAATCCAGTTACCTCTACCTCTGCTGTCGTCGTTCTGTGTATGACAGCTGAATTAATGTACATTCCCTATGATGCTGGGCTCCAGTTTTCACATGGGGGAAAAAGATTTACTCCTGAAGGTGTTGCAGCTAATGAGTCTGAGATGAAAGATGAATTGATGAGTGACTGCCTCTACATCTTCTTCTGTCAGCATCTTCTTTGTAAATTAAGAAAAAGAAAAGCAGATGTCTCTTTTTTCACAACTTCGTTATAATAAATTTGCATACCTTCATAAGAATACGTCTTCTACTTTTCCACAAATTAAGAATATGGGAAGGGATTGGAAAAGGATAATAATACAGTAGCAAGTAATGCTTATTTTATATTCATGATTTCTAAGGCCTTTTTTATGACGTTGGGTACAACTAAAATTTGTTATAACTTTTAAACGCGCTTCTATCTCCATAAGCAGAGTAAGGCACGCAATCTGAGGAAAAGCAAAGTAGGTTATAAAATGTTCCATTCTTTCAAAACCAAGTGCCTTATGTTTGCTGTGAGCTTAAAAATGAAAATTTTTATTAGATTTGCTCATATTTATGGTTATACCCAGATCACACTTCTTTAAATACAATACTTAAGGTGTTGGTGTTGGAATGGTTTTAGATGATAGCCTTTATTTTTCTTGGCACAGCAGTGTCACTGTGGCAGCATTATGAAAACCTGACCCCTAGTGGTCAGCGAGTAAAGCTCTCATTGAAAATGTGTTTATTTTTTTGCAGAATTGGTGAAGGAAGAGCATGCTGGAGTCTAGGGAACGCATACACTGCTCTGGGAAATCATGACCAAGCTATGCATTTTGCAGAAAGGCACTTGGAGATTTCAAGAGAGGTATGATTTTCACGCTCTCCGAATGTTGGCTGTTGGGTTTTGCTTACTCCCACGGTGATTTTATGGAGGTGTGGCCATGCTTGTGATTTTGAATAATGGAACGGATTTTGAGTATTTCTGACATACTTGATTCTGAATTATTGCAGCCGTGTCTCACTGCAGGCAGCTCCTTAGTTCTCATGCCACCTCTGATAATGTCATTGTAGAATTCAAGTTAACAGCCTAGCAGAGGTTATTTTAGGCTTTGTTATTTACCTTTTAGTTGTCATGTATTTCACTAAAAAGATGATTCAGTTTTCAACTAGGAAGACCTTTTCAGCCTTTTTCTCTGAGAAATCTAGGGGGCAAGGTTTTCTGTATATTTACATAGGTGTATACTTCATTACAGTAATAGAACTGCTTATTTTATTTGCTTGCAGGTAGGAGATAGAAGTGGGGAACTCACTGCTAGGCTTAATCTCTCAGATCTTCAAATGGTTCTTGGATTAAGCTACAGCACAAACAACTCGATGATGTCAGAAAGCCATGTGGTAGATAACAATCTGAATGGTACGTGCCTATTTCTGCAATACTTTCTAACTGTGAACTTTAAAAAGAATCAGTTTCTGTGTTGTTTTCTGACTAGAGATGGTTGAGTATGCAGGTTTTCCCTTCCCCTCCTCCCCCGCATTAGCAAAAAAAGGTTGTTTTTGCAGTATTGGACCCCTTCAGCTCCTCCTTTCCTGGAGGATTTACATTGTGAATCACAGGTTACTGTTTAGTTTCTTCACATGATCTTCCTAATTGTTCCCCTCCTTCCCCCAGTTTTTTTTTCCTTTTAACGTGGGAGATGTACCTACTTGCTGCCAAATTACATCTTTCCTTTTCCTTTCCTATACTATCTTAGTGACACTGGGAGTAGAAGCCAGTTCATTTGATGTTCCTCTGTTCAAAGATCCATGGTCCTTCTCTTGTCCCATGAAAGCAACTTAGGTAGTTTAGATCAGTGTGGTTTTGCGGGCTGCTTTTACTAGTGCTTATTTATTCTCTGCTGATATATTTAACTACACTATTTTGGAACTCAAAATTGCTGTATCTTGGACCTTAGATGAGTAAAGCCACAGCTTTGAAGGTGACACCATAAATCTTAATGATAAAAAGATGAACTTGATTCTTTTGAAGGTACCAGACCAAGAGTAGGACGCCGTCACAGTATGGAGAACATGGAACTTATGAAATTAACACCAGAAAAGGTGGGCACTTTCCTTCTTTCTGCTCTGCCAGTGAGATTGCAATGAAATGCTTCTAAGGTTTTTAACTTCAACAGTTAGGAAGAGTCAGAAGTTCTATACTTAACAGCTTTGAAAGAACTCAGCAAAATGTCGATGTGTCATTTGCATCCCTTTTATAATTTAGTTGCTCTAAATTAGGTTTAGTTAAGTAAAAGCAGGTCTAACAATCGTAACAACTAATACTTTTGTCATGTCGGTAGCGGTCAGCAGCTTACACACACGATGGCTGTAATGGCTTGTGGAACGCTTGCTTCATTCCCCTCACAAATATGAAAGAATGGGGTCCTGTAGTGTGCAGCAAAGGAGTTCCTTTCAGCTCTTTAAAAGTGGTTTGAAGATGCAGTACGGAAATGATTTAGAGTAACATTTCTAAGCTTTAGTTCAGCTGTTTTGAACATTTGTTCTTTGATTATAGTCATTTTATAGGCACTTAAAATACATGTTGTGCTTTTCACTTTGGGATTTCAACCAACTTGCAAGCTGTTAGGATTTTCAGCATCTGTCTCGAGTAAGAATGCTATTTGAGAAATGCTGACACTGAGTCACAGAGAGGTAAAGTAACTTCCCCCAAGCTCAGAGAAATCTCTTGGAGCTGGGAGTTCCAGTCTAAAATCCTTGTGTCAATCTTCAAGAGATTTCCTTCAAATTCTATCATCTGCCTCTAAACACAGGGCTGGCAGTTCTACAGAAATGACACCGGGGCAGACTGAAATTGCCGCTTTTCCCTCTCTACTGGGATCTCTAATTCCCATCTCTTCGAGTGATGCAAAGCCTGCTGTCAGTCATGTTTATCAAATAGGAAATTAAAGCTCAAAGCTTCCATCTTGACAGTTGGTAGAGTTGAAGTCAGCACTGATGCTCAAGGGCCCCTTTGTGTACCAATTTAAAAAGGTTGTGCGTTTGGTTGAGGGTGATTTCTCTGCAGGGAACCTCTAACTTTTGGCCAGTATCAGCTCTTTTTTTTTTATTCTGAATCTATTTAGCTGTGATACCTTTTAAAAACATAGCCCGTGATAGTCTGTGCCCTAAATATACGAAAATATTCCATCTGGATTTTTGTAATAAAGCATTAACCTAGTATTGCAGCTTAGCCCTTATAAAGGGCTTTTTGCAAGATACTCATTTAGTAGATTCTGAAAATTTATTCCATCAATGCCTTTGCTATATAGAGCAATGTATGACACCAGCATTATGGTTTGATCATACAGGATGCTGTCTTCTTGGAGTTGGAATCCGTGTGCTGAGCTTAAATAAGCCTTCAAAAGGCAATCCACTGGGGTGGGCAGCGCTGCTGGAAAGATCTGTGATTGCGTTCACAATTTCTGATGTTGAATCAAGAAAAAGATACGGTTTTATTCAGTTATTGTAAGAGTTTGTCAGCTGTGGATAAAGCAGTCACTTTTGTGGATAATTCTGTTTATTTTAGAAGAAATGTAGGGAAAATCTGTCAGGTTGATAAAGCTATCTATTCTGTTCTTCAGTGACACGGGACGGTTATTCCTGTTTGCTCTTGTGCTGGCATTCTTCTTCCTTTTCAATCTTTAGTGGGAATTTTGTGTCTATAAAGGACTTCAGAGAAGGCTGGTTGAGTATCTGGGTTTGTATAAGGGTTTGGTTTGCTCTAACATTTTGTAAAACTATGGATTTTTTCTTTTATTTTTTTTCTTTCCAATTTTAAAAATGTCAGGTGGGAAATGCCAGCTGTGTCTGCATTTTAGTGTCCACATTAGCTACATTTCCTGCACTGCAGTCAGCAAGGGAAAATTCCACGTTTGATTAAATATACTATTTGACCACATTTTTAATCAATCAGGTGCCGCGCTACAGTTCAATTAAAAGACTGACCAGTAACAGCACTAACCTGCTTCAGGTAACAAGAGCTCCAGGTCAAATAATAGAAACAAACCCTAAGTTTTCACATCCTTGTGGTTTGATAAACTAAATAATGTAAAGCTGCTTCAGTAGGGGGAGGAAAACCAGCAGCAAATAAGAGGGAACAGTACAGGAAATTAAAATCAGAAGGCTTAATTCCATGACTCTTGTTTTCTTAGGTTCAGAACTGGAACAGTGAGATTCTTGCTAAACAGAAACCACTGGTTGCCAAACCTTCAGCAAAACTGCATTTTGTAAATCGACTAAAAGGCAAAAAGTACAAAAACGGCACCACTTCCAAAGTTTTGCAGGATGCCAGTAATTCTATTGATCATCGACTTCCAAACTCTCAGAGGGTAGGTTTGGTGAGCTGTGGAGATCATGGCCTTTACTAATCTCTGTCTGATCAGAATTATGGAGAGCACATTCCTGCAGCTGCCCCGTTCGGTTTTACCGGGTTTAAAGGCTGTGCTCTGTAACACCATGCAGAATCTGCCATTCGACAGCTGTCTCGGGTGGTGCCAGCTTTAAGCTTTTCCTACTACTGCAACATTTTCTTCCCGGTTGATTTTCTACCGTCACAGCTCAGCTTGCACATATATTCTATTTCTAGTCTCTTCTAGACCCTGCTTCGCCAAACTTCACAAAATCTAGCTTTGCTAATTCAGGCAGTGGGAGATATTTTTGACATATTTTTTTAGGTTATTGCACTCTTGACAAGAGTCAAGTAAAAATAAAAGAACCGAGTCATTTGCTGTAGCTGAGAGATGAGTGCTTTTCAGCACAGACCTGAGGAGACAATGGAAACTGTGCATTGCTATTCTTGTTTTGTTTCTTTCATGGGCTTTTTTTTTTTGTGTGGATTCACGGCTGAGGAGGAGTAACTCCAGCTGTACTGATCAGAGTTCCGTTTCTTTCCGTTTCCGAGAATGAAACGTTTCTAATATATTTAACCTTCCAAAAATGCTTCCCACATTATTAGCATTTCCTCTTAGGATAAATCTCTGTCTATAGAAACGGCTGACTAACAAAATTCATTTAATGGGTTTCAGATGTGCAAATATCAAACATATTACTGGACTGAAACTGTGACACAGCTGTCCTAGTTTAAGGTACTCTTGAGTTCAAAATACCCCTAACTCTTCTCTCCTCTTCAGAAAAACAGTCGAGAGACAATGGCAGATGAAGGGTTCTTTGATCTGCTGAGTCGGTTCCAGAGTAACAGGATGGACGATCAGAGATGCTACTTCCAGGAGAAGAACAGATTCTCAGCTGCTTCAGTGGCAACATCCTCTACTCCACCTAAAACAATGAGAAAATGTAATTTTTAAAAAGTAAAATCCATATCTGACTTGAGTTAAAAACTGAAGCACGTTACATTAAAAATGTACTTGCATGCAAGACTTAGTATGGAGAAGAACTTATTTCCAGGCTAACTTGTTTTCTTCCTCCTCCCCAGCCTTTTCTACTTCTGTAGTCTCGCCCCACACGGATGAATTCCTAGACCTCCTTGCCAGCTCTCAGAGCCGCCGGCTGGACGACCAGCGCGCAAGCTTTAGTAATCTCCCCGGACTCCGTCTTAATCAGCACAGCAGTCAGTCAGTCCTGGGGCACCTCATGGCGAGTAACAACAGAGAATTAGACGACGACTTCTTTGATATACTGATAAAATGCCAGGTAAGGCTTTTACAAAAACTCTTCAGCTTCCGAGTCCTTGGGGATTTGATTTGTGCATCCTGCTATTTAGTTTCTTCAAGTCAACCCCCTTGTTTATCATGCATTTTAAGATACAAATTGATTTGGCAGATAAAGAGAACAAAATATTAGGATTTTCTTTTCAAGATTGTTTTGATTTTTTTACAATTTTTTTTTTAAAATTTTTTCCCCTCAAATTATCCAGTTTCTACTAAGTGTAATGTTGGTATTTATATCCCATTAACCATTTAAAGTAACAAATGCTAAAAAGATGGAGAAAAACAAGTGAGGCTATTAAAAAGAGTATGTAGAATGATTTTAAGAAAAGGTGTTTAGATCCGGCTTGTTGGGAGGGTACCAGATACACCAGGAATCCTAACTTATCAGATGAAAGAATTCAGTATCAAAGTTTTAGTGGTGACAGTGATCATCATTCTGTTTATATTAAGTTTAAATAATAGTTCAATAGACAAGTGAGGTTTCAGATTGTCAGTTAGAGCACGGTATATATACCAATTAGAATTTAATTAATTCTTTAAAAGGAGGTACTGTGGATGGCAGGCCTAGGGTGACAGGCTGACGCTTGTAGAATCTGACCAGGAGGGGATGGCTGTGTGAAATGAAATCAGCACAGAAAACTATCACAGAGCTGTTTGTGAACTGCTCTGTAACACTGTGATTAAAATGTACCAGTCTTCTGAGTTTGGAGGAAAACTTTAAATTTTGCCTTTCCAAATCTGACAATGGTGTGGTTTTTTTTTCTAATTCCTGTATAAGGAAATGAAGCCAACAATATTTTCTATTATATGAGACTAGAAATACTATCTACTAATGCTAAAATTGTTCTTCTGGGCAAAGGACACTTAAATTTCTTTCTGCAATATGAACAAGAACTAAATTGAGGGTTTATTTTCAGATACAGGTGGACAGGTGGTTTGAAGAAACCATTTTAGCTGCATTTGCACTTTTAAATTCTTATTTCATTTAAGGAGTTTAACTTGAAACAAAACTTACAAATTAAATCCTTGTAGTAGCTTTAGATCTGAAAACAAAAGCTTTTAGTAATTATTCACTTCTATTGTTCAGCAGTTTTATTATGTGTATTCCTGTGAATACGCAGCATTATTGCTTGGTCTGTCTGTAGGGTTCCAGACTGGATGATCAAAGATGTGCTCCTCCATCATCTGCAAAAGGACCGACTGTACCAGATGAGGATTTTTTCAGCCTGATTTTACGATCCCAAGCTAAAAGAATGGATGAACAAAGAGTCCATTTGCCCTCAACTATAAAGGAACCAAATTCTAGCTGAAGAAAGAAACCAGCACGTACTGCACAGTAGCATCTGAGGTACCGTTTCTGTTTGCTGGAAAAACATACATGCCTTTTTACAGGAGACTGCAAGTAGTAGTTTTGTCCCCTTTCTAGTAATTTTTTTATATCAATAGCAGCAGCATCACACTTGTGAGCAGTAGTTAGAGTTGCCGCTGCTCTTTGCAGCTGGCAGCTGCTTTTAGCAGCATCTGAGATACTGATCCCTGTATCTCCCTCTCAACTGCCTCTAGTCTATGAACAGCAGTAGGAAATTTTTCCCTGTCAAGGTACTCTCATTGCTGATGGGTGGATTCTACCACTGTCTCCATCTAGTGTAAGACCTGAATTTGTACGTTCTTTTCAAAGAAAACTTGATTATTTTTTTCCTGATTTGTACCTCCCTGGAGAAAGGTCTTGTTTGCTTTTATACGTTTTTTTAAAAATAAAAAAAAAATAATTGAGAAACAGCTTCATTACTTAGTCTGTCTTTGTTTCTTCCAAACTCCGTTTCTGCAATTATTGTTGTTTTAAAAAAAAATAATTAAACCCTAGTTTTAGTTCTGTAAACTAAAACTGTCCTCATTCTGCTTTTAAGCAGAAATGCCAGAATATTCTTCCAAAGCCTGTATGTTCCAATCAGTGTATCGTGCTGATCTTCGGTACTTGTGTTATTGCTTCCCCGTTCAGCTTTAAATTGCCCTAAAAAAATCTGATACAACATCAGCTTCCCACTCCTCTGCAAATAATGATTAAACTAGAAGAAAATCATCAAGCTGTCCTCAATCTGAGCTGACAAGCAGCAAACTGACTTTAAAGAATATAACCCAAAAGGTGATCCTGAGACATCTATTTGAGCTGCGATTAGTATTACATGACTATCAGCAACTCTCTTCAGGCTGTTTGTCCGTCACCCACCGAGGCCAGTGTTTGCTGGGTCACGGAGCATCAGCGCTTTCCCACCACCGAGGAGCTAGTTCTACGCAAAACTTACTACACAAAGTTGATTTCAAACAAGGAGAAACACTCCACAAGCCTGTTTTCTTGGCCACTTAAAGTTGGATTCTCTTAACAACATTTTTACTTCCAATTCCAGAAGTAGCACATATACTCAGTCTCTGGGTTTTTAAAACCCTACCTCGCTGACAGCTGTGCCCACTAACGCTCCCACCAAAGAGGAGTTCCCATCAGCTCACTGACGCTCGCTGGTCTACGTGGGACAACTAGAGCAGAACTAGCAAGTATGTGACAACTAAAGGCGAGCCAGAACTTACAGCAGATCCTGGGGTGTCCTCAGTCTCCTTCCTGTGAGTCGCGGGAACTGCTCTTTTTCTTCTCTTCACATGGCTCCATTACAGAACTTTTCCCTTCTAGGTTTTTATTAGGATCACAGTTTTCTCCAGTCTCTCGCTCTGCTTTGCCTGTCTCCTGTTTCTGCTGCTCACGTGCGTGTTCTTCAGTAAGGTTTTCAGCTGTGATAGTTTCTAGTCTACAAACTTCAGACTCAGTGTGCAATCTATTCTGTAAAAATTAATAATAAGCTATTAATCAAGCAATCCAAAGTGACGGCATCTATTGCTTCAGGTGCATCTCAGCTCAAGGGGCAGAACACCCCCAAAGCATGACTGGTATCTTTTCTTTCCTAAGGAAATATGTAAATAAGCACAATCTAGAGTGTAAGTCTGGTATTAATTTTCTATAATTTACAGAGAAGTCAGCACTGCTTCTTTTCCCCACCTTTCCTCTGTGGGTAATCATTACTGCCCAGGCTGACATAACTATTGATCTCTCAAAAGAGAAGTTATTTAAGTCCTTCCTATAAAAGTAGAGGTTTAATTCAGTAGTTTCCTGCTAGTTAGCCATTGCACAGTATTTTTCCAGAACAAAATATGTGCAAGATGCCTCTACCGAACTGTTCTGTAGGGGAACAGGTATTCCCTTAACTCCTCTCTCCCCAAGATTTGTCTTAAGCTTGTTGCTTAAACACATTCTAGCAGGTGACACTGAAATCTATTCAATTTAATGCCAGCTCGAAGAGCCTCAGGACTAACATACACCAGGTTCTGGTTTGCGACACTCTTCTACTTGCTTGTCTGGCTCGTCACTTGCGTGCACCATGTCAGGACTTCTGCTGCCAGTTCCTGCTCTCACAGGAGCGTCTCCTCTGTCGTAAGATCCTCTATAAACGTAAGGAGGCTTCTGCGAGTAACAGCCGTCTGATTTACTGCCCTCGTGCTGCCCAAAGTCTATCTGCTCCTGCTGACTGTCAGGCGGAGGAAGACTTTGCCTCTGAGAAGACGTTAAGTATCGTAACATAGACACTGATGATCCCGCACCATAGAAGAAAGCCTGGGGGAAGGAAAAAAGAACAGAACACTAAGTGTTTGCAGCCCATGGTTTTCACAGAGAATTCAAGGTCAGGTGTCTGGAACGGACTGAAAGAAAAGCTATGGGGATCAGAACAGCTACAATAAAACGCGTGCAGCCTGACCCCGCTGCAGGAACTGCCAGAGCAGGTGTAGTTCATCTTTGGTGCGACAATAAAGATGTTGAAGGCTCTAACTCAATGCTTTTGTGTACACAATGCCCATTATGTACTTACATATTATATTACATTTGTGCAATAAACTATCATAGAGTCTAAGATTTTAAGCAGTTTAATACTATTCTACCCCTCTTGGGGAGTAGGGGAAAGATGTGATTTAAATAGAAACTATTTTAATTGGTAAACCAACTGTACTATAAAGCTTTTCTAAAGGAAAAAAATCCCTTGTTGAAATAATTTCACCTGTGCTAAGACATCTGTTCAGTAGTACAAATAAGAAATCAATAATATAGTAGATAATGTAAGAGAAATGTATACAAACCAGGACAGCCAGAGCCATCATAATTAGCACTGGAATCTGCAGAATAAATGGTATCTCCTTCATAAGTGCTTTGATGAATTCACCGATCCCCTGTCCCACGTGCTTCAGAGGCTCTGTTACAAAGTTGGTGAACGTAATTGCCAGCGCCTAGAAACATACAAATAGAGAAATAGCGTTATAACTGATTGCAAACCTAAACGTGAACAGTCTCTTCAGGCTGGGCGTCTACCTTTGTGGGTGGAACCAGCAGAACAGGATTTACTAGCAGAGTTTCGTAGTACTTCTGACAGGGATCGTCCTGAAACGTCCATTTACTTCTGAACCATTCTGTTGCCAAAGCAGAGACACGTATTTACTACTTTTAAAAATACATTTCATGACTTAGTAGTAATACAGAAAGTAGCATTTCAATTACAGATGGAAGAGAACTCTTCTACATATAATTTTTTAAAATATTTAGATATTTTTAAAAATCTGAGATCAGCTTGGCAGAGTAGTTTATCCAGTCACGGGGACGCAGGAAGGACAGGGAAGGCTGGGAAGACAGAGAAGAAACTGAGGTTTTCCCATCTTTAGTCAATAAAGTTCTCTTTATGAGATGAACTTATGTCTCTTCTGAGGCTTCTAGGGATTAAGTCTTGTCTGTGGAACTATCATCTAGTACGTTTTGTCGACAGCTACTGAAAGAGAAGCAATTCTGAGTGTCATTACTCATCTGCCAGGCTGCAAGTAGATTAAAATGCGTATTTTGCTTGCTAGATTTCAAGAGACTGTTTTAGTTGTAAGGAGAAAGTCTTACTCCTAAGGGAACTTTAAGTTATAAGCAAGTAATTTTTGACATCTGTGTTTACGTAGTTTGATTTTAGTGCAGTCAGAACACACGCCAGTGAAATTTGAAATAAACAGAGCAACCACAGCCAATAAATTCTAAAGGGAAGACCATAACAAGCACTCGTTAAGAGTTGCCATCATTAATCTACCTGCTATAGCTTTGGATAATAAATAACGGCTAATAAAAATAATTCAGCTTTTTCTGTAAAATAACAAAATAGAGTAAGTAGTGAGTGATCTAATTACTGAATTCCATTGCACTCGCAGGCCTGGAAGATGAAAAAAAAGTATCTTTCTCTCGAATTCTGCCCTCCTGTCTTCAATAAAGGGCCCTGAATGGTACTGGGGGAGGGGAGCTGGGGAAACACCCATGGGGTAAGCTACAAAGAAAAGAAGTAACACCCTGGGAGGCTCTAAGCACAGGTTCGGGATCAGCTCTCCTTCAAAGGCCCAGCAAAGAAAGTCTCGTGGAATGGAAAAATGGTAAAACCGCATAATCATGTATTGCTGAAGAAGAGTCAATGTACTACTCATGAAGAAATTAAGAGTGTTCTTGGATACTGAGGATAATGAAACAAGTATTTACCGATAAGACTCCCTCCCCAGTCCAACTTCTCGGTACAGATGTTATCGAACTGTCCCATCTTCGCAATCTCTGCCTGATGCTGCGCGAAGGCCAGCTGCAGGATAAAGAATTTCTTGTAAAACATAAACCAAGGTGGTGCTGGGCACAGAACAGCTGCGTCCCTGCACCTGAGCTAACGCTGTTTGCTCTTAGCCAGTTTGGGATAATTAACTGGGTAAATCTGTATGAAGAAAAGCTTGCTACCTAAACCATTTAACAGATCCAACTCTCAGTACTTCCTGGGAATGCGTAACCACCACCAAGAGGAATACCTCTCAGTTATTCCCTAAATGGAGTCTAAATTACCAAAAGAGCAAACTTCAATATTCAAAGATACAAGTTCAGGGCAAAAGTAACCTGATGACATCTTGTTGCTTCAAAATGTTTCTGGATTAAAAACTGAGACAGCCGCCATGCAATTATTAATTAAAACATCACGACATTCTCTTATTTTTTAAAAAATTCTCATTAACAAATACCTGTGTTCATTCTAATTTTGCCTTATAGTTTGCAACTGATAATCAAATAGAAAAAAATCAAGTCAAATCATCTGTTGGAAGAACTCTGACATTCTTCACCGGCTCAGCCCGAGTCCCGGGCACGGCAGTCCCCTCGCGCTGACCAGCCAGCCTCCTCTC
>JAOXNO010000004.1:10853506-10880925 GCA_028565335.1 Limnodromus scolopaceus | reverse complement strand
CCTCCAGACAGTTCCCCCTCAAGCCACCACAATGCAATGGAAACACAGCAAATAAAAGCTGCAACCCCCACCGACTCCCGGGGAGTTATGTTTAATTGCTGCGCGCGGCAGGAATCCCTACAGGAAAAAGCCCGCCCTTTAGTCAACAGAAGCGCGGGGCGGGAGCGCCCGCGTCAGCACAGCGCAGTGACAGCGAGGGCCGGGACACAAACCGGCAGAGCTAAAACTAGGCGAGTTACGATAAAATTCAGTATTTTAACACTTGTAGTGCTAATTAAAAAGAGTCTGCTAGCTTTGCCCCCAGAGAGACAGCTGGAGGAACACAACAGCTAGAAGTTGTATTTTCCTCCGGAGCAGCAACAGGACCTTAACCTACGTGTCCAACAGAGAAATATAAACAGAGTACTATTACTCCTCACAAGGCACAGCCAGACACCTGGAAAGGGTTTCAAAGATCAAAAGCCTCTTCTACTTCTCGGCATACAACAGATTCTGACCTCCGGTTCCAGTACGAGAGCTGCTCTGGGGCGTCCCAAACCGAGCATCCCAAGTAACAGATGAGAGGGCGGCAGGTGTTGGAGGTCTTTATTGAGATTATAGCACAGATACACTTCTATAGTTACCTTTCCACTTTTATACGATAGTTAGAAATGCTTGCTACAGTGCACATATAATTTAGTAACCGAGAGGATCCCAAACTGAACTGCAGTTCAAATAAATAAATAACCTAATGTTTAAGGTTTATATTTTAAAAAGTAAAAGGAACTGTACAATATGAAAATATAACAATACATAAACATTAGAATCTAAAGTTTTGTAGAAATAAAACTGCAGTTTCCCCATACATAAACAGTGCAAGAAATAAAATTCAGATAAGCTTCTGAACTGGGAATTCAAACAATTTAATTCTTAAATTATCATGCAGACATAGCATTTTAAGCCATGCTGGTTTCTATTATAGCATTAATGGTATCCCTTTTACTTGAAAAACTGATAGCCATTAAGCTCACTGTGACAACTGCTGCCAATCCACTCTCTTCTACAGTACATTATACACAGAGGTATTCTGTTGCATTCAAAAAGTAAAATATTACATGTTTCTACAGCAAAAAAAAAAATTTCCAATATTTTACTTTTTTCCCCTCCAACATGTTAGCTTGTTCAAAACTATGTCACATAGTAAAAACAGCAACACTCCCCCCAGTTTAGATGAAAAGAAAGAAAAGTACCCACACTAAAGAATGGACCATAATCAAGATGTGGTTACTGCCTACTCACCTTTAAAGTTCAAAATTTTATTACTAAAAAAGTTGAAACTGTGGAGCTGTTATAAGGTTTGTCCTCTTGTTGAGAAGCGATGAATATAATAAATCTGAAAAAACAGTGGAAGTAATTTATCTTTTATGTGTGCCTGTGTGTAAGTAGTTACATACAACTTGATTAAAATGGTGCTCAACTGAAGTTTCTGTATAAAATTCTCATTGAGGCAAAGACCAAGGAATGCAATTAATACCAAACTGTAAACACATCATTCATGGTACTTAGAGTGCACATCGACAACATAAGAGTCCTCCTCATAGACTTTGGCAACAAGACTACAATAGGTCACAGCAGCATGAGTTCACATGGAAGACTGAAAGCACTGCAAAAGAATATACTGAAAAACACCAAGACCTCCGAAAAACCAGAAAAATCTGTGACAAGTGCCCCTCCTCTTGCTATGACACTCTCCTGCTCAACTGCTGCTCTCTCAATGCCTAATTATTATTACTTTGTTTTTACAGTTCTGTAGTCTCAGGTGTCTGTGCTTTAGCTGCATAGGTTGCCGTTGTTTGCACTCTAGCCGTTGTAGGTCCAAAGGGTTACAGTTCTGTCTGCAGAAGAGGACAAGAAGGAAAGATCTTGCGTATGCCACCTGCACTGAATAACTTTGTCCTTGTGCTCTCCTACCACCATAAGAGGAAGCTGTTTCGTGAGGTCCCCTGTGGCAAAGGAAGAGAAATCCTCAGTCATTTCATGAATTCATATCCCAGCTCTTCGGATTTTTGTAAAGCTTACATAGGTATTCCACCCTTATGAAGCACACTTGACCCCTCTTCTCTCTTGCTCACACGCAGAGTTAGACTGCCCAGTGCTTTGCTTTTTAGGCATTACTGGACACAGTACAACTATAAAAATCAGGTATTCACAGTTTTTAAATAACATGATTAAAATTCAATGGTCGAAAGAAAATCAAGTCTATTAGATATACACGGTATCTTTTCTCTTCTTAACTCTTCCCAATAAAAATAAGCACTATTATTATACCTTTTTTTTTTTAAAAGGGTGAATTTTATGAATGCTGCCTGAAAGCAATGGCCATCTCATCAGGCAACAGTGTTAATTAGTTCTAGACCCCGCTACCCAAACAAGATTTAATTCACAGCCTACATTCTTTGCAACGCAATCAGACAAATGCAAGCAGACAAAATCATATTTATACACATTTCAAACCCTGGAAAGTTCTATTATTTTTTCCCCTTTTAAACTAAAACCTGATTTTTGAATCTAGTTCTCTTACAACTTCAATACTAAAAGCACCGAACTGAAAATGAACCTAATATCTTTTTTAGCTTGTTACCTTGCAAGTCTGTCACTTTTATTTTCATATCATATGATCCAGTGAGCAAGTAGTGTGCCCCTGGAGAGAAGCGAACGGAACGGACATCGCTGGAATGAGGATGATAGCTCTGCACCATTCGTCCTCCTCGAATATCGTACAACATGCAGCTGGAGTCCTCTTGTCCCGTAGCCAGGAGACGACCGCTAGGATCAACAGCTACCGAGGCTACAGCACTTCCTATGAGAGATAACACACCTCAACAACACACACATATTATACTTATGTACATTTGTACAAATAGCCAACTTTTTTAAAAAAAAACCACCCCAAATATACATTGTATAAGAATATAAAAGGCTGACCTTAAATTTAATAAACATACTTAGCTACTGTTATCTTAAAGTAACAACATTTTAATGTTCTAGCACTTAAAAGTCTGAAGCCATAGGTCACACCAGAATGTGACCTATAGTAGCAAAGCCACTATTAAAGCTGTGCAAGAAAAATAATCTGTTTCAGACATAGGAAAGAAAGTCATTCTACGAAATAACGTAGAATAATGCAAGGAATTGTGCCCTCTCTCCCCCTCCCAGTTCTAATCTATCGCCCCTCAAAGCTTTCAAGAAACAAATCTGAACCCAAGTGCTTCTTAAGAATCCCTTTGCAGATTCCTATAGAGTTTGCTGACGACTTGCAAAAATGGCTGCTCCTTTCCGTCTTTTGATTCTGAAACAGTTATTTTGTGTCTTGTTTTATTTTAATGTACTTGGAAGTGTCTTTGAAAAAAAAAAAAAATCACAAGAAAAAAAAACTAGTCAACTTTTGAAAGGAGATGTTACTTTAAAAAAAAAAAAAACAAACCACAACCCAGAACACACAGGTAAAGATATCCTCACAACTTATTTAAGGCACGCCTCCACTCCATGATTCAAAATACCCCCTTATGTTCACTCTATACTACTTAGACATCTTCAAAAAAAATATTTTCATGCAAGGATGATCAGAAGCATGGGAGCAATTCTTACCTGTTCCATGAAACGTTGTTCCCACAACTCGAACACAGCTTGGCACTCGCAGATCCCAGAATCTTACAGTCTTGTCTTGGGATCCAGATGCAATCATCCAGCCACTCCAGGTATAAAGTGCTAAAATATGACCTGTGAAGAAGACAATTTCCTCATTTGATTAAACATCATTAATCAAATAATGAAATATTACAGTTCTGATTATATTTTTGCATTCAGGGATTTAACAGTTCCTATGGAAAACCTGCACGTTACATGGTCTAAAATGCCAGCAGTGTAAGGCAATATCCAGCTTTGCATCTCTTCTGGAATGAAGCATGCACTCTCTTCATTAAATTAACAGCTAATGTATTTAAAAACAAACACCTTCGCCCAAATACCTCAAGAGCAATTTGAAGGAAAAAAAAAAAAAAAAAGAAGTCTTGCTAGAAAGAAGAATCAGAAGACATTAAAAACCCCACCAAACCAACAATTTTATTAGAATGTAATACAGACTTAAAAAGCGAGAGAGAGAAGCAACACCACACGTACCAGTGTGGCCACTGAGAGCATGCAGGCCTTGTCCTCGCTGACAGTCTGTTGTGTAAATATTACAGTCCCCTGCTCCGGCACTTATTAAAATAGCACCACCACTTTCTGGGCCTTCCATAAAAGCAAGGTCTCTGATTGTCCCGTCGTGCATGCTGAATTCCAAATCTGGCCCTAAAATAATTTAAAATTCAAGGAATAATATGAGGCATACTTTATCACTGTTACTCCTGCAATCTTTCAAGCAGCTACAGTGGCAACAGAATATTTTAGATAAGGGCAGGTATTCCACCAAGTATAAAACATTGTTGTGTACTTTCCATAGAACACGCTATTTTGGTTACTACAGTTCAAATAAAATCTCCAAGAACCTTATTTTTATTGAGTGTTGCTTGAGCTTCCTACAGTTCTTAAAGCTTTGCCAGAAGGGACCAAAAGGTACAGGGACCATCTCCACAGCCAATTCCAGCCAAGGTTTACAGAGCATATTTATTTCTTTTTGTAAACTATGGTAAACGAAAAAGGCTTTCTCTGCCAGGAGGGAAGAATCATCAGCAACATGGAACCACACAGGCCAAGGTAGCCTAAGTTCAAACCACAAAAGATGAGAGCCATATTCAGTGTATTGATTAGAAGGGCTGGGCATGGAAAATCGTATTTGCTAGGAAAGAAGCCGTAGACGTCTAAGATAGGAGAGAAGGTGACAGAACTAGGCAAGAAAAAGGGGAACAGGAAATAAATTCCTACTGATAGTAACTACAGTTGGGTAAAAACATCTGGTTGGTTTACCATATCTGGAAAAACAAACAAAAAAACCCAAAAAACATCAAAACAACCCCAAACCAAAAACCAGGATGGTTTAGTAAGAGACGGCATAATAAGAGAGTCTTGTAAACAAAACCCAAATGCAAACAAACAAAAAACCCAAACCAAACAAAACCCAAAAGATGATTCCCCAACCCCTCAGTGGCTCTTTACTGGACAGAAACTACAGTGATGATGAAAAGGAAAAGAGACTAAGTTAATCAAAGTATTAGAATCGAAATAGCAAACCCTATTAACTACGTAATCAATGTAATTTGAATGGTTTTGCCAAATATCGGACAAATAATTGAAAATAAATCCTTTAAACTAATACACACGCACACACATATTACCTGTTGCATTACAAGTTTCTGCATTAAAAGGCAGTACTTTCACATATTTATCATTAGAACCAGTAGCTAACAGCTGTCCACAGGGACTCCAGGCTACACAGTAGATTGATCCTTTATGATGCTTGTTCCTTTTGAAACGAACTACAGGTTGTTTAGGAGTATTATAAGCACTGAAAAAAGAAAAAGGAAAAATATCCATTTTCCTTTAATTTGTACAGAAAACAATGTATTCTAAAATGAAAATACTGTTTTTCTATTATTTTAGGTAACATTAAATATGTATGACTGTTTGCATTGAAACATATACATGTGATCTAAGACAAAACAAAATGATCTTCTTTGTCCCATCTTCTGTTTTTCCTCATCTTCCTGTTTTATTTGTGACTGGACATGCAAAAAGAACTTGCATACTCCCTTCAACTATAAAGGGTTGATACAGATAAAATAGCAATTACTAGCAACATACATTAAGACCTTATCCCTGGAGTTCTGAACTGGTGGGGTTTTTCTCTACACCCTTCATACTGCATCACCTTGATCCTGTGGCTGCTTTTGACCAGGGCTGAGTTCAATTGAGGCAGCAGCAGCCCAAGACAGCTCATAAGACGCACACTGTCTATAGCAGCAACCAGTGCAGCTGGCAGGGCTAAAGGCTGGGTCTGGGACTAAACTATTGCACTGCAGATTGGAAAATCCAGATTCCTGAGAGAAGAAAGCAGCCTTTCTGTGTAAGCTCCACATATGCACGCAAGAAGATGTTTCTCTTCCAGTTCCCTACCCACTAGACAGAATTCTTAACTGGGGCTTGTTTGGTATGACTGCGCTTCCTATACTTATGTTTGGGCTGCTGTTGTGCCTCATAGTACTGTAACAATAAAAACTGAGGCCTGCTGTTTTATCCAAAACGTTGATGTCTATGCCATCCTTGCTGTCAGAATGAGTGGGACTCATCAAGCACTTAAAGTGGCTAAAGGATCAAGAAAAATGCTTCTGTGTTAAGCCCAGCTGGGAAGACAGAGAAAAATGCTGCCTTAAGTCAAGTACTATCTCCTTGTTGGCCATTAAATAAAAATAAATAACAAAAGAGTACAACAAAATAAAAAACTCATACATGTCCATCATTATGAGCTGTGTGTTAGGTATTATTTGTTGAATAAAGTCACTCTCAAAGCTCCACTCATGTATTAGAAAATCTAATACAGCAGTCTGTGCAAGAAAGATACGGTCACAATTATACACTAACGCAGGGATCTTCACAGCATCTAGACATACCATACATTCTTATTCTGAAACTAGATCAGCTTTACACATGGCTGAAATTAAACGAACAGCCCCATTGATGTACATTTACTCTATTTCAATCGATGAATTTTATACCATGTTATTTCTCTGTTCCCACAAGAGGAAGTAGTCAAGTACTTTATTACTGTATCCAACTCATCAACATTCACTCCAGTAACATCAACAACAGAAATTCAACAAATTAAACTGCTATTGAAAAATTCAGAAACTGTACTATAAATACGTGAACAGAAGAGACAGAGAGAAAAAACAGCAGACAAACATCTACATCTGTTTAAAACCTTTTGTGATAAACATGGCTTTAGTAAAGAATTCTAAAATAAATCTACATGGAAGCTAATTTTATTTTGTTTCCAGAGAGGAAATCCATGACAGATTAGCCTAAATCAGGACACACACCACAGAGCTTCCTGAATGGCCCAATGCCTTACATCACACTCAGAGTCTGGATTCACAGCATTTGTTCAGAGCTGGAGGCAGCAGCTGAGAATCACTGACTTTGTCACCACATGGCAGCACCCACCCAGCACAGAGACCACCTGCTGCCAGTCAACTGCGTGGAAGCACCGTGATTATCTGAGCAACATCTGCAGAATTGTAATGTGTATCTATCGGTGTTTCATCTCAAATATGGGAAAAAAGCACATTACTATTATACCTTTAGAAAAAGGGAAAAAAACCCCAAAACCAACCTATTGTGAATCATACATCACTTCGAAGAACAATTTAAAAAAACTTTTAAAAAATCCCAACAAAACTTTGATGTACAATTAAACAACTGCTGTTTACCAGATACTCTACACAACTACAGATTTATGAAAAACATGAAAAATTTTGAATGTGTGTCTAGACTCAGGCTGTTACAAAGATTAGAATATCTTTAAGATACTGTAATCTCTCTGCTGACTTGTAAATCCCATGATGAAGTGTTTTTGGCAGACTATAAGCATAGTGAAAAAATAGTAAGAGGAAGAAATACATGTTCAGAATTAAAGAAATCTCAGTATTCCTTTCATATCCAGATGCATTGTGTCACTTGTCACAGACTGTGCACTTTAACTAGAGATTAAAGCTGCAGAGTCAATCTAACTTTCCGTAATGGTTAGAGCATGTTGTGTGAGAGCAGAGTCAGTCAATAAGGAGGGGTCCATTCCACTGAAAAAGCTTTGCCTTGTTTACCAATCAAGAGGAGGTTGCCTGGGCTTCAATCCCAGCAAGCCGGCTTGCATTGGCTATCAGAGAAATCACCTCTTTGTTTCACACATTGCCAATAAGTGTTTTGGAACTAAACTTCAAAGGCTACTTTACTGATGATATTTAAGGAAGAAAAGAAAAAAAAACCAAAAGTCAGATTATTTTTTGAACACGAGTCCTAAACAGGGAAGGTGTCCCAGATAAAGTCACTGTGCATACTTGTAGCTCCTTCCGAGACTGTGGAGTTTTAAATGTCTGCACTTCCCGCCTATTTCAAGAAAATAATTTAACTGGAGCAGAGACAAGGAAATGGTTATTGAGATGGCAATATTTATTTCCAAGTGAAAACAGATTTTTCCCCTTCCTTAAAAAAAAAAATTAAAAAAATCATAGAATCGTAGAATGATTACAGTTGGAAGGGATCTTAAAGATCATCTTGTTCCATCCCTCCTGCCATTGGCAGGGACACTTCCCACTAGACCAGGTTTCTCAAAGCCCCATCCAATGGGTAAAAACAAAACAGCAAGACTAGGTGCACAGTAAACCACAAATAGTGCTCTTCACATCAAGGAATCAAAGTATCAGGAAAACAATGTTTATAGTAAGAGTGGGCCAACAGACATGCTCTGGCAAAAGTTGAAGATTCTATTGCTTTCTCTACTGTCAAGTCTGTCCTCCTGCCAGAAACTGCATTTCATGAAGCCCAGCTTGTGCTAGCTTGGGAACTGACACATGCTTTCTCCCACTTTTATAGCTGGAATATCAAAACCAGAAGCCATCACAGTAAACACAGAAAAGACCACCTGCCGAGAGGAAAAAATAGCACTTTTGTAACAAAAGGTGTAGTACTGTGACAATGCATCTTGCCAGTAAAGGAAGAGGGCAAAGAAGTAGCCCACCAATATGCAAATCCTTCAGTAGATCATCTTATTTTTGTTTGGCAGTTCAGGTTTCTAAGGAAAGCATTTCACTATTTACAAGAACAACAGAAAGGTATGAAATGTACAGGTATCAGTAGCTACAGGAGAAAGAAGTGCTGTGATATGGAAAAAAGAAATGATTATACACGCTTTCTTACCTTGGGTCAATTACATCTGGATAGGCACACACTCTCAAAGTTTTGGAGTTGGAGCCAACAGCATATAAACTCCCACTAGGATGAAAGGCTACAGCTCTGACAGCTTGTGTGTCTTCTAGAGTATTAATACAAATGAACTGCTTTTTTGATTTGTCATCCTGTGTAGAAGCGTAACAGCCAAATTAGGTTGTTCATCATAAAACTGGACAGTTTAAAATGGACGTGACTTTTGCAGTATAATGTAAAACTTGTGTACCAAAGTATTAATAAGTAGCAGCACCAGATTAAACTATTCAAATTACAGGTTTGTGCATCAACGTCTACTCCAGTGTTAAGGAATAGCATGCTTCAAGAAGTTCTTTTCTTCAACTCACACAGCTAACATTAGATTAACATTTTTCATTCTTCCCCCAGACTTCCAACAGCTTTTGTTCTTCTAAACAGCCCATCTCAAAAGCATAATGTTACAGTTTATTCCTGTGTAAACACATTTGAACTGTGTGAAACTTGTAAGGGGAGCAAAGCTGCATTTTTACTGAAAACAGTGCAAATACAGTTTATAAAACAAAGAGAATACTAAACATAAGAATCAGCTTTTCACCCTGTAGATAACACAAAGTTATCACTAAATTATACAAAGCTTTATTACATCATCCTCCACCCAACTTCACCACCACTTTTCTAAAATTTTTATTTTTAATTATCTGATGCAGAAACTTTGGAATGCACTCATTAAGTTATTTCCCTAAAGTCAGACCATACTGACAAGTCCAACAATCAAAGTTTCAACCTGGAAAACCCAAATAATTGCTGTAAAAGACACCCCATCGGAAGCTATGTTGTATGAGGAGAAGCTGAGAGAACTGGGACTGTTTGGCCTTGAGATCAGAAGGGCATTTCAGGGAGTGTGTAAATCTCATCAGTGTATATGAATACCTGAGAGGAAGAGTAAAGAAGATTGAGCAAAACTCTTATCAGTGGTATCCAGAGAAAGGAGAAGAGGCAATGGACACAAATTGAAATACAGGAAATTCAATTTAAATTTTTATTGTTGTTTTAAAAACACTATCAGGGTTGTCAGACATGGGAACAGGTTGTCCACACAGGTTGTGGAGTCTCCATCCTTGAAGATACTCAAAACCCAACTGGACCCAGCCCTAACCAACCTGCTCTTATTGAACCTTCTCTGAGCAGCGGGTTTGGACTCAGTCTCCAGACATCCCTTCCGATCTCAATCATTCTGTGATCCTGTAGGTACTGCATCAACCATTCATTCTAAACATCTATTTACAATGAGAGGACGTCACGTACACAGAATTAAATATTGAATCTTCTGAAAAAAAATAAAGGACAATAAGAAAACTCACCTCATCGCTTCTTGTCCTAGATAAATTCCCTGAAGAGTCTTCCAACTGCGGCTGTGTGACAGCATGTTCTGATAAAGTGCTTTGATTTGGTGAAGAGTTTTAAGTTCACAGGACAGAAAAAACAAGAGCAGGAACAGATTTATTTATAAGTATTTTCTGCGCTAAAGTTACAGTTTCAGTCATACTCAGAACTGACTAATTTATGTGGACAAGCATTATGTGTGTCTGATTCTTTATCATTAAACTGTAATTTTTACATGAGGTTACTGATATTGCACCAACTCCAGGCATTGAATAAGCGAATGCAAGTTAAATATATTTGTTTTCATTCCATAACATACATATACACATATACGTACACATACACAAGGGAAAAAGGCTGTTGCTTTCAGTTCAGCACTACCTTTAGGTAACAGAAGGAGTCCAATTCCCACTCTACTCTGCCTCTCTCTCCATCGTGTTTGGATTTAATAAAAAAGCTTTCAGAAACTTAGTGAAACACAAAATACACAAGAACTATACATATAAGAAGGAATAAAAAGTCTGAAATTAAAAATAAACATAAAATGTAAACCATAACAAATGACCACTATTTTTCATGCGTGCTGTCAAAAAATGATTTTTATAATCCCTACAAAAATATATAGAAAACACTCATCATGACCTAAATATCCCTATTCAATGAAAAAATAATTTGATAACAAAAAATAAATACAAACAGCTATTCCCACATGCTAAGAAAAGGACATTTCTGGTGCTGAACAGTATCATATAACTTACGTTTGATTCCCCAGTACAGGTGACTCTTCAGGAAAGGGTATCTGATTAGCTGATCCACGCTTCCGAGGAGTGCTTGTATTCACATTTTGGCTATCAGTTGTTATCCTCTGACTAGCATCTGAAGGCGCTGATGTTACATTACTTGCTGGATTGGTAGATGCATTCCCTTTGCTCCCATTACATTGCTGGCTAAGTGTTTGTACATCATTTCCAAGACTGTCCATACCCATATTTAATTCTCCTAGCTTCTGGATAGATCTAGTAACAAATGACCAAAGGAAAAAAAGGAAAAAACAAACCAGGCTATTATGAGAACTTAAGGAGGGACAGGAGCGGGTAAAGGGAGAAGTAATGAACCCCCCTAACCTGTTAAGAAACTGTTCAGTAAGATTCTGTTGCTGGTCAGCTCCATCTTCTTGATTTACACCTCCTTCCAACAACATCTGCTGGTACAACTGCCGTTGTTGCTCTTTCTGTTCTAAGTGCTGCTGGTAACGTAGTCTTTGTCTGTAATATTCTTGAAACTGCTCAGTTGAATCCCGAAGCTAAAAGGAAATGAGGATTACTGATGAAAATTAAATAGTTAATTGTGGTATTTAGCTTAAATATTCACTTTCTGGTTTGTTATTTCAATACAGGCATCAAAAAGCCAGCAGATTCTCCTCTGAGGAACAACACTTTTGTTCTTCCCTAAAACCAGATACAATTTACATATTAGAATAGGAAATCATTGCCAGTCTGTGCTATTCACTGTTGAAGTAGTTCTGCTGTAATTCAGATGGAGATTCCTCTTTCCTACAAAGCTTCCCAAGTATTAAGATCAAAACAGGTAAGTGATTGGAAACTGAAAACAGAAATTAGAAAACAATCTAAGCTACATGCCAAAATCCAAGTCATATTTTCACTACAAATTTAGTAATTTTCTGCCACATTGGCACCTCCTTGCCATCAGTGTGCAGAGCCAATTTATCTCTCACAACCTTGAAGTGGTTTAATCAAGTGTTACATCTTACTTTTGAAATTGGTGCCTTGTTCTAACTTTAGAGTTCTTTACTTTCTAGACCAAACACAAATACCTGAGCTTCCTTTCTCATAGTCTCCTCCCTTTTACATACTATCTTTAGCTTCCCACACTGCCAGCTCCCCGGGACTGGGGAGAATACAGACTGCCTTCTGCATTCCCTGATCCTTACTTTCTCACTGGGCCGCTAGCTCCAAATGCTACCATCATAAAACAGCTGAGAACAAATTAAAAATTAACAAACAAAAACACCCTACAGAAAACCAAAAGCACTTTAGTCCAAGGCCAAAATATCAACACTGAAGTGCCATGCATTTTCTAACAAAAAAAAAAAACCGCCTTAAACACATGTTTACCAACTAGTAGGGAAAAAAATAGAGTAAATGCAAAAAAACCTGGTGGTTTTTGTTTGTTTGTTTTTGAAGTAACATCTTTGTCATCTAGTGACTCTAAGTTGTATAAGGACATTCTGATAACTTTGCATTAGTTCAGAGGATCTTTCTTTTTAAATATGAGACTTTGAATTTCTTCAAAATATTTCCATTATGATTTTGTGTTCTCTGACACAAGAATTTCTTGTTTTATAACCGATTTTCTAGTGCTGTTGCATTTGTAAAAAGTCTACCACCTTAGGTTTCCCGAGACAAATACTTGTAATTTGAAAACTCTGAAGTTATCTTCAGAAGTCTAGAAAGCATTTATTCTCTGTATTTCAAATACATGAACTATTCCCCAGTCATTGTGTTATAATCCTTCTAAGCAACAGGTATATTCTTATCTATGCTTCTTTCCATGACTGATACTTGTTTGTTCCAGTTGGGTTCAATCCTTTGGATTTTGTGTCATTACTATCCAAGCTATCACCTAAAGCTAAAATATGTTTCCCAGATGCTCTAGTCTATAAACTCTGGCTTCTAACTCAGTCTGTCCAGGAACAAAGCAAAAATATAGCTAAGAAAAGAAACTTAAAGGAATTTCTGACTTGCACAGAAATACACATGTATCGCTATGATGTGGGAAAAAAAAACAGGTGAAATTGGTGACTGGGTACTACATTCTTTTCTACTTGTAACAGCCTGGCCAACACCTTCCCCCACAGCACAGTATCTACTGTCTTCATTCTCTCCTGTAAATAATGCATCTGGGTTTTTTGCCTTTGGAAGCCTGCTCTGTTATACATCTGGCTAAGCTCTTTCCTCCCTCCCCTTATTGCCCATGTGCATACATAACACTATTGCAGTAGAGAAGTTACTCAAAGTCCTGCAGGGGAGTGAAGTCCTCAGATATGGAGGACTTTGTTAATCCTCCAGTAGGCCCCATTGCCTCACTGAAGTATCCAGAGTCTACAAGAATATAGCCCTGTCAAGACTAGACTGGTTTTCAGTGCCCTATAGGTGTCATAAACCCAGACAAAGTTTACTTAAGAAAAATCCAACTGGAGTCTGCAAACAAAACAGGCTGCATGCTCAATGGTTATTCATCGTTACTGAATTAAGAGATATGTAAAACTGTGGAAAAAGGACAGAATGTGTAACCGCTTTCATTGTTCCCTACTGAACTATTAGTTAACTTTCCCCATATAGCTGTTAAGGAGAAAAAAGGGGAAAAAAAAAAAAAAAGAAGATAGTCAAGGCACAAGCCTTCAAAGATGAATCCAAAAGAGGTTATGTTATTGGATTCTGAATAGCAAAGATACATTTACTAGGGAATTACCCAATTTTAATTTCTCTGTGTTCTAGATAGAAAATGATGTAAGATGACCTATGAAACTTGGTGTTAACACCAAAAATTGCAGGCTACATGCCAGATTCCTTGCTAAAACACTAAGAGGATTTTTAAGCATTGTTTAAGCTAACACTGGCTTTGAGTACTGCAAAGCTTTTTGCCCCTTTTTTTTTTTTTTTTTTAAGATATACTCAACAGTTTAGCAACGCTGCTGATGTGAGAAAGCACACTAATCAGCTGCATTACAGACTCAGATGACAGCAGAACTTTATACAACAGAAAAAAAGAGAGTAGTTTCTTATATAATACGCAATGTGGTATTTTCACTATAGTAAAAACAAGATTCAAAGCCACCATTGTCATGCATGAAGTTCTCAACACAAAGGCAAATCATTATGAAGCGATCAGAATACAGCTCAAAGAGCCTCATTATTTTTAAACAAACAACCACTACCTCATTTTTTTCTTGTTTGGCTGATCCCTGACTCTGTGCTCCATTAACTGGTTCATTTTCTGGAACTGAACTCTGGCACAAAGTCTCACTGCCGATGGGATGCTGTGGCTCCACGGGAGTATCACTTCGTGCAGCAACATGGAAGAAAAGAGAAGCTTAATTAAGAAAAATTAAGAGTAAAAAAATCCCCTAGTAAGTAGAGAAAGGTAACATTCTAGTGTAAAATCTGTAACACAAGTATGCAGACTTCTTAAGTGACATAAAACTGAAGATATTGCTTAGGAAAAAATGCCACTTGCAATGGGTTACACTAAACAAAACCCCTAACAAACAAATAGCAGTCAGTGCTAGACAGACAGTGCTTTGTCCCCACATTTTCCAAAAAACTTACCACCATGGGATATCCAAATTCCATGGTTTCTATCCCTACACTGGAATTACACACCCTTTAACCAGCAAGTTATTCAAGATCCCCTGTTTTCAAAGCAATTACACACATGGAACCTCTCAGATTTACTATGTGACTAATGTCTTCTATAATCACTACCACTATCAATCTAAATTTAAACTCTACTTACATCCATCAGCTTGGACATTTCTGGAAATGCTACACAAAAAAATGTTTATATCAGTTTTGCTATTCTTGTATCATGTAAGTATTTCTGTGTGAAACTCCAAAATGCTTTAGCATTCAGTAAGTGTGCAGAACACATTAAAAGCCTTGGATTCCCATCTTCAGTTTCGTCAACTTACAAAGTCCTCTTTACTCAGTGACTTGGAGCAAAGATCTTTAAGTAGTTATTTTGAACCTTTTGGGTATAATAACAAAAGTAACTTAGCTAACTAAAAGATGAGTAATTGCTTGCTGAATACAACTTATAAAAGAAATACTGTATTTCTGTCATGTGCTAGAGGAAGCAAGGGCCAGATACACATAAAGTTCAGCTTCCCAGCTTCCGCCCTTGCAAATACTGCCATTTAAGTTGAACATTTATTCTGAAGTTGTTTTTTTTTTTTCCCCTCAAATACATAATGTCTTCTTGAAAACTACAGGTCTGGTGCCCTAACCTAATTCTAACCCTCAAGAGGTATATCATTTAATGAAAAAGAAAGTTAAGATCAATCAATTTCACTTAGCATTACATGTAAACACCTACACAAAGTAAAACTGCATCAATTTACCACTTTATTTAGCCTACAAGGTAAATAGTTATTTGTGCAGAATTATTCCAGTACATTGGAATTGAAAAAGGAAACAAAAAACTTTCCAGAATCAGTTTTAACATTGGTCCCCAGTCTACACACATGAATGTTAAAGTTTGTGCATACAGGGAAGTAAAATTAGTAGATTCACAATTTATTAGTATCTTTAGGAAGCACACTTCTTAAAAATGGAACTCAAGAGACACTTCTGTAGGACTTAAGCTATCCACAAACTCCAATTGTGAAGAGGCTGGTAAAACTGATCATTTAGAATCAAATGAAATAGCTCCTTTCAAGATAAGGATTGAGAAAATGTATTAAGACACACATCAGTGCAAAAATCTCCATTGTTATTGGTGAACTGACACCAGAATGATTGCGTTTGTTTCCCTTTTATTGAGTTTAGTTACAGCTGCTCTTTATCTTAACAGAAGATACAAAATATTACTGTAAGGCAGAACTAAAAGACAATGTCACCAACTGTGGCCAGGACTTGAAACACCACAGCTCTGAAAGTGTCCTCTGCTGGCCAGTGCACCCAAGCGCAGTGCTAGTTACCCACCTGGTTCTTTAAGTGCCAAAAAAGCTGGCAGCTGCTTTCCAGAGACATACATATAATGTTTAGAAAGGAGCAGAACTGCTGATCAAAATAAAGGCCAAGAAAAAACATGATGATAAGCTCTTAATTGAAAGTACCATTCCTCCTGGATACCAGCACTTCCCTCTCAGAAGGTAAAAAGCATGAAGTTTTGATACAGGCTTTAGTTCTTAAGGAAAGCAGGAAGTCAGTTTTGCAGCCTACATTGCATTAAAAGAAGTTATTAATAGCATTCACCACTATCATAACCCAACTATCTTCATGTCCAATATAAAAAACATAACACATTAATCAGCCTTACTCAGATTTGGTTTGGAAAATGGTAAAGTAAACAATAGTAGTTCAGCTTAAATATTAAGTGATAGAGGAATGCTACAACAATAGCATATAGTTATTCCCACTGACTTCATTTGGACAATTTCTATACATAAATTTCTGAAGTATACTTAATCATTTAGTGTCAGGACCAAAACTTCCAGACACCTGAGGACAGAATGGGATGGGAAAAGAACACGGAGTTCTAGCTACTCCACAGCCACAATTTATTTATCTGGAATTAAATAATTCAGTGATAGTGAACGTAAAGTCTTAGACTGTTACATAATCAGAGTATAATTCAGACTGAATCCATAAGGCTCAAGACCAAATATGAAAATTTACTTTGATCATAAAAGTGAACGGAAGAAAACCCCTTGTATACAGAGTTTTAATCACAACAGAATTTAAACAATCAAATTATGTTTCCATGTTACAATTATGTTCAAAGATACAGTGCAGATAAGAACCCAGTAAGATAAAGTGCAACATAAGCCAAGGTAAAAATAAAGCTAGAGGTGCACTCACCGCTCAGGTGACTCTTCAAAAATGCTGTGACACTCAGTATTCTCAAGCATGAGACTTCGGCTGAGGTTCTGTACTCCTGGGTAATGGAAGTTAGCAAAGGAGTGCGACATTGGAGAAGTTTTGGTCCCAAGGTCTGTGACTCGCTTATCATGACTCGTTAATCCACATGACAGCCCATCTAAGGCAGGGTTTAAGGAGCGGGTCATGTAAGCGTCCGCTGACTGAGGCCGTCTCATCGGGGATGATGGATGAGGAGAAAGTTTGCTGATAAGAGGTGTCAGAAGATCAGCATACGCAGCTTTTGTAGGCTTGAGGAGTTTATCAACATGAATATTAAGCATCTTTTGTTCAAAAGCACAAGAAAAAACAGTAGCTGGCAGATTCTGCAGCCATGATAATAAGCTAAGGTCCAAGTCATCACACCCATTCCCACACAAGAGATCAATGCCCAGCAATACTTCACTCTCTGTGATTTCTTCTCCTGTTGCTTTACTCTGACAGAACTCCACACAACATTCATAAAGCAATCCCTTCATTACAAGCTGAAATAAGCGATTATTACTCGCTTTGAAGCCAGCCTCGCTCAGTTTCCTATCGGCAGGAATGAACTCTGCCACCATGACACAGGCTTCCTCAAAGCAGTGAACCCGCGCAGTGCTGGGATTCCAGTCCTTGAATTCCGCGTGGTTGGTCAAGCGAGGCAGCGTCAGCAGCAAGCAGAGTTTGCTGTAGTCTTCCTTAGAGGGACAATATTCTTCCAGCGCATGTAGGCACTGTACAGCCTCTCGCATTGTAAATTCCAGCTGCAGAAATATTAACATTAACAGAGCAGTTTGTAGTACATATGTTTCTACAATAAACAAGTTAGTTGGAGAAGAGCAGGTAGTAGCAGAATGTCTCCACTGTCATTCCTTCGTTACTATTACTGTTTATAATTTAAATAAAACAGCATACAATATCAAGTCCACAATTGCTGATGCAAATGTAGTTACAACAAAGCCAAATTTCTGGATGCTCTGACTTCCTGAAATCACCCCCAGGCCCACTTTCTACAGATCTATGAAACTTTTTCATGTCACTGCAGGTTTGATAGGCCTAAAACTTTAGAGTTGTAGCTGAACAGCTACAATTGTATCAGAGCACAAAAGGCTACTTCCATTCTCAAAGCCAACTGAATTATTTTTCTTTTTATGTCTACCAAAAGGTATTAGTGCAAGTTATAAAAGACTTGTAGATTTCTCCAGTTTCCAGTGATTAGTAACTTCAAGTTGTCTTTTATATTGAGTTTTTCTGTTCTTCAGTCAAAAGTGTTAAAAAAAAGTTCAAAAAGTTCTCAAAAGAGAAAACCAAATAAATAGAAGGCTTAAGTACAAAGCTTGTTGACAGCTAAAAGCCAAGAACCATGTTAAATACGTGCAACTTGGTATTTTTAGTTACAAAGATTGAAAAAAAAAAAAAAAATAGAACCCCCCACTTATCGATGCTACCTAGCTGCTGCTCAATGCAGCACCCTTTCATGTACAACCTGCCAACACACAAGGTTACATCTGAATCAAAAAAATAAAGGACATAAATCTGATTTTTTTCTCTACTGCTGTCTAGATTGAGTGACTGGAGGAATAGTACACCTTCCCTTTACAACTATAAATAAAGACTTACTTTCAGCTTTCTCTACACTGACAAGAGAAGACTCTGCAGTACAATGTATGTGTAATGGGACAGAGAATAAAAATCAATTCAGTTTGGAAAACGAAATCAATTGTCTTAACACTACTGGCATTCTTAAACTCATAACATTTTTGTTAGAAATTTGGTATTCACGTATTATCAACATAAATGAAAAATTATAATTAATTTCACAATCCGCGCACCTTCTCAGTTTGAGTTAATGTCTCTTTCTATATTGAAAACCTAATGTGCTGTTTGCACATTTAACTGAATCCATCCTTTGTGAACACATCTGTTACCTCCAATGAAACAACTGTATCCTTTCTCTCTAAAAGCAACAGCGATAAAATTTAAAATTAATTCAAATTGGAATCCTTCACCTTCTCCTAATTATGACAATAAATTTCCGTGATTCTGCGACTTGCTTTAGAACTCTTGAAAAAGAGAGCCCTGTACTTTAGCACAACGGCATAAAGTAAACCTCAGGATCAGGACCACAAACATGGCATACGGCCACTGACCTACGCTGCCAAGTTTCAAGCAACCTTTGCATACACAATTCTACTTGAGACTTGGGAGCCACGGTCATTTCCAAAAGATACCAATTATTTTTTTCCATTGTTGATGAAACCATTTGGTAATAGCCAAAATTTGTGTATTCAGCGCTGGGAGATTCCATGTTGCCTTTAATCAGAATATCTCAATAGGCTTCTCAGCAACATAAAAAAAATCCCAAAATGGAGACAATTCTTACATGCTGAGGCTCATCTTCTGCTGACATTGCATTGTTTACACATAAGGCTTCCAGGAACTTCTGCTTCATTATAATATAACGAAACCTGCAGGTGAGAAGTGAAATAGTACACATCTTGATACAGAGCTAAATATTCTTTTAAAAATAAGCAGCTTATTTTACAGCTAATTTTTGAGTTAGGCATGGAAAACAAAATTACAAGGAACTCTGACCCAAAATTTTAACAAATTGGTAACCAAAAATGTATTTTAACAGGAAATGTGATTCTCCATTATTGCTTTCAGAAATATTACATTTCAAATATTAGAAGGCCAATATGAAAAAAGTACAGCAATCATACTAATTTCTTAAATAGAAATACGACAGAGCAGCCAAATATAAAAACATGCACCACATAGGCTAAGTTAAAAAAAACCACACATGCATATACTTTATGAACAGTATACAGGTTAGAAAAAAACCAAAAACTAAGGTAAAAAACTTAGAACTACTGCTTTCATATACAAAACTTAGAAATTCATGTACTTTCCACGGCTCAAAAAACTGAACTCTGACATACATTCCCTTTTACCTTTTCTTGTCGAATTTTTCCATACATTCAAGAGGCTGAATAAACTGAAGAACCTCATCCCACTGACCATCAAGAATCAATTGCCTAGTAAAAGGAAGAACCACTGCTTTAATTTCACTGGACAAGAACATCATTCTTTTTAAGTAAGAAGCTCATTCAAAAACACGATAGTAATTTAAATCTAAAACAGGTGATCAGCCTGCTTTGAAAAGTTAATGCTTTGCACAGATGCCAAGATGACTGTCTGATGTGACTAGTAACGAGCAAGCCCAAAAATCCAAGCTCTTTCTCAATATTTTATAGAAATAACTGCATACAAGGACAAATATTAATTTTTTTTTTTAAAGACACATCAAAAAGGACAAAATAGTCCTTTGTTTCCTGCTTTAACAGTAATTCTTATTTAAAAAAAAATCTTACTGGAACAATACAAATAAATACATTGATTCAATGAATACATCCTCAGGAATGAAAGCAAACTTAAAAATGAGTTAACTGTATAAATACTGCTGGGCCTATTTTATAAGGGGAGGAAGGGAAAAACACAACTCCCTTCTTAAGAACATAAAAGGAACAGCTTGGCAGGAACTATGCCAGCACCAGAGCTCCAGCTCCAAGACCAGTGGGCTAGACCACACAGGTGCTTTAATTCAATTTCTTCATGCCCTCATATCACACACAGTTCTCTGTAAAAGACCCAGATATACAAGGAGGGAGAGAGTTTCTCATTAGAGGAATACTCCAACTAAGCTAAGAATGAAACTAAAAACCAGGATTAATAACTGCAATCTTTCTCTAGTTCTTCTTTCATTTTATTCCAATATCCATAATGTTAAACAAAAAAGAAGACAGGTGAGAAATCTTGTTCAGTGACAAAATACATTTTTTAATGTTTTAAGAACAGCTGGAAAAGTTATTTTCTCATGCTTCTACAAAGTTATTAAGTACCTTTGGTATGAAATAGAAAACTGCAACGCTAAAAAAACTAGTGTACATCTACAGTGACTCCTTTAAATAATTCTGAGGGCAATATGATGAATGGTAAATCACACCAACTCTCACACCCTGATTATAGCAGACTCCTTTCACATTGTTAACTTTAAGAGAGATCTAGGTATTATTTTGAAATGTAGGTAATATTTCCTGGGGAAAAGCTTTAGAAACCACTCCGCTCCTAGATCTTAGCACTAGGATACTGTCAAAATATTTTATTTATTTTAGAAGTCAATGAACTACATATTAAGTTCCATGTGACACGGTAAGCAGATAATAACAGGTCACTGCTGCCAACAGAAGATCTTGCTCCCCATCCTATTCCTGCCTGTGTGCTTCCCCAACTTACCCTGCACTCACACTGGCGCTTGTTAAGACTCTTTCCCACCTCAATTCATTAGCACGCCAGAAAAATAACCAAGTTAAAATAAATGAAGCAAACAAAAAATTTAACTATAACCCCATGTTGATGATGCCTAGTCAGTTACTTCAAGCAGCTCACAGGAGGAGGTCATTAACTTCAGGGCTGGACCACAGAACTGGGATCAGGAAGAAGCAGAAGACAAAGGCAGCATACCACCTCCTGTTTAGTGGCAGGGGGCTGCCCACAGAATCACAGTCCAGTTGTATGTTTTCATGCACATGGTATTTAAGCACCAGAGAAAGACATCCTACCTTAGAAAAAGCATGTCATCTGAAAACAGACCATTAATGACTCCACTTTCTTTCTCAAGTGCCAGCATACTGATATGAAGTTTCCTTGAGTTCAGAAAATCTAGTATTAGTTTAATTATTTCAGCTTCTTTAACATTCACTGTTTCTTCAGCCGTCATGATGGCAGCCTGAAAGGGAAAAGAAGAGAGAATTTTAGCTATGATCAATACCTTATTTTATGCTTGGTTAACAAATGTTGGCTACTAAAAAAACCTAAAAATACAGTTTTACAAGACAAATTATAATATTACTAAAAATTAAATAGACAGGATCAGGAAACTCATTTTAAGAGGCTGATTATGAAGCCACAATTAAGACCTCACAATGCATCTGCATCTTTTTTATTTCTGTCCTATGCACATATAGGGGCCCAAATAAACAAATCTATCAATAAATCAGTCCTCCTGCAGTGTGAAAATATTGCACTTACCAAGTCTGCGAAATGTAAAATTTTCCTTTCTGAAATATAAATGGTGAAATTCAAAGAGCAAAAAAATGAGCCAGTTACTGTGTCATTATCTAGAGATCTTCCATATGAACTTAAATGTTTCTAACACATATAAAAAGCACAGCACACTAAAAAAAAACCAGTTTCTTCATACTCCATTTTTGAAGTAGTGTATGTCAATTAAGTCAAGGCTTTTCATTCTTCCTTCATAAGGACACCTATATCTGTCTATATGCTATATGAAGACTCCAAAAGCTGCAAACCTAAGGTAGCCTCTACCAGTTTGACCACTGACTGCCAGAGTCCCACCTGCCTTGAGCTGTATGTTCCTGGCCTTTCCTCACTTGTGTCACTGGGTCAGCATTTCCAGCATCTCAGGTGTTGAAGTGACTACTCGGTCTAACGAGCTCTCCAGCCAGCAGGAAGAAGATGCAGCTGGGGCAGTGACAGGCCAAGGCCCTGGCTGCCAGCAGTCAGCTTGTTTAAAGCTCCCATGGATACAATGTCCAAGCTCCTCTGCAACACAAATCCTTCAAGGACGTGAAAGTTGTAGCATGTACTTCTCTTAGGAAAATTAAAATAAATCCTGCTTCCGGCTAAGTCTTGCATGTTTTCTGAAGCCTGACTTAAAGTAGAAGCTGTTCAACTTTTTTTTTTTTTCTTTAAACCTTAAAAAGACTTTACTGCTGTAGCTCCAAAGCTGATCTGCTGAAAATTATCTGGGGATACGGGGGGAAACCCTATAACACAGCCAAGCCACGTTGCACTGCCTCATCAGGAGCTCTTTAAAAAAGGCTAGTGGCTACAAGACTGCAATTTCACATCAGGAAAAATTCAATTTAAACCCATATTTCCGCAGAAAGGGGTGGTCCCTCTTCTCATGTCTGCACTCATCCAGATGTCCCCAGTCACTTCATGGCACCTGCAACGGAGCTGTACGGTCAGCCAGACCTCTCCTCTGACATTTATTCACCCCATGGACACAAGGGCACTAATGCTGACACAAGGAACTGACAGAGCTTTGCTTCCTGGCAGTAGCAAAGTCTTAACCTGATATAAATTGACTACGAGAGTGCACCAAAGAACAGAGAAGAAGTCAGTATCATCATCAGGAGGTGACACGCCAAGGAACAAGGAGAGACAGTAGAACAACAGTGATTAGTAAAAAGAGCATACAGAGCAAGCTGTTCACAGCAGTAAGTTAAAGTTACCCCAGCTGCTCCCCCTTTTGAATTTAATTCAAAATACTTCTTAATTCCCTCAGACAACCATTTACTTATGTGGAAATGTAGCAACTATGATGCTAAAAGACAACCAACTGTGTGTAATGCAGCTCTGAAGACAAGTTGAAGAGATGATGCAGCCTGCAGACACCTTGGCCTTGGAAAACTGGAGTCCATAAGCCAGTTATCCATCTGCAGATACACAGAAACTGGCAATAAGAAATCAAAGGACAGATATAGTTTGAATAATCAAACAAGACACTCATGAAGTTGCTTAACACTAAATTGATTATTTACCAGAGAAGGGGGAAGAGACAAACACTGTAGTGAAACTTATTACTGTTCATCATAAACCACTGCTAATGAACTTGAGAGTATACAAAAATTCAGGCATTTTTAAGAGGGGGTTTTGTACTACGTTGTCTAAATCCCCAAGTCTTCTGTCTTACTCACAGTTTTATGCCAACTCTTTTCCAAGTAAGTTTTTTTTTCCAGAATGTTTGACTAGAAAAACATTCTATTACAGCAGCATAGTTTATTTTGGAACAAGAGACCTAATTGTGCCAGATGAAATGGCCTAACTTCTTTTTAAAAATGGCTGGGTTTAATTCTCATTTTAGTCGCAGAAAACTCAAATCACCAAGTACTTTGATGCGTCTCAAGACAGACATACCCAGAGCCCACTCTCGGCTAGTAAAGTCAAAGCAAAATAAAAAAAAAAAAAAAAAGAAAGCTTTGCTGCAGGAAAGAAAGCAGATAGACATACAAATCCAAACTCAGAACTTCTACAAAGATGCTTTTTCCTTACATATTAGTATTATTTCAACTTCACCCTTTGGCAACTAGATATGGATTTTTGCTCCTGGAGAAAAATTCAACCCTACCCTTATACACAAAGGAAGAAAAAAAAAAAAAAAATCAGCACAAATCTAACCAGGAGTTTAGTATTAACATCTTAATTTCCAAGCTCACCTAATGCATTTGCATTTCTCTTTTATTATGCTTTATGGCACTTGTGGATTTTATACAAATTAAATTGACTCCCTTGCCAAAAGACAAAGCAAAACTTATGCAAAGCTATATCGAGACTCCCCATCAAAGAACTACTAGAAAAATTTAGACTAAGACTCCCTTTGAAGAAAGGAACAGCAAGTCCAGCTTTCTTTTCAAATGGATCTACTGGACTCAAGTCTAAACAGGAAACCACCCCTACAGAGCTTCAAGACTGTCTTAAAATTAATTATTTGTATATTCTATTGATGGAAAAATGAGCATAATACTCAGTACTTCGCTTAAGAGTAAAACCACATTAAGTAAAATCGAGCATCTGCAAGAAGAAGTTGTCTTCCACTTTCCATTGTAGTTTTCAAAGAACAGCTTTGTCCTGAACATAAAAGCCTTTGCCAATTCTAACACTTCACTTACTTTATGTTGCCCACATAAATTAGGATAAAGGACAATTGGCACCCTCCATGTTTGATATGAGACTAGCAACAGCACTTTTGGGGTCCTACTAAGAAAAATATAGTATCCATACATAGTTTGGATACTGAACTGAAGAAGATGTGAAGTACACAGGTAAGCTCACACATTAACAATATTATGAAAATCTTTAGTGTGTGTTTGCTCTCAGAGCAAAACTCCCATTGCACAAATAGCTAGAAAAGAACAGTAAGCCTACTAGAGAAGATTTTCACCTAATTGATAGTTTTGTAGGCTGATGAGCTCAGACTTCTCTTATAAGCATTATGCTGTCAAAATAATAAGCAGCACTGTAACACTATCATGAAATTATAAATATACATAGGCTTACACATGATCCTCTATGAAATATATCAGTTTTTCTGACATTCACTGGTGTGCTTGCATATGTGTATAAATAAATATAATAATAATTAAAAAGCAAAGAACAGCAGGGAAACTCAAGATTAGCGCTCAAGCTGCATCTTCGGTCCATCCCACCCTATTGCTTCCTGCCAGCACATATGGCACATAACGTCACAATCTGATCAGCTCAAGCACTAATACTCAAGAACGATTGAAGCAGAGCATTAGCTTGAGTTATAAATGAAAGTAAATGAGTATTAGAGCACAACATTTCAGGTGCCTTCTACCAACCAGGTTTTTGCTACAACCTTTTTATCTTACCCAGTCTTTTCAGAACTACTTTTCCACACCAGTCCTCCTTCCTTCTCTGTCCTGTTCACTCCCCCTTATCATCTTCCCTAGTCTCAAATTTAAATTTCTTTTCCTCCTAATAAATCTACATCAAGAAAAAAAAGCAACTTCTTGCCACAAACCTGGCACCTATTTTCTCTGTAGCTTCAATGGACAATTATGTCCTTTAACCATCTTTGGAACATAGACTACCTACTCCTAAATTCTCCAGAGTGGGGTTTCACTCTTGTTCTGATCTTACTCATGTTCTAAGAACATGTCAACAGCAGGAATCCTCTCATGGTGTTACAAGCATAGAAAACAATAATTTAGAAAAAAAGAAAAAAAGATAAGAAATATGCTCTTATGCATATAAATATACTATTTTAGGAAAATATTTATAAAGTAGAAGCAAAATTTAAGTAGTATTTCTCTTTAAGTTACCTCCCTTGGAAGAAATTTAAAATGCTTATGCATTCACCTGATAAAGTAAGGCTTAATATTCTGGAAAACAAGCAAACAGGAATAATTCTTATTTTAGAATTTCACTATGTTATTTATTGTCTGAAATAGATAACTCACCAGTAGTATACAATATGCATTCACAAAACTGGGTATGGAATATAAAATCTCTTATGACTCAAAAATACAACAAAGAAATATTATAGTTCAAATCTCAAGTGTCATACTGAGAAAGCGGTGATACATTTAAGGGGAGAAGCAATGCCTAATTAGAAGTCTTGGTTCACTGACTTCAATGACAACTGCAATGCATACCCATAACCTCAGCATCTTGGTGAGCTACGTCAGAGTAAAACTGAACACGAAGAAGTAATACATATTTGAAAAGCTTGCTGTTTTGCATCAAGTTATTTCACCTTTTAATCCATCCCAGAGTCACTTACGGATGAGTCTCGGGCCTGCCCAGAGGCCACTGCAGAGTTCTGCCTACGCAGAACCCACAGGGGACTCAGGGCCTGGTCAGTACCTAGTGGCTCTGTTTCTGATGCGCCCTCGATCATCTCCCAGTTATTCTCTATCAAAAGAACTTCCCCCCCCAAAAAAAAAAAGTCTAAAGGCCAAATTTTTTATTACAATTGATTCCCACAACAGTCAGTGCAACTCACTGACACCCATTCACCCCTAAGAGACTGCACGATTTGTTATTTCAGATGAACTATATTGAATATATTAAGACCTTAACAAAACCCTTAACTGAAAACCTTCACCAAACTTTGTACATTTGAACACTGTGATTGAAACCTTTCTCTACTCCAACACACAGCAAATAAGTATCCTCTTACACACTAGCCTTTTCTTCCTCACACGGATATTTTCACTGGCTTACCCTCTAGTAATCCATTTTTTCACCCTGCTTAGATCAGCTGTTGCTTTAGAGCCACCTCAGTAATCCTTAGCTCACCACGCTTCAGAGATGACCGGCAGAGCTCTCTGCATTCATCAATCCCTGTTTCAACACACACCCTCTTTACACAGAGCATTCTGCACCGTGAATGCCAAAAAAGGTGACATTAAATTATGCAATACTTCCATACCAGAGCGAAACCAGAGCGCAGAAAAAAAAAAAAAAAACCAAAATCCAAACAAGTTACAGAGACTACAAGTGAATGCATTTTGAATAAAAAAAAACCAAACGAAACCAAAACAAAAACACACCTGCTCCATTTTTTTCCTCTTTCTTCTCTTCACGTGCGGCTCCCCACGAAACCCACCTCGGCAGGCGGCGGGCTTCAGAACAACCGCACCGACCAACTACAGGGCGCCCAGCCCGCACCTCGCATTAGCGTTTCGGGAATGTCAGCTGGCGAGCAGCTCTCGGCAGGGCCGCAGAGGGGGCGACGCTCCTTTGAAGTGGCCCCGCAGACAGGGCACACCCCGCGCCCGCCCCGGGCACTCACCGCACCGCACCGCGCCGGTGCCCGGACCGCCCGCACCGCCTGCCGCCACAACAAAGGGCCGGCGGCGGTGCGGGCGTCGCCGCCGCGCCGATGCT
>JAOXNO010000004.1:10814099-10853343 GCA_028565335.1 Limnodromus scolopaceus | reverse complement strand
GCCCCTCGCCCGCCCCGGCCCCTCGCCCGCCCCGGCCCCTCGCCCGCCGACACTCACCTGAGGGGCCCGGCGGCCCGTTGGCGCCGTCACCAGCGGGGCGTGAGGGGAAGATGGCGGCAGGCCTGGCTGCGCGACGGGGCGGGGCGGGCCCGGTGTCGGTGTCGGGGAGGGGGGTGTCTCGCTCCCGCTCCGCTCCGCTCCGCGCTGCGGCTGCCACCCGCCCTCACGGCTGACTGCCCGGCGCCCCAGGACCCTCCCCTCCCCGCGCCGCTCCGGGGCGGGGTGCCCGCGCCGCTGCCTGAGTGGAAAGCGAAAGGAGGCGGGTCGGGGCCGACCCGGCTGGGCGTCGCCCGCGCCGCGGGGGCGGGAGGGACAGATGGTGGCAGCAGCAGCCGCCGCCGCGCTGGGGCGGGGCCCGCTTTGTTAGCGGCGGGGACCGGCAGCGCCCCGAGGCTGAGGTAACCGCGGGGGGGGTGTCTTTGCCTCGGTGGGATCCCCGGCGGCGCGCAGGGAGCGGCTCCGTGTCCCCTCACAAAGGGGTGTCCCCGCGGGGCAGCGGGCCCTATGTCCCAAGCTCCCCGGCCCCTCAGAGGCCTGCGGGGCCGGCCCGGGCAGCCGCTCGCCCCTCAGCCCCCTCCTCGCTTCCTTCCTTCCTTCCAGGTGCCGGCGTGAAAAGTATCGCCGGGCTGTGAGGGACACAGGCCCCGTTACCGCGCCGCTCAGAGGCTTCCCGAGGCTCTCCCGAAAATCACATCATAATCACAGAGGCAGGTGCACTTTCTTCCCCCTCTGAGGAGGGTTGCCAGCCCGCCATGGCGCTGGGCCACCGCCCTGTCCCCTTTGCTCCTGCGGCGGGGGCTCATGGCTTGTGGGCAACACCTGCAGTCGCTGGGTGAGGTGCCCCGGCGTTTCAGGCCGGCCTTGGATCTCTTTTTAGTGTGTTTTTGCTGTCTCCCGCTTCTTGAGACTGTTGGAAAAAGAGCGCATTCTTTACAGAAGTCATAGGTAGGCATATGTTGTACATAGATTTTATGAAGATGGATTTACATGCAATTTGACATTTGGTTACATTTAATCCCTTTTTGCAATTGTCAGAAGATTATGGCATCTAAGAATTATCACGGTGAAGAGTTAATAAGCTTCTTCTGTGTTTAAATATAGCTGTGAGATGAGATACAGAAAATCGTGTTAAAATGCTGGTATAGCACTTGGACAAACCCCCAGCGTGTACGCAACAGCGCTTTGGCAGGCCTTCTCAAAATGGAGACGGTGGCAAAGGATGTAGCAGAGACCCAATTTTTTTATTTACTTATTTTTTAATTATGCATGTGTGAAATGTATAAGAGGTCCAGGGAAGGCTGTCGGGGATTTAACTGAACTGGATCCTCTGTCACAGCGATGGTTAAAAATGTTAAGAACCTCAGCGAGTTCAAGTCTTCTTGCAAACTGTTTTGCTGAGGATCAGCTGAAGGGCAGAGAGGAATCATAATGTTATTCTCTCTCTCTTCTTTCTGAAAAGGAGTGCAGGGAAGTGTCCCCAGGGCCGTCAAGCGAGGAGTGCCGCCTGGCTGCACAGCAGTGACTCTGCCAGGGATGAGCAAGGAATGTGGAACTTGATGGTTCCTTCTGTGACATTCCAGTCCCAGCATTGCATCCCAGGAAGCTCAACTCACTAGTAAAACACCAAATCCTTCCATTTACTTACAAAACTATCATTTGTTGCTTAGTTGCCTGTGGAGGCACTGATTAATAGAACATAATTATAGAAATGGAACTGTTTCCCAATATAATAGAGGTGAAAATCAGAGGGAGTGTGGAAAAACAAGATGCCTTTAATTTGTCTAAACAAAGCTGTATGCATAACTTTGCTGAACATATGCTTGGATAAGAAAAGTCCATTGTAAACTTCATTTAATCTACAAAACACTAGGTAAACACATTTATGCCTTTTAAATTTAATCTGGATTTCACAATGGTGTTACTGTGTGTGCAATAGCTTTGTTTTCACTGGAGGTCCTGAGACCTCTGAGACTATCTCTGGAGGGCAAGAGTTTTGGGATGAAAGAAAGGTAAAGTTTCTCCCCAGTTATAGACCGGAAAGGAAGAGTAAATTCTGAATTTAAAATTATTCTGTTTCCTGCTCAGAATGTCAGGCTGTTCACAAGGAAGTAGTGAATTACTGTAGTCTGGAAAGAGGTTTCAAGAACCAAGTATCTGTCCTCGGAAAGAGGTATGGAAGAATAGGTAGCATTACTTGATGCTTTGGAGGGTCAACAATCATACTACTCTTAAATTACTGCCCTTAAGTATTTGAAGAGGAGACATGGTAGCATCCTGTTGGAAGAGAGCTGATGGAAGACTCTGCGCTCTGGTTGTTTGTAACTTTTCACTCGGGCATAAACACATGTTTGGGATGGTCTTGGCTTGCTTTGAACTCCCTAGTCATTATTGCAAAGAAGGTAACTCCCGTGAATAGCAAAGCTGTTGGGTGTGGAAGTTTTGGAGAGCTTGAAAATCAGGATTAGTAGAGGAGGAGTTCTGCATTGCCTAGTGACAAGACAGGGCCCTGCAGTCTGTTCTTGGAATGCTTCAGAGAAGAAAATAGTAATTGTGCAACTATTTTACAGATGTTGCAGGTGGCCACAGGCAATGTCACCAGGGCTGGATACGTTCTCAGAATTATTCCCCAGTGCTAACCTTGCATAAGATCTGCCAGTGGAGTCCAGTGATTCGTGCAAAGTATCTTTGTGTGGTCATCATAAAAACGGGCCAATCCCCTGGCTTTTAGTCATAACAGAGCCATGCAACTCTTTACATTTTATATTACACTTACATGATATTGTAAAAAGTTGCCAAAAAAATTCTGTTTATAACTTTACTTCTGGAAACAGTGTTTACTCATCTCAAGAAAGGATTTCCAGAACTTTGGGTGACAATTCAGCAAAATTCTTGCATAACCTATAGGAGAATTGTTTACGTAAGCATCATAGCTTCAGTTTCAGGTAGCTTAAACAAGAAAAATATTGAGCCAAAATGTGATCTGGTTTCAGGTAGTTTAAATAATTGCAGACTTGTGGGGCCTTGCCAGGTCTTGTAATGCAGATGTTCAGATCAGTGATGATGTAGAAAGGATAAGACAGAGCTGCCTTGATGTAAAGCTTCATATTAGCTTTTAGTCTTTCTGCAAAGCTCCATTAACAGATTAACAGTGACAGAAAAATGTCTGTAGATAGTATAGATAGATATTTTTATGTCTCCATAAAGTTCACATATCATTAACTGAAAATGTAAGCACATCCCACATGAAAAAAATTTTCAGTATCTTAACAAATTTGTCAATGGATAACAAATTACTTACTTCTAGGTATTTTATACATCCAGTTGTTTGTAATGTTGAGTAAAAGTCTGAAGAAAGTTTTAAATAACATTTTTCAGTGGACTGCTTAACCATTTTCTACCATTTTCTGTCCTTTCCTGAGATGCTAGTTGTTACTAGCATTTCTGAATCAGAGGCAGTTCTGTCTAGCATCCATCACTGTTATTCTCGAATTCAGAAATTTGGTAAGAAGGCTGGTGTTAAGAGCTCCATCTCCCAAAGAGTTTGTACTGAGCTTCTAAATGCGTATGTTGTATATTGCTTCCCAGCCTCCTATGAAGACCAGTATTTCCGACTGCAGAGCAGACCAGGTAGCTGCTTTTCTTTCCTGCTAGAAGTAAGTAAGGTAGAGTAACTTCACCACCATATTTAACTCTTTGCTGTGGTTGTCTAAATAAAGTGCAAGCAACTAAGTCCGAAAGTATATGTGCATTTATACATATGCATACACAAACAAACATACTTCACATCTTTGTTCCTAAATGGAATACTTTGCTTTTAAAAACAAATTGCTTATAAATGAACAAAGATGCTGTGCATGTTAAAAAATACTGACGACTTTTCCTGCCACCTAGACCTGGAATAAGATGATTTCTATGGGTTTGTTGCTGTTGTTTTTATTTTTTTCATTAATTCGAAAATGTAAAAGCAGTTGTAAAGGGCTGAGGCTGTCAAGATAATCTTTATAGCCGTAATTCTTCAAACTGCTCATTCAGCTCATTAAATTAGTAACAAGGCCACAAAGAAATGCTAATTTGCTGTTTGAAAAAGATAAAAGTATTAAAGGTTTAGCCCTTACAAAGTTGTGTCTCTATTTAAGTTGTTGGAAAAAAGACACCTGACATCTACAGCTGATGAGTACAGCTGGATTTGAGAAACAAAGCTATTTTTCACATCACTTTTGTGTGGTTATTGATCCAAAGGCTTAGGTTCCAAGCGTAACCGAGATAACTCTTCTGCAGTTGGTGATACCAGATCTCTGCACTGGATCTCACAGCAGCACAAATCGTGATTGACAAATTCTGCACAGATTCAGACACAAAGGACAGTCATATTCTGTCAAATTAACCAGGGTGTGATCTGAAGTTTCTCAAGTTTGGTTATTCCTTGCCAAACAGCAGCGAAAACGAAGCCTGTTCTAAAGCCGGTCTCTACAAAGGCTGTTTTTAGATGAAAATTACGAGCTGGGCTCGCCGCTGAAAAAATAGCTTTGCTGGGTGCAACTGGGTGTTTGTGTTCCAACATGATTCCTTGCTTGTGTCAGCCTGTTGGCGATGCCGTACAGGGAACTGATTGAGCTGGCTGAAAAACAACCGGTTTTGGGGGGAGGAGGGAAGGCTATTCATTTTCATCCACATTAGTTTCCAATTCAGTACTAAAAGCCCTACTGTCAGGTTTCCTGTATTCTTGAAGCTGCCCTCTGAACAGCTCTGAAATTTAGAGATTCTTTATGTGCGTGCGTTAGCCCAACAACTCAGTCTGCCTCTGGACAGTGCAGTCATGTTACGTCCTTTCAGCAAGTCCTTATTCTGGCTCTGCAGCCCAGCAGGGCAACACAGAACCCCCCAAAAGGCGTGATTTGGACTGGAAAAAATTGCTAATTTACAAATCGTATTTTTTTTGGATGCTTTTTCTATTCAAGATTACACCACTGAAAAGTACAAGTTATTTCACTAAAAGTCATACTCCTTATTAGCTGTCTTGATGAAGGTAAGACTTCATCTTGAAAACCTTCCCTTCTGAAGCGATCGTGTTACACCGACTGGTTTGTTTCTGTGGGTCTGGAACAACAGAAGCAAACCAGGGCACGGGAGTCCATCAGTTGACTTGCAAATGTGAAACTCACTTCTGAAGAGAAGAGGGTAAAGCCACATCGTCCTCAAGAATGAAATGAGAAGTTCCTCAAGAATGATACGAGAACCCTAATTCTTCAATAGCCTCCCTCTGATAACACCAGAAATCTAAACTATACATGAAAGTAAGACAAAACAATGGGGAAAAAAAAAGGAGGAATAAAAATGGTGCGTATTTCCTACAATTTCTTTGTTACTGAAATACAAGAAACAAGATTTAAATGTTAATGTGAACTTTTTATCATTTCAGTTTATATTTAGATGTAATCAAGAAAACAAAAAATGTACTTTTGGTGCCATGCTTTTATTTAAATGAAAGGAAAAAACTACACTGTACCACATAAGTAGCAATGACAATATTTTACAGCACAGCATTTGAAAAAAATATGGAAGCTATGCTCCATAGAAGTGGACAAGTAAGCACACAATACACTGTACATTTTTCAACAGTGCCCATTAAATCATAATTAAATAGCTGAATTTGGCTTTAAACAGCCAAATAATAAAAACTAACAGTCATACTAACATTTAAAAAAAAAAAAAAAAGATTTCAGTAGCTATTATGACTGTTAGAATATGAAATTTTGCTCCAAAAACTAAGACGAGAGTTTGGCAATTCAGTCATAGCAACAATAATAATACCCCTGATGAAAGCACCAGTGTGTTCTGGAAAGGTCAGTGATAAATACTGGCCTTTATGGAAAGCTTCCTTTTTTTTTTTTTTTTTTTTCTTTTTTTAAACATGATCCCAACCAAAGATCCACTGTAATTAGAAAATTTGCAGGCTTAAAAAGGAAAAGCATATCTAGCTTTACTTTTCCTGTATTAAGTAAAACTTTATACTGCGAGCAATTAAATTTTCAACTGCATTATTCACATTCTACTTTTAGACATTGCACAAACCTTTAACCTGTTGACAAACGTAAATTTCGTAATACATTCAGATATATTTAAAATGACTCAAAGAATTCCTGTCACGTATTTAAGCTCACTTTGATTAGATGGATGCGTGTGTCTTTATAGTGTTGCAAATCTTCAGTTAAATCATAGTACAGATTTCAGAAATAAAAAGCCTCCCATGACAAAACTTCTTTTGAAGTTATTCACCGTATGTGTATCAGTTAATCCCAAACTCCTGGTTTCTTGAATCACTGTATATTATACACAGTTTCATATTGTTATTCAAGATGTTCCTACAATGGTATTTGTAGGAACTGTCTAACAGGCAGAATGTGCAAACCCTCTTTCCCCTTTATTAATATTATTTATATCCTATATACACAATATGTATACACTGGAAATATAAGAGTTACATATCCTGGTGATATACATGCAAACAGTAGGAATCAGCTAACCACAAATAGTTTTGAGCCACATACATATTAAACATGTATTTTAAAGTGTTTTTTTTCTTTTTTTTTTACAGTTTTAACAAATATACATAAATATAAGAACATAAATTACAGTAAAACTGACAGCATTTTTGAGAAAACGTTTATAACCCAGATGCATCGATGCCTAAGGCCTTATAATAATTTAAAAAAAAAAAAAAAGTACTGTTCTAAACTGCTTAATGACATCTCACTCCTGTGCATCTTTTATATGTCAATGAGTACATCGTAGTAGTGAGGCATAGTTTCTCTCAAAGCAATTTAATGAGAGAAATATGAACGTCGTGTTAGTCTCCCCATGAAACAGAATGGACTACATACTTAGAGCACAATACTGTCTTATGTTAATGTAGTTGTCACAACATTGAAACAGAACAGAATCACAAATCATTCAAGTCTTTTCCTGAGAATGAGATTATTTTTTTTTCCCCCAGCAAATCCTCTGGTGTACGTTATCAAAATAGCCACAGATTCAGGGGAGGCTTCAAGTTCGTAGTAGGTGGTTTGGTTTCTTTTTTTTTTCAGAACAGTGCTATGTAAAAAGCAAATTAGAAACAAACACTGAAACGGAATATTGATCTATAAAATAATCGAACACTGTTTTGAAATAAAATGCAGCCCTTTATAACTAATACTGAATATGCCTAGAGTTTGTTTTTGTGAATGGTCATTTAATAAATTTATTGAAAGGTCATTTAGGCTTTTTTGCCACCTGTGTTTAAAATAGCTAAGTGTCACAAGATATCATCTGTTAGATTGTGTCAAGAAAACAATTTACTAAGACACATTGAAAATTCTTATCAGATGTCTATTCCCTAGAAAACTGATATAAGTCTGAGCTGGCAGATCTGAAGGCAGGAAGAACAGAGAGTGGCCTGGATCTCAAAATCTATGGGAATTAGATACACGACTTCTGAAAGGTCTGTGACTTAGTGAATTCTGTGATTCTTCTGAGTATTTTTAGTGTTCTGTCAGGCAAACATCAGGGTTCTAGTTCTGAACGTTTCACAAGTTCCTGTTTCTTCCTTGGAGAAGCAGTACCTGACCGCGTGCTTGCTCTTCATCTGGACCAACGCAAAATAACGCACGTTTGCTTAAGCTGTTTGAGAGTTTTACTCTCAAACCATTTTACTTGCATTTTAATGGTATTATGAACATGCACATGGTCAGTCATTACATCTCAGATGGTAACTTACTGAAACAGGAATAATTGCATCACCTAACTATACCCTGAGTTTTTAAATAATTCAGTTGAAGGAAACTTCAAGCAGTTAAAAGGTTTTCCCTTTGCTGTTTAGCCTGTAAGCAAATCAGTATTATTTAATTGGAGAACAATTATAAATAATCAGGGGAACAAATCTTGATTTTGTTAGAGCACACAAAAAGGATCTTGCAGAACAGCCCTATTTGGCTGTTCTTCAGTGACATACAACTTATCATTTAGTCTTTGCTGAAAGTCAGTATGCAAAGTTCAATGGTATTGAGAATATTAACTATTTCTTTAGTGAAAGAAAAAAAATATTCCAAGACAAGCACAAATACATACATATAAGGCAACAGATGTAAAAAAACGTAGTTTGAGTCACTAAAGAGGAACATTCAGTGCTTCAGTGTATCTAATCAAAATACAGAGCAAATATACTCTATATATTGTATTAGCACATACAAATCTCCACACAAGTCAAACATTTCCGTAATCACTCGTAATTGTTCACCTAAGCGATAATCTTCTGCACTCCTAAACACTGTGTTTACATTCCAGTTGGACATGATAATAGAACTCGGTGTCCAGTTTTAAGAGTCTTGTTGGCAACTAGAAATCTATTTCCTATAGGCAGTAAAGACGAAGTGCAAGTTTACCATAATTGTCTGAAGCAAATGTTTTCCCATCTACTATGCCTTGGTCGGTAAAAGTTTCTTAGGAGTTACTGGTCTCTTGGTTTGCCACAAATGGCTGTGAATGGTAATCGCATCAACGCTGGCAGACAAAGTTTTAGCAGGTATGTGGCTAAATTGCTTCCTGTCAGAGTTGTATTTATACAGTCCCTCTATCATTTTCTTTGTGATAGATTTGGGACCTATTCCTGTTAATTTATTGATTTCTTCAGTATCAGGGCAGTATGTATACAGAGATCTGAACTGGCAGCCTGAATCCCGGAACAAGATTAAGAAATTATTGGCATCAGATTTTTCCATTTCCTTTAAAAGAAAGAAAGAAAAAAAAAAATCACAATATGAATTTTACATTGTAGTTAGAATACATTCTAATGGCTGGACTAGATGATCTGAAAGGTCCCTTCCAACCTCCATAATTCTACAATTCTATGACTGTCATTTTAAATTTGTTTTCTGTCAGAGCTGAAACTGATGTCTAACTCTGTCCACTAAAAGACCTTATTTCCAGTCATTAGAATTTGCTAAGCTTCACCTACCTGAATTTTGACAAAGTAGCTTGCTTTCTCAAGCAAAACCTTATTTATTTAGACAATGTGAGCTACACTTGTTTAGTTGTACCCCAAGAATAAACATCCTAACAATTTTTTTGTAGGCCAAATAAAACTTTTGATCCATTTCATCAGGCAGGTTGAATAGTTGTAAATTTGGGAACAGGAAATTTAGGTATGTCTAGATGTGCCTGAGAAATCCTCCAGTGCTCAAATGGGCTTTCAGTTATCCCTAAATCCATTCAAGTTTGGTCAAACCATGAAAGTCCACTGAAGTGTATGAAGCAAAGGCTCTTTATTAGCTGAAATTTTCAGACTCCCAACACAACTTCTATGGGACATGTGCCCTGAACACATACAGCTTCTACCAAGTGATGTATGCCACATCCAAGAGTTAAGCATGACCTTTTTATAGCCGTTCTTTCCTGGGATTTCTGGGGGTTATTATGCTCCCAGTTACTTGAACTGTAGAGGCTGTCTTTATTTCTTACTTGTTATTCCCAAAAAGTAGCTGGAAAGACAGAGAAGGGAGCATCTAAACATGAATTCAGATGAATTACAAAGAGAAGAAAGGGCAAGAAATACGGTTGTGAAATTTATTCCAGAAAACAAATTACATCCAAATTCCAAGTACCTGTGTTCTTTGATCTATTCAATCTGTCAAATTTGTCACAACTGGTAAAAGGAAAAGTCCTACTACTCTCAACCCTCAAACTCTGTGTTATTCCTTTTGCATGGAAACACACTGGTGCCTGAGTTTTCACCCTTAAAATATTTGTGCACCTTCAGAAAGATTTATACTAGCCTAAGAGAAAAGGCTGGAAGGCACCTTTCTGTAGCAGAAAGTCCGGAGTTTGCCCTACTACTTAGAAACTGGAGAAAAGCGTAGGAGGGATGCATTTCAGTTCTTTCTGTTCATGACTGAGCTGTGCTTTAGCTCTAAAGGTCCCAGTCTGAGGATCTGTATGTATAAGACTGATATTTTTCATGTTAGAGAAAATAGGTTTGTGAGCAAATTTTAAGAGTCTACATATTGAAGTTCCCACATTAAACAAGCAGTAACTATTAATTAACATGTCAATCAATTCAGCTTCCTGTGCTGCATGTACCATGCAACAGCTATTGTTTCTACAGTACTAGAGAACCCGTCTGCCTACACAGGAAGCAAGTCACACCAGTCACTCAAGCCTTTCTTCTAAGCACTAGCATAACCTCAGAATATTCCTTTCGATATTTGCATTTATACTTGAGTGTCCTTCTAATGCCTGACTCTGGTTTGACGTAGGTGTTTATGCTTTTAGGGGAAAAACACCCTTACCTCCAGTATCTTTTTCTTTTGACCTTCATTTACTTTTCCAGCCAGGCAGCAATGTGCCAGCGCATTCTGAATTATATACTTATTGGATTTTGCACTGGGTTCTTTGAAGAGCTTTGGTCCTATGGAGGAGGAATGACAAATCAGCAAAGTTAATCAATAAGCCAACAAAGAGTTACTTTAAATGCTGTGAAGCACTTCTAGTATAGATCTTTGCATGCATAAAAATACAAATCCAGGAATAAAATAGAATTAGGCTAGAGACCACAAATTTCACAAACAAGTAAAATGTCATTCTTTCAGCTGTTACTGAATTTGCTTACAAATGTCTTTCATTATTAAATCATTATTATTGGCAGTCTTCGTAAATATATTTTCTCTCAGAGGACCTTTTCTATGAACAACAAAACATTTTACATTTTCTAACTAAAATTTCAATCGTCCAGGAAGGAGAAAATTCCTTTTTTTTTTTTTTTTTAAACATCTACACCTGTGATTTGAAGGGTGGGAGGTAAAACAATGAAGCTAATTCAGTGCCTAAAGTAACTGTAGCCTGTCCACCTTGGAATTCTAGAAATGTTTTACCCAAATCCAGGGATAAAAGATCTGCCCTGACACTTCTCAGGTTGTTCTGTGTGTAAAAAGACTTGATTCATCTGGCTGAAGGAGAAATCTCCTCTGTTTTAATTTCTGAAATACACATGTACTTCTATCAAGACCATTCGAAAAAACCAACAAGTAAGAACCAATTCCGAGTCTTAGAAAGGAATACAATAAACTAGCAATTACCAATTAAATGTAAGATTAAATTTCACTTTGTCTATGCTTTGCGGGAAAAAAGCCTAGAATCAACACCAAGAAGCTGTAATTTGACTGACAGAATAAAGATACTAAAAATGTGAAAAAAAGCCTTCTGTTCCATTGTTAGGAATTGATATTGCTTCATTTAAAAATAGGTTTTACATAATCATTAAAAGATGATCTTCAGCACTATGGTTCTTCATGAGAAAACTCTGCAAGACCATGCAAGCAAAGTCTCACTATCCCTTCTGTAATTTAATTTGACATGCGTGTGGAACAAACTGATTGAAGTCTCACGATTTAAAAACAGGTAAGTACTTTTTGGTTCCCTGAATGAAGACTTTGCCTTTCCAGACTGTAGTCATTTCAGCAGAAAGGAGGTCAGATTCTTTTCAAAACAGACATTTGCCAGCATTGACAGAGCGATGCAAGTCCATCAATCAAACCCCATCTCCCTAAAAGCTTATTGAAAATACCTAACATTATTTTACTCTTTACCAAACAAAGCAGTATTAGGTGGGTGAAAATGGAGCTTTTATAACCCTGATGATGTAAGGTCTTTGTGGTATCACTGTATATTTGGAGAAAAGGGATGAAGATAACATTATTGTTTGATTTATAATATAATAAAAAATTAGAAGTCAGATTACGAAGTTTTTAATACACAACAAAGGATCTGTTTGGAAACAAAGGTTGCAGAATATTTAAATTCACATTACTAAGCAGATTTTTTTTCCTGTTGCAATTTGATTTTTGCTTTTTGTTATTCTGTTCTAAAGTGAGCTTAAGTTTCACCTCTCGCCTTGCTAGAGAGAACACTGAAGTGCACAGTGATCTGTGCTATATTATATATATATATCAATATAATATATTGATTATTGATATATAATTGATTGATTATTGATATATAATATCAATATATATATTGATATTTGTGCTAATATCAAATAGCATTTGCTATTCTGAGCCTTACTGCAGTTTGTTACGGTTATCACAAAGGCTACTGAGTCAGTACTTTTATTTTGGATTTAAAATTTTAACCTTCTATTATTACCATGTTTTTCAAAGGAGGTGAAAGTAACATTTCTATGAAAGCATCCTCAATCAAGTTTTAGGAAACTTTTCATGCATACAGCCACTAATAGCCAGGTACTTTTCTGAGTATTGTCGCCACTGACCTGTGTATTCTGTAGCAGAGGCAACTGAGGAAGTTGTAGATGCATTTTCCCAATCTTTTTCTCCATTACGACTACCACAGCGACTTGGAGATAAAAATCCTTCCACAGACTCAGACCTAAACATTAATTTTAAAATCTATTAAAAAAAATTACAGTGTTCAGCAGAGAAGCATTCTAATATGAAAGGAAGGAAAACTGTATTAAAGTTTTGTATGTAAAAACCAAAAAGTTGGTCCTTAAGACATCAAGGAAATTGAAAAGTCAACTGAAACCAGCTGCAAGCATGTCGAGAGTGACCATGGTAACATGACGTGATATTGTAACATGCCGTACTCCCCAACCTCCTTTTCCTAGTTTGCCATTCTTCCCTGTTTCTTTTCTATACAAAAAAAAATTAGTATTTCTCTGAATATAATTAAGTAGTTACACAGAAAGAATAATTTTCCTCTGAATTCTATTATAGATTTTGTATATAGGACTAAGAATTTTCTGTTATTTTTATCTCTTTTTATTTCATTTTCAGGTGATTTTTTAATGCAAAATAAACTCTGGTGTTTGGAAGAGCCTGAAGTCCTAGTGAACATTTAATACTGCCCTGTACAACTGCTAAGGGAAAAAAATAAAAACCAGACAAAAAGCTTCTGTATTAAAAAAAGAAAAGAAGCTAGGTAGCTACACGTAGCACACAGGTTTAATAAAACATTCACAAGTTGAGACTTAAATACAAGCAGGTGAATTAAAGACGCTGTGTGAACAGCATTTTGCCTTGACCTCATTTATAGCTGCCCAACTGGTTTACTTAGTAAAATTTGTGAAACAAATGATCATGGCTTAGTTCCCTAACGCCTGACAGTGGAAACTATCAATGTCTCAAATCAGGAAAACAGACCTGTTCTTGGAGTACACAATATATATATACATTACCTCTTTAAAATTCATGCTAGTTTTACATAGCTGATTACCGACTTTTATTAAATGAAATAGTTATTGTAGCTTTACCTTGGTGTTCTCTTGCCTGACTGCACACTCTCATTGTCCCCTGTATTCAGCGATGCCAATGAAAGACTAGATACTGAAAAAACACGATAAAGCTGTGAACCTGGATAAAAACAAAGTTAAGGCTTATAAACCTATGCAAGTAGTAGAGTCTGTTCATTAGACCCAACACCAGCATCAGAAAGTCGGTAAGAGCTTTTATATAGGAGCCTCTCAGAGCCGTACATGATATACCTGCATGCGTATGCGGTGCATTTCAGCTAAACGCCTGCTGGCACCCAGGCTTTCGCAGCCCCCTGGGATGGCCTCAGACTAAGCATTAATGTGAAGCACGGACATGGGAATATTGGCACCATGCAAATCAAAGAATGTAATCAAAGTTAATAAGCCCTTATGAAAGGGAGCTTAAGAGATTTAATTTAAAGCTTGGGATAGATTCTTGGAAGGTGTTAAGGGAACACTTTAAATTACATGGGAAGATGGAGGGAAGCAGCTAGAGAAGATGCAGCAGAATACCAAGGATATACGGTGCTGTAACAAAAAGGATCACCGAGCAGTCTGGTTAATTTTTCTAATTGTAAATTGGCAGTACTTCTTCCAATCGTTACTACAGCTATGTGATATCTAAAAGAATGCTAAGTTGCTCCACATGATTAGTGTTGCTGTGTTAACAACTATACATGCAATAGGTGAGTGAAATAGAAAAACCCATGAAATATAAAAGTAACTATTTTAACTTTGTCTGTATTAAGCAGGAGTTTAAGCACTCTCACCTCATAATCACCATTTTATTTATCAATCTCTTATCTCCCAACTTTTATTCGTTCTTAGCTCTACAGGTGCAAGAAGATTCGTGAAGAATACATGGGTGTGTACGGAACTTGCAACACAGGTTGGTGCTTCCACTGGGTTTTCATACAGTTAACCTTTTTGTTTGTTGATATATATGCACGCGTGCATAGCAGGTAAGTGACATTCACCTTTTCATTTCTATTGGCAAATTTTGCTTTCCAGTTTGGTCACGTGCAGCTTCAATTTAGCACAAGACACCAATAAATGCACGTGCTGGTTAGTACCAAAAAACAAGCTGGTGTTTTAGCATGAACAGACTCCTTTTCCACACAAACATTTGTTACCTGGTGGACCTTTGATTGGGGTCTTAGGTGATTCAATATGATCTCTATGAATAGATTTTGGACGTGGCTTTTTTTGTTTGATTGAGAGGGAACGTGGCTTTATGACAGTATCCATATCTTCCATAAGCTTTAGTTGTTTCCTTCTCATATATTCCTGCTTAATGAATTCTCGCCGTGCTCGTTCATCCTCCTTTTTCTGACGTTCTTCTTCTGTTTTGCGTCTACAAAAATTATTGAATAAATTCAGGAGTAGAACCTTTCCAAATTAACAGTTTTAGCTAGCACAGTGAGGACAACACAGGGATCAGACTTTTTTGAACTTTAGAGTTCTCAGACATCAGGAAGAGGAACTTGCTTTTTTTACAATTTTCAGACAGTTTAAACTTTTTGTGATACTGTTACTAGTAAAATCAAAGCCGTGTTTATGATGGAGCATTGTGCATTTGTGCAGAAAGAAGCCCAGAGCGACAGGCTCTCCCTCAGAATATAAAGTGCAGGGCAGGGTATCGCACTGAGGAGCTTCACTCAGGCCAGCAGGGCTCATATGTTGAATCTGAGCTAGAGACTGATGCCACCTGCTGATTTTGCAGGACCAGCTGCCATGTGTCCTCAGCTGGGCTCCTCAGCACATCTGGCTCTAGGATTAAATAGCGTGGATATTAAGATGCAATTGACATAGAAGTTACACTTTTAACTTAACCAGACATTTTTACATCCACCGTTACTGATCATTTGGATCAAGACACGTAGTTTTACCTTGTCTCTTCCTTCTTATGCTCTAGTTCCGCTTCCAGCTGCTGCTTTCGAAGCAGAGTCTCTCTTTCCCTTCTCAAACGCTTCTCCAACAATGCTGCTCGTTTCATCGCCATATCGTTTTCTGCCTTTTGATCATCCTAGCAGCAAGTGTTTGAAGGGAAATGACCCAAAAAATGTTAAGATCTCTGAATTCAGCAACTGATTTTTGCCAAGTCATTAGACACTTAATTCTGTATACTGGGTTGCTATATCCTAACAGTATTTGAAATAAGTTTATTTAAGAAGATTTTTCTTAAGACTATTAAAAGCTTTTCATAAAGGAATTTTTCCTTCCTAAGTCAAACATAAAATTCTACACTGACATAAGAAAACTTGCTAAGTGAAATATTTTAGTTTAGAGTCAAATCCCACACTACATAAACTTCTATATTCAGCTTCAGAAGATTCTATGTATATGGAGATGAAAGTAATTTATCACAAAAAGCAATAACTGTGCAGCATATAAAGTAACTTCTGCTGATTGAGCCAGGTTTTTTGTTAGAACTGAGGAATGCTTCCAGACAAACAAGGTGCATCTCAGATACATGTTATGAGATTTTGGGGTATTCCAAGATGGAAATTCAAAATCTTGATGGCTTTCAGTGTCTAAACAACAGGGAGTGCTCCCAAATACCAACTTCAAAAGGGAGTCTCGGGAAGACTGCATTTCCTTAGCCAGCCAAGAGAAGGAAAAAGGCTCTCCAAAGTGCAACTCAGAGACATTCAACATTTAAAAAAACCCAACCCAACACAGGCTGTTATGTACTTTAAAAACTTTTAGTTAAATTTGGGAGCGGGTTAGGGAAGTAAGGATGAGATGTGAGCATGTTTAATTAAGGTGACCAAAGCTTATGTTAAAAATAAACCTACATTCAGCGTGCATCATCCTCACCAAAAACTCCAAGCCCTCTTCTACAACTATGAATGGAAATGGATACTCTGGCATGCTCACAACTGCAGTATGGTAGAATCTCACCACTCTCATGATGCCAAATTAATCATCAAGTGCAAGAGATATGCTTCTACATTTAGAGTTGCAGAACCATCTGCTTTGACTTCAAGGCAAGTTATCACTGAAATCCATATCTGAACTAAGAAGTTTCCTTTCGAATGAAGCTTAATAGCAGACAAACACATCCACTAGTTCTCTTACCTTAAAAAAGAATCCACAACACACTTTCTGGTCATCCTCAAATTGCTCTCTATCACTCTCACCTTCGTATTTCTCAACAGATACTTCATTTTTTTCTGGTGGCTTCAAATCTGACAGGGAGACTTCAATTAAGTTAGCTGTTTTGGGAGCTGGTGCTGGCAAAATTGGTTGGCTTAGCTGATCTTCATTTGGAGTGAGGCAGACAGTTTCTGTGATAGGCTGAGATAATACTTCAGAAACATTAGATTCAATAGGCTTAATCTCCTTTTCCTCCAACTTCTGTTCACATTGTTTCAGCAATTTTGGTCCTTCTTCTTTTGCTACCTCTTCTGTAGGCTTCGCTTCCTTCAAAAGATTTCCCTTTAACTGAGGTTCGTCTATATGTTCACCATCATCTCCAAAGCAAACAAAGGACCTAGTTTGAATGGGAACCTGACTTGGAGAAAATCTCCTCAAACGAGGAAGACTATCCACAGACCGTGGGGCAGTCAAGGTACGATTTAGAGGTGTTATTTTCAGTTCATTTGGCCTAGGAGTCCTTTGCATTTTAATGTGAAAAGAGGCATTCTTCCTGTTGGAAGACTGTGGAGACTGATGTGTAGAGCGAGGAGATTCTTGAGAGAAAGGTGCAACAGGAGATGGAGCTCCCATTTGCCTTGATGAAGACTTAAAGTCCCGAATCTGCTTCTGAGGAGAAGGCTGAGGAGGAGAAATAACCCAAGCCTGTTGCTCTCTCATCTGCATCAACATCTCCTGTTGAAGGGATAGACGTTGCATTTCTTGTTGTAGAAAGTGTAGCGAAGAGTTTAGTTTTTCAATAGATTTTGTATATTCTAAGATATCTCCTTCACTAAAATTTTCTTCTGAGGGACTTGCTAAATTCCATTGCTTTTCAGCATCCATAGAAGTAGCAGGAGATTTTAACCATTTGCTGTGAGAATTTTCAGGGTTTTCTTTTAGCAATTCTGAAGTCTTACTAGTTTGCTCATCTGATTTTTCAGTTTCTTTTTCTTTCAACCGATTAGTGTCAGTGAATACCTTCTCATCTTCAGCTCCTGCTGCCTCTTCTCGGAGAGGTGATACTCCGTCACCTTTCTTTTTCACAACATTAAGAAACGCTGTTCTTCCCATTTTCTGCCGCTGCTTTGTGAATGCAGCTTCAACTTTCTTCTTCTGTGCTTCAATGGCTCGCCTCTTTTCCTCTAGCTTCATCCTAAGATGTACCATTTCGGAAGCCAGTAACTGTGTAGTGTCTCTTCCTTGAGGAACAGATGCCTCCTCGGGAATATGAGTCCAAGCAACCACATGAGGGATATTCAGCTCAGAACCTTCTGGTGTGGTTTTCTGAGAACTGCTTCCACTGCTTCTACTATCTGTGTGATTCAACTTCCTGAATTTCTGCTCTGCAAAGCTAGTCATTTTAACCCCTGAACTTGAAGAAGCACTGCTGCCTGCCTGTGATTTAGTACTTACTGAGCTGGGACAGGGACTTAATTGATCTCTGTGATTGCCAGCTCGCATGTCATAATCCTGGAGAAATTTAGATGGTTCTTCCATGTCAGAGTCCATGCTTACAGTATAATCTCTCAAAGAAGAATCCTCATCCATTGTCTCTGGAATATCTTCTGAAGGGACATGTATTCCGGTATCTACTTCTGTATTGTCAGTCACAGGACTTAGAGCACCTTTTGTGTCTGTAATTATATCAGGGGTAGACTGATTTGGTTTAATGTTCGAATTCAAGATGCTCATTTCCTGATTGTGAAGAAAGAACCCATTTGTAATTTGGTCTGATTGGATAACTCTGGGAGATCTTTCAGTGTCATGAATTATCTGTAAAGCCTCTTCAATGGTTGGTGTCTCAATCTGATTGCCAAAATCATCCAGGACTGCCCTGTTTTGCAGAGCTCCATTTGGAAACCTGTAGCGGCTGCTCTCATTGGCATTTTTTTGATTTGTGCGAAGAGATTGACTGGTCTTTGTCTCTTTATGAACTATTGTGTCCTTTTCCTCTTCAATATCTTGATTTTCCTCTTCTCCATTTACTGGTTTGAATGACAGATTTTTTCTAATATGTTTGGGCACACGGTTGATGTTTACTGTAAGGCCTTCATTGCTCACAGATCTAGTCATTCCTCTGTTTGGAGCAGATACTGGAATGCTTTTTTCTTTGTCAAAAGAAATGTCAAATGAAACTCCATGCAATGATGACCTGATAGAGATTAGAATAAAGGAAATAACTGAGCAACTCATGATTAATAATAATGAAATATTCACATTCAGTCATTCTGTTTTAAAATTATTTTAAGATTGTAGTATTAAAGGCATTGTTAAGTGTACTGTATTTTGGCTAGCTTCAAACATAATATAAAAATATATACATATATATAAATACTTCTATTTAATAAAGAGATACAGATACATTAAAAGAAATATGCACATTCAAAGAGAATATAAAAACATTTTCTTCAGACAGCCAACACTTTTTATTACTTTGGAATCAATTCTGTGCATTTTAGGAATATAGGAATTGCCATAGTAGATCAGAAGAAAGGTGTGAAAAGAGACACAATTTATACTTTCTAAATGACCCACCACTATAACTCTTACCATTTCAACTTTAGTTTACACCCTACAGATTAAGAGTTTATTATCAGTCTAACTGAAAACCAAGACATCCAACCTGACTATTCTTGCTATCGACAAAATAATACAAGTTTAAATACTGAGCTCATTAGCCATTTTACTCTTACCACTTTTAGCTGATTGCAATGAATGAAGGTGAACATATTTAATGTCAATAATTTAAATATCTAAAATACACCTCATTTCAATATGAAAAATAGATTTATTCCTGAATTTTTTTTTCCGATTTCAGAGTTCTTAATCCATAATACAGTTTCTCTGTCTTTTTCTATTTTTGCATGTTGCTTACAAGAATTCCTGTTACAGGATTCTGAAAATCCAAACCACAATGGAGCATTTATGCTATTTATAATAATTAATAAACAATAATTTTTTAACCAAGTCCTGTGGTAAGACCCCTTACCTTTTTTCTTTGGGCCATGTCCCTACATGCCCATCTACATAAGACATTGATGAGGACCTTCTGATGATTCCTAAGTGAAATTAAAATAGAACCCAAGGTAACTACTAGGAAAAAATATTTTAACCTCCTGTTGCTTTAACAAATTAGTTTGCTTCACTAGTTAGAACACTTTAATGGCAAAAAAAAAAGAAGTGGTTTTATACTGAGAATACAAGTAGCCCAACTGAGTCAATTTCATCCTGAATATATATTATACACCTCATGCCTCAAGGAATTTACTATTGAGTAAAATATACTACAAATATGTGTTGTAAGCCATATTCCACAGAATCAAAACAGAAGTAAAATTTAAAAATATACACAATATAAGAGGTACAAAATCAAACTTCCCATTTGTACATTTTATAAATTACAGGACCTATTCATTCGCCTTTCATATAAAGCTCTCCCAGTAATTTCTGCATAAATAACGTTTGAATAAATATAAGCAAGACAGCAATTTACTCAGAAGACAACACTTTGTCTCAATGTCTCTTCCACCCATTTGTAAATTGTTACCTGGAACAGATGAATAAGGCTGCTGGGGTGTATGCAGTTGGTGAGATGGCTTATAAGTTGGACTTTCCAATCTACAAAGCAAGAGACATAAACTTAGAAGTAATACATCAAAAAGCGACATTACAAAAGGGCAACCAGACCTCATATCCTGGGCCAACACAAAAACAGATTTCTTTTTTTTGTGACAGGAAAGAAAGTGAGGTGTGATTATCTTCTTGAAATATTAATTTATTAAGTAAAAAAAGAACACTGTTATTACCCTTAACTGGACCTAATGCAGAAAAGTCGGTATGTCAAAAATTCAAAAAGGTTTTTCTCCCATACAAATGGCCACAGAGCGGTGTTAGTTTTGTTAACATACTTGTCTCCTGACTTTTTTTCATGTAAATATCATTATTGGAAAGTTCTCATTTTTAGGTTTGATTTTAGGAAAAGAACCAAACATAAATATGAACAAAGGCAGTTCCTAGTGCCTCAAAACTGAGTGACTGCAGCTGATATCACCTACTTTTCATGCATGTCTTTTCAGTTGCTTAGTCTGAAACTTCTACTTTGTGTCTGGACTGCAACATGCACTAGAACTGGATAAAGGAGATTTTGTGATAAACATGATTTTATAAACACAAAAAATACATTCACTATATTTTTTTTTACAAAGATTTTCTCCACTTCTCCTTACAACAGATACTTTTTCTGGTTCATAGAGAAGGACTGTAATAGACTAGCTGTGTTAATTCAGAAAAGCATTAACATAATTCAATGTTTTGGTCAAGGTGCTTCTTCATGATCAGAACAAAGACACATGCACAAAGAAGCATGCATTTGTATGTAAAACACTTCTAAAGAAGCCAGACTTCAAAAACATGCTGGATTAAATCCTTTCACGTTTTGAATTTTGTTCACTAAGCTGAAGAGCAAAATCCCAACTCCCTTTTTTCAATCAGTAATTTTCAAAATACTTGTCTAGTGCTTCTATAAACAGTATGCTCTAGAAGTGTGTTTAATTAATATTTCTGGGAAGCATACTCACCTCAATTTAAGAAAAATATTGTTGTTTTACAATCTACTTTTGTAGCATCTTTCATAAGTATATATTAATTATTTAAAATAGGTTCTCAAATTGCTGATTTTTTTGTATTAATAACACTACACACTAGCTCCATGACATATCTGTTTTAAATGGCATTTGAGATATCTGTGAAAATTTAAAAACCAGAGATACAATCTCTATAAGTTATCTTAAAAGCATGCTTTCAAAATTTCATCCAACAGCCTGTGAAAATTTGCTACCACAAATAAAAATCTATACAATTCATTTTCCCTCAAGAAAAGACTGATTTTGGCACCATAACCATGATTCCATGGCAACCTCAGACATCATAACTGCTTGCCGCCACAGTCCCACTCCCTCCTCTGCGCTGGATTTGGCTCTCCATCCAATCCTCTGAGTCATTTCAACAAGCTAAGCCAACAGAAAAACATTCACTTTTTCCAACCAGTTTAGATTTTTCCGTCTTTGTGGGCTGAAATGACAATGTCAAACCCTCAAGGGATCTAAAGGGGGCAAGAATGTACAGTCTGGACAAGGAAGAAGGCCAGGACCGTGACATGCTGCAGTCAGGTCTGTTCTGCCAGGGAACCTGCAGCCTGTGTGTTAGATTCCTGCCATCTCAGATAACGTCTTAGCCCCTCCTTTGTCCTACAATGCAGCGGAGTATCATCAAGTTGGATGAAACACACTGGTTTATGAGGAAAGATACAACTCTTTCTATTACTCATGGATTGCTCTCACAATACTCCGACACAAAACCATATCTGTCACTTGGACAGACACTAGAACAGCCTTGTGATGAGCTAGTACAATATGCAATCCCCACCCATAAGGGATTTACAATGATTTTTACTATATCTCGGAACGTGTCTCAGGAAACATAAGCAATATTACAAAACACATTGGTGGCCACTTACAGACTTAATAGTTAAATTTGGAATGGTAATGGCACTAAGAAGCATAAAAACTTTTCTTAAATGTTTATGAATTTAATTCAGATGCTTATCACAAAACTTCCAATCAGTCCTCTTCAGTTTAGAAGCCAAAACCACGTGCACAGACAAAACATGCATTTAGAATGCATTTAGAAAAAAGTAGATTTGGATGAAAAAACCACTATGTTACTGACAGAATTCGTCAGTACTTTTTTTTCTTATTTTTATTTTTTACACAGTCATCAAAGCTACAGATAAACTTCTCTTGTGTTGTTGTCCACTATTCATCTACTAACTACATTTAAAGAAAATCTTCCCCACAGTGATCACTACAGCACAAGAGTAAGTATGACACGGAACTCTGTTTCTTTAGTTTAATTTGGTTTTAAGCGTAACTGACATACGATCTACTATCTTCACATAACTTCTAAAAGATAAATTACTGAAGTTTTTTTCATGAAGGGCTCTAGAAGGGGGACATCAGGTTGGAAGCTGCATGCCAACAGTGATTTTTACTGCAAACCTTTCTTTGTTCTGTAGGACAGTTGTAGTTACAAGCCCTTTGTTGGACTGCCTGCAGGGGCTTTCCAAGGTGCAAATGGCCTTGGGAACTCCTGTTCCAAAAGATACACGCAAAACTACCGTTTCTTGTTCTCCTGGTTTATATGCTCAGTTTACACTAAAATAACTTCATTGTCTACAAGGGAAACACTTCAGACATACACAGGAAAGAGAGATTCGGAATCACAGCATTTAATGATATTAAGAAATACTACTCCCTGATTAAAGTCAGCATAGATTCCTAAACACTAAAAAAGAAAACCAAACCCCAAAACCAACCAAACATCTCCCACTGTTGAAAGCCCCATCCAAAAACAACAGAAAAGGCCAAGTAGGATTAGTTGGGTTGGCAACTAACAACTTGCTGAATATCCAATTAAAATGCTAATTTTATCCTTTTCTTGTATGCCAGTTCAGACACAACCAATAACCTTTGCCCCCAAATTATAAATATAATGCTATGCTACCCCTCATCCACCATGTTCAGATCAGATCTGAAGGCCTTCTTTAGCCTGTCAAGAGAAAGATTAAAAAGGAGGCCTAATGTGCAATATCTTCCTCTTATCAAATGTACAATCAGCTGAAGAACACAAGGGAAACAGGATGTTTTTATATTGCTTCCAAAGCTGTAACAGTAATACTAAAAATAATGTTCCACATATATTTACCAAAAAAATACAAAAAATACGAAACATTTAATAAAACTGTTAGCTTTCCATTCTTGATGTTCATAAGACTTGGGAAATTCATCATAGCCTAAGTATTTATTTTTACCTATTTGACTTTCATGGTACTTTAACATAATCAGACCAAATTAAAACCATCATTCAGTAGTTTTCTTGCTCCTATCTTAGTTTACTTCCTTCACCATTTTTGGAAAATTTGCTGCGAATTCTGGAAAAGTAGCTCTTTCAGATCAGACTTAGTCAGTAGTGGGTTCTCCCACAAAATTCTACAGATTATATTTGGTATCTCAATCCTTGAGCATTGCAAAAAGGCAACAAAACTAAATAAAATAACCCCTATGTTTAATTTTGAACAGAAAGGAGAAGATCGTGAAACAGTACTAGTGATTCTCTGACACTACCTGGCTACGAAGTCAGAACCAGATGGGCCATCCACATAATTTCTTCTGTTCGCATTCAAGCCGTGAGCAGAAGCTGCGTCTTTTGCAGGTTCAGCTGCCAGGAAAAACAAAGCTCAAATTATTATACTTTAGTATTCAGTTCAAATCCATAGTAGAAAAGCTCTCTGAAATAATCTGAAGCAATGATTTCCAAAGATTCAAAGAATTTTTATTGGTTCCATTATTTAGATTAAACCCCCGTCACTTCCTTTCAGGGTTACGTCATCCAAAGTTCCCATATCAGCACTAATTAAGGGAATAGAGAATGACAAAAAAGACGAGAAAAGGCAAGGGAAGAAATAATAAAGAAAAAAAAAAAAAAAAAGAAAGCCACAAAAGCAAGCAATCTTTTTAGCAAAAATTAGTATTTTTCTCCTGGAAGAAATTTTTCTGATAAAACCTTTTCCCCCCCAAACACTTAGACTGACTTTTCAGCTAGAAAATTGTATTTTGGTCATATCCTAAAATAGTTAGCAATATTTAAAAGATTTAAATCTGATTTGTATGTACTACAAAGCATATAAATGAAAAAAGAGATAAAGGCCACACAATGAAAGTCTCTTCCTAGCTAGGAAGGATAATCACAGCACTACTGTAGGAATGTTTAAATTACTGTGACTCTGTACTCATTAGCTGATCTCTAGATCTACCTGAGAGGTGGTTTTTTAAATTTTAGAATTTACTGATAGAAGACACTGCATTTGCACTCAGCTACAAAATGCAAATGTACAATTAACTATCTGTCCACTTTCCCAAGATTTATGTTCCTTTCTCTTGGTATCTTCTCAGCAATACGAGCTCTTCAGGCTAAATTCTGTTCTCTGCTCCTTATTATGTTTGTAATCCCTGCATGGGCATAAATGGATTCTAGGCTTGTTTAGGTCAGGAAAATTTGCAAGTGATTATACCACAACAATTTAAATGAGTTTTTGGTAATAAACAACAAAATCTAATTATGATTTATGAGATGAGATGAAGATTAACACAAGTAAAGAGTACTTTGCTCCTTCTTTAAGGGGGTTGTACACTGCCAAATCCTGTTAACTAAAATATTCATTGTATTTGTGAACACAATGGCAATCTGTACACACACATACTAAAAACCCAATCCTTAATGTAATTACCTTGGGGATGCACAACAACACGAGGTTGTACAAATGATGGCTTCACCACTTCAAACCACCAGAACAATTCTGCCATGAACACCATGTAGTTGCTCTACAAAAAAAGCAAACAAACAAAAAAGAGAAATTAATTTATGCCAAAACATAAGCCTGCAAATGAATAGACTAAGCAGCATTCAGGATATGCCTCTGCATTTCAACCAGTTTACAATCTCTTCTCTACTGATTTCTTAGAAAATGAGATCAGCAAGACCAATCTGTAGCACCAATATCTAACACACATAACTTCACCAGACTGTAACTGTTTGGGTTGAAATGTTTCATAATAAGCATATGCTGAGGCCTGATGTCCTGCAGGCAGGGCAGAGAGGTACAGGATAGTTGGAAAATGATGCTTGTCAAATAGATTAGCTATTTCCATAACAAAGAATAGTGAAAAGCCCATTATTCTGCAAGGTTAGGCAATACAATTTTCAGAGCTTTTTAACATGAAAAACTCTGGTAGCCCTTAGTTTCAGTGTAGGAACTTAGATGCTGATTTAGGCTTTTGTGTCAGGTATGTGCTTTTTGCCACATTTGTGACGATCTACCCAAATTTACAAGTCTTTCCTGCAAAATGAAAACCAGCAGAAGCCTTTGTTCAATGCAGGTCAGAATGAGAAGTTTTTACCTCCAAAGGTAACATGCTTAACATGTTGTTCATGTATCTCCCTACTGTATTTTCCCAACGCAGCTATGAAACACACAAGTGTGGCAGCCATCAGATTTAACACAAGGGGAAAAACAGGTGAAAAGGAAGAAAAAACTGGTGATATAAACTGCAACAACAACAAAAAATCAATAGAAAAACCAGGCAGAAGCAATAGCAGCAATTTCTGCTGCAAGAGTCTATAATAAGGAGTGCCAAAAGACCAGGAGTTTTGTTGACTACAAAGGGCGAAGAGTTCAGAGGCCAAATGACCACAGACCAAAGCCGCACATCCATATGGTTCAGTGCTACTCCCTGCCTAGAAATACCAACTGCATGAGATCAGCGGGCATCTAGGCCTGAGCTGGCACAAGCAGATGCACGGACTCCTGTCACCAGTCTTACCAAGTCTGAAAATGTGAACAACGTAAACCTCTACTGACACACTGAACTGGGAAACCATCATTAAACAACTTTTTAGAACAGTTTGCTTAAAAGAAGTCTTTCTGCAATAAAACCTAATAATGTCTAGCTAATAACACTTACAAAAGCAACTGCCCCCTTAATCACCTTTTTCATGTCATTAAAACTCCACTTTATGCTATTTTCATTTAACATTTCATACAGCTTAAATGGGAAAATGTAAATTAACAAACTTATTGGTTTAATTTCTACAAACTGACAACAACATCAAGAGCATTTGCAACTTATAAACTAATGTTGGAACACAGATCAACATACATGTTATTGCTTTTCTGAAGGATTTTTGAGGAGTGAGGGGTATTTAATATCAGCTAACAATTTGCAGAGTTATGAGAGTACAGCAAGTGATTTAACTGTCAGTTCTTTAACAAAAATCAAATTCCGAGAAAGTAAAACCAGTGGTACAAGGTTTATAGTTTAACTTTTTCTTTGTCCAATGAAAAATTTTCTGGTTGATTCAGGCATATGTGGCTGTGAAGTCTAAGCCCCTGGTGCCAATTCACCAGCTAGAGCAGGAAAATCTAAGTAGGAAGATGAAGCTTTTTGTGATCCAGGAGCAAAGAGAACTGGATGGGCCCATTAACTTTCCACTGCATAACAACATAAATAGGCAAGATTGCTCACATTCAATATTTAACTGTATATTTGAGCACACCTGGTATACGCTGACAGAGGATGTATCCAGACTATGTGAGACTTCCATTTAAGACTTCTTTTGACAGATCCACTATGTTTTAAGTTCCTCAAACATGAAATTCCATCGTTGCATTAATTTTGTTGCCTTAAAAATGTGTACCTCAAATCTTTTGAGTATGAGCGAATGTTTGACAAAAATTCTAAACAAAATGTCAGTATATTTCAGAAACAACCCACAGGCACTAGGGGTAAGAACACCTTTTTAGAATAAACAAAAATTTATAACAAAAATGCTTATTATTAAGTGAGATAACCAAAATTCTGTGTCAGCTTATTTTTCCAAAAATCACCAAAGTATTTACTGAAGTAAAAATGGAACTGTTGGCTACACAACTTGCTTAGGACTGAGGCTACTTGATGTTTTATGGTGATGCATCATGATGGAAACTGCATTTTCTCACAAGTTATTTTTAGTCAGAAAGGGATGTTAATAATAATGATCAAAGGGGAAGACTGATGATATGTAACTTAGTTTTTTGGAAAAAACTAACTGTGGGTCTGTAATAATCCTGCTACCCAGGGCTAGAAAGAAATGTAGGTATTTCCACAGATTTTGCCTTGATTATGCCAATAAAAGTTGTAGTAGCTCATCACATCATTATCACATGCACTTATACACAAAAATATTCAGAAGCATTTTAAAATATTCAGAAGCATTTTAACAGTACTAAAAAAAAATAACTAAGCTCTGAGGACTTCAGACTGGCTCAAAAATCACTGAACGGCAGATGGCAGACTTGCAGCTTCACAGATGCTTTTATTTGCTGAGTGCTCTGATTTAATTTTTTCACTTTGATATTTGCAGATTGTTCATTAGTTGTATGTAGTCAGCTGTACTACTGGTTACATTTCACCTATCATATCTTCTGGCACTGTACAATAAAAATCCTTCTGTTCTAACAGATTTTGGAAGACCATCTTTTGGAATAAAAAAATTTCTCATATTCTGAGTATAAATTGTAAAGTCATTTCTTGCTTCTGTTTCAAAGGGAGATATAAGATAGCTTGTTTTATAAAATTTTATACAAAAAATTTATTTTCTTTAATATATCTATTTCCCTTCCACAATTTTAAAAACACAACTAATTTTTAAATCAAATTGACTAAAAAAAATAGTATGTTTAATCTTGCCACTTAAAATAAATTATATCCTTCTCATATTTAAAGGTTTTAGATCTGCATCTTTATACAAAAACAACTACAAGGTCATATACACAAATAATTTGTAAACAGGCTTGAATCCAAGATGCCATAGATGCTTTTAGTAATTTTCTCAAAATGAGCATAAAAATACACTGTATCATGAAGCACATTAAAATCTCTTTCCTGGCCTGTTCAGTAGGCTAGGAAATTAAGTTACCTCAAACGCAAATCCACAGTTTTTATGTTATAAAAGTGCCAACAGAAATGCGTCAAGACTGAAGAAAATTGGAATGTTTCAAACTCTCTGGAGAAGGCCAAATTACATTTCTGCGTATGATCCATGCACTACCAGTTTGTCTCATCTCCTGCCACAGGTTAATAAATGCCACAACAACTCCAGTTGAAAACTCCAGTATATCTTGTTTCAGACCAGAACAAAGAAGTGGGGAAACTGGCTGATTAACATCAGCGAAAGCAAACCACACCGCTTCCCTTTAAATAACATCAGGAACATTTGGTCCCTCTCAGGAGAGAAATCTTCTATTAAAGAACTGTTCCCTGGTTGCATCTTCCTTTTTACTCCCGATCCTGAATCCTTTTAAACGAGACAGATGGGAATCAAATTCCTGGACTGACTCCCACCACACATACCCACCATACGTACCTAAGTGCCTCACCAAACACAGCCAGCTGCTCTCCCAGGTCCCCCAGGAGTCCATATGCACGCTTGCAGGGACTTCAACTGCAAACTCAGGCTTGGGTTAGCAGCCTGATTGGCAGTGGCTTGTTTCATTGACATTGGAGGGAAAGCTCTACAACACTTGTGGACGTCACATAGTCCTTAATTTCTAGGATTTCTCTATGTGACGTATCTGAACACTATTTTCCACATCTCAGAGGACGTGTTGCTGATTATAGCTTCTGCTTACATTGTCTGCAAAGTCACCATTCACATTACATCACAAAATGCAAGTATTCAAAACTGCTCAAGTGCAATAAATATTTTTAGTATAAAAAAAATCCCTTAGATATTGCATTCTCCTGTTCAACTTGGCAGTTATTTTATCTGCCTGCTCTAGTTATTAAGTGCAAAAATAAGGTACCTATTCTATGTGCTTAGTTGTGATTCTGCACAGTTAAGAGTCTGGCCCACATTTAGGTCAGAGGAACACCCTTCACAGATCAGAGACAGCAATCATCTCTCAGATTTGCTTCATTTCACATTCAGAAAGATATCATTCCGAATAAATATGCCTTCTGCATGCACTTGGGTGAACAGACTCCACAGCTATCAGAAAACAGCAGCCAAAGAGGGGAAGCATCCATGCTGAGGGGCAGCATGTGAAAGATTCCCAAGAACCGAGAGGCTGCAGAGACTTGTGGCCCCGTTGCATTCCCAAAAACCCACATGCTCAAGAACAGCAGGACTGGGCCAGATCTGCACAAGGCCACCAGCATACGCTAGTGTCAACAACAGGTTGTGTAAGCCTAACCACACCCACAAGGGCAGGAGCAGACAAGAAGTACATGATTATATGTATATACACACCTGAAGAGAGAAGTGACCCCTTGAGAGACTTTCTGGACACCTTCCCAAAAGCCAGTGGTGGGCCAATATGAACACCGACTTCTGGGAGGCCAGTGGGTTGGCCTCCAACCCAGTAAAAATAACTGAGTGAGCGTGTGTGTGAACTGTGTGAGCAAATGAATGTATTGTGTGAATAGTTATCTTACTAATAAACAAGTCATTCTATTAATAATAGCTGTTGAATCAATAAAAGGTGTTCTAATATTGGTTGTGATACGTGTCTCACTCTGACTCAACCCTCTATCAATGAAAAAGGAATGCACAGCAATACGTGTAGATTAAATGAGTAGCACACTTTTGGCATCACTATCTTTTTTTAAAAAAAAAAAAACCCCACATGTTTTTGAAGGCTCAGATAAAGGAACGCATACAAAAGACAATAATTAACTGTGTGCCAATTGATTCAATACCAAGTTCCTACGTGAGCTCTCAAATCACGGTAAACACCAAATGATTCAAGCTGTCTGTCAGCACCCTCTGACAATTAACCTCATAAATGACCTGTTCTTAGGTCTGAACCCTATGGTTCTAGTAGAATAAACTGGCAGCGAATGATCTAAAAATACCAAGAATATAACCAAATATGACCAAAGATCTCTTTTAGAAATACTTTCAAAATATATATCTCACATGATAAATGGAACATGGAAGACACATTTTTTTCCCCTTTCTATTCAGGGACCATACATGCCCCTTACAACATCTCTTCTTACACTGCAGTGCTGACCAACTGTTGGGCCAAAGCAATAAAGAAGTTTTTTCTGTTCTGCAAGGTGGTTTGTGCTTCCTGTGACAGCACTTCATGCAAGTTCTTCTGTTTCTACAGACTTGGTCTTTGGATAGACAGCATACATGTGTGTCAAGACACAATAAAGCAGATCTTTCAGTTCTATGTAATTTCCCAAATATAGGTGAAGAACAAGAAATTTAAAAAAAGAAAATCTTGTCTCAGGATAAAACTACTTACAGGAGAAGGGAAGTGGGAGGATCAGAGCAAAAAAGCAATCTGCGCAACCAAAGAGAGATCCAAGATTTTCTATTCTTTCCTCTTGTTAAATATGCAGGGAAGATTCAGAAAATATTGTGATTATTTTTATGTAATCTCTCTGTAGTTGTGTTTGCCTGTCTCAAAGGAAAACAACCAGGAACCAGTATGGTCCCTTGGTGGTGCCTCAAGCATCCATGGAATGTATTCAAATATTTTTTTCTTTAATATCAATAGCCCTGCCTTAGTAAACATCTCATGAAGAACTTCACAAATGTATTTGAAGAGAAATGGGCAAGTGAGGAGCAATGAAACTTACTTTCTTCTTCTTTTGATTATGACACATTAAAGCTGTCTAGAAAGCCAGACAAAGCCTATTTCTCCTCTGTGCTAAAACAGAACTAAGCCAACAGTTTCATCTGCTCCAAAATCTGAGAGCCTATATCAAGTACTCTGGATGCTTGTTAAGTGAAATTTAAATCTTTGTTTCTGTGCATTTTGATGGGAAAGCCAAAAATAGGCACAACCCCCCTTGGTCAACCCTTCACTAAATATCTGTATCATAGACTATCTACAACCTACCTTGATTTAACAGAACAGGACGGTGCAGTGTACCCAGTAAAGAATGTAAGGTATGCACTTCGTGCTCGATCACTTTAAAAGAAAGGCTCTGCTCCTTTCCTTCTCAAGGACTAGCATGACGTCAGGACACCTAGTGTAGTTTCTAGGACCACACGAGGCACAGCATTGTCATCCCAAAAACTCAGCTGTAATTTTTTTTTCTTGAGGTTTTTCCAGTAACATATCAGCAGTTTGGTTCTTTTTATTCCTTCTGTCACCACTATGAATGTAACAGACTTTTAACAAAAAGGATAGTGCCACCTACTGTGCAGTATGAGTCACCCTAAAAACAAAGAGAAATTTCTGCTGATTGTTAACAAAGACACCTGAAACAAAGACACACACTTTTATAAATCCTAAAACTTGGTACTATATGAATTTTGTAGACTGAGATAAAGGTGACTTCTACTAACCAGTTTAATTCAATGTTTAATATTTAAAATATCCATTTATAATACAAGTTTTTTTCAAAGCGATAATAAAATTCTTTGGAGAATATGTACATTTATTAAAACTTACTTTAATCAGATGCACTGGAAGACTAAGAAAGAGCTCCTTTAACTGTGAATTTGTTTTGAAAGCAAATTAATTCTTAACACTGGAAAAACAGAGTTTATAGCACTAGCCAAAGTTTCCATGCCAAGTTTTAGAAGAAAAACTTGGCACCCTTTCTTCGTAGCATTTACATCTAAATAAGAATCCACACCACAGCAACTTGTAAAAACATGATCACAAAAGGGCCTTCTCATTTCTAGAAATACTCTAAATCTTTGAAAGAAATCTAAATTCCCTCTACAAGCAGTGTTCAGAAACAGTAAAATTACAGAGTCTTTAGCATTTTAGAAGTGTAAAGTCTGATGCATTTAGATATTGACAAAATATTTAATATAGTTACTTTTTTAAAGTTGAAGCTTCATAGTGCATACTGCCTTGAGAAATAACTCAAGCCAGTACTATAAAAATGGTAGTATTGTCACAAATTAAACCAAAGAATAATTAATTCCATTTATTCCACGTATCTGTAAGCAGAGAGAAACGATCAAAATGCAGTGACGGAGTCCTACTAAAGATCACTGAGTATGGTTGTAGGACCGTATAGGAAGAGAGACTGCAATGCAGCAGTGTTTTTACAAGTAGGTAGGACAGATCACTGTATTTGAAATTTAAAAACACCAAAAGCTGATTGAAAGCAGTCACTACGCAACTTTGCATATACAAAATAAAACAGCAACAGCTAAGTAGTCTAGACTTACAGGGCCTGGTCCTACTGCCCTTACTCACCCTGGCAGCTCGTTATTTATTTGAAAAGGATTGGGTTCAACCCTACAGGAGACAACAAAGCTGTATTCAGGCTCTGGCCTCTCTGACTCAGCTTGTGAGACTGCTGTAAAGATCATAAAAGCAGTGAAATGACCCAGATATTTAGAAACCAATTACATCCCATCTGCAATGGATATGCTGACTCCATAAAAATAATATTTCATTCCCTAAAGGCAGGCCAACAAGAATTTAAGCAAATGAAGTTTTATATAGAAGAAACTCAAAGAGAAACACAAGAAAGAAAAATTCAAGCTACAATTAGGCAAGAAATAATTTGATTACTCCTATTCTTTCCACACAGGCTTAAAAAATGATAGAATAAGCAAAACTTCCTCTCCTCCCCCTTCTAAAAGAACAGAATGTTAGAATGACTGAAAACATTTGATTTCCCATTCAAACAATGTATTTGTTGGAATTGTATTCCTGCTTGTGTTCCGGGCGTAAAAACATTAGATTTTTCAATGAAATTAATTCTGAAGTTTATACTTTTACAAAAGTGAGAAAGTCTTAAGGCCTAAGGAAATTACTAGAACAACATAACTGCCAGAAGGTTACATGCTGGTGAAATCTGCGTGTTGCATACTACACCACAAGAGATGGAACACGCTTTTTCATACAGCCATATAGCAGTAGACCAAAAAATACCAAATATATCATTAGCAAAGCAGCCCTGAGGATGCTGCTTGCATTTTTATGTATTTTTATTTTTTACCTTTATTGAAGAAGCTGCATAGAGCATATCCTCAAGACTGAAATGGCAACACTGGTTAAGGTATTCCTGACAAAATTCTTGAATCAACTGTAGATTATACAGGCTGTCAGCCAAAGACATTGTCTCTTTCAAACAAATATCTAAAAAGGAAGAATAGAAGCAAAAATTAGATATAGTTACAGATTTACAAAGAAGTGCTTTTTGCTTTGCTAGATTCTGGAGCATTTTCTGGATTAATTCAGACTTGATTTTTTCTTCTTTCAGGAGGCTCCTATTTTTCTATTTCAGAAACTTAAGAAAAAACAATTCTACATTTTATCTTTGCAGTTTTAGATCTTTAGACATTTTTCTGAACCTGTATTATGTTTTTTTAGTATTGATAAGGTGTTTTGTTTTCTGCTTTGCCTTTTGTTGAAATGCTCCAACTTCTGCTATTTCCATATAATGAAAAACCATATTTAATCACTAATTAGATTTTTTTCATTATATTTTCTATACAGCAATGGCAGTAGGAAACGTATGCCTTTTTACAAGGTTCTCCATACATACTAGTTCCTTTCTTTGCATAGGGACCTGAGTACATTCTAATGCTATTAACCCTGAATCTTCCCCCAAAAACAGCACCAGTGTAGTCTTATGTATTTGTTTTTGTGGATTTAGATATTTGAGATGAGATTTTACAAGTATCTGAAGCCTCTGACCATCGAATTATCACTGTCTGAAAGTGCTATTTAAAGACAAATGAGTGCTAACAACGATAGTTATAGTGTTCTCTGAATGCTATTCCCACTCAGCTAACCTCCCGTTCTCTTTTTACGTCTGCTTCTTGGAAAATTAAGTAGCAATAATAACTTCCTAGGAAAAAAACCAAACCAACCAGTCCTTGTAAAAAAGGAGGACTGAATAAAAAAAATTATACTTCCCGAGCACACATCAGATTTTCTTCCTGAAGCAACATATGACAAACCTTCACATAAAAATGTTGGACTAAACTGCCCCAAATGGGATTAAATTTAGTAATGCAAAATGCCAAGTCATGCATTTGGATATAATAATATTCTAACGTGATTCACCAATTTAAAGTGATTAAGTAGGAAGCTATTGTATATTAGCCATTGTAAAGTGAAGATGTTTTTGAGCTTTCAGCATCATGCAGCTATGAAAAAAAAAGCAAACATAATATTAAAATGTATCAGAAAATTTATTTCCAGTAGTGACAGAGAAGCACTATACAAAGTGGCAGTGAGATGCCAGTCTGGATTTCTGTGTACAATTACAACCACCCATATTCAAGACAGATGAACCAAAACTGGACTAGTTGCAGGTGAAGACTACTGAGGATAAGAATGAGGATGGAAATCCACTTCAGAAGAGGAGACTGAAAAGGATTAGTTCAGTAGCCGGGCAAAACAAGAAAAAGAAAATATATCAAAAAGGTAGACTTCAGATTAGGAGAAGCTATTCAAGCCAAAGGGCACTGCTGGAAAAACAACAAAGGCACGTAGACAGGCTACAAGCACATTTAGCTAGAAAACAAGAATAAGATTTAAAACCATGTGAAAAATGGAGCACTGCAACAGTATGTAAGAAGAGTACAGATTTTAAAGAGCTAGACAGTTTTAAAATAGAACATGATAAATTCATGAAAGGGATTATGTAATTTCATACAATAGCCAACTTCTTGACTCACTGACATAGGGAACACTTTCTAGTCCTGTATTCCTTGAACGAAACCTAGATTTGAAAGTTAAATGAAGTCTTAATGAGAAGAAACAATCTATTTCAGACTACAGAGAACTCTAGATTAATGTTGGGTTTTGTTGTTAATGCATTTTTAAGCATTTTTGCATACGCTTTTTTGTTACCTGCCTTCTTCAGGTCCAATACAGAACTAAATCTCAGTGAAATTTAACGTGCATCAAAAATTACATTTAAAGACAGGGAAGATGGGCAAAGTCTTTTAAGGTGCTTCTAGTCACTTCAGAGTACCTTTGAATTTACTTCTGAGACAACAACATGCATATTAATATATCTTTATGGAAGATGATGTCAGGACACCTAACAAGAGCATTAAAACTAAAGTTCCAAAGATGATATGTGCCTTGTCTTGTTTAAAGTCAGATGCTGGAGGAATCTGCTGGTAAATACGTACGTGGCCATGCAAGGTATACATGATCTTTTGGACTGTCTGCATTTTCAGCCATGCTAAAACAGTAAGAAGGAACCAGGTGTCACCCACATTCAACACAGCCAAATTTTAACTCTTCCCTAATGGCATAAAATAGTATATATTTGGCTTCAACATTTATGTAAATTGAAAGTTGTATTTTTCAAAATTCACAAGCTGAAAAAGAACGGTGAATGCATGCCATGCATCTTAGTGTCTTTCATCTTCAACGCCTACTGTGCTGGAAGCTTCCTATAAAGTGGCTGTGCAGATGAATTCCAGATTTCAGTCTTTAGCAAGTTTTATACCCTTGTTCATATTCCTGGATTTCTCAGGATGCTTCTGTGTAAGAGTTCCCACGACTTCAAAGGTATCATGGACATAACACAGGCAGAAAATGATGGGTGTTAGCTGCCAAGACGTTTTACAACTACATGAGCCTCTTCGTTGCCAAGAGGAAGATATGACTTTAACCAGGCCACTGAGCAAAAGAACAATATAAAGCTGCTCATCATCACAGACAATTGCTATTATAGAACAGCATGACACTAATACACTCTACACTATATATTTTTGTTTGCTCTATAAATGATATAGGTAACTATCAGGTGAACTAAAAGCCCAGAACACAGAGCAACTATTTGCCATGCAATGCAAGTATGCAGAGCTTGACTAATTCTAACCTCTTTCACGTTTTGTATCTATAACTGCTCAGATTCACCAGAAAGCACTTATGCAGCCTCAAGAATATGACTTTTCCAGGTGGTTTCCAGTTTCATAGCAAAAAGGCAAGTATTTTGCCACAGTCAGATTAGTAATAATATACCTTCGTATGTTCATATTAGTGTGATAGGTTCTTTTTATTTAAATGTATAAAATAAATAGGCACAAAGTTAGTATTAAACTCACGACACTCAATTTATGCCTGTTTTATATAATATTTAAGCACTTTCCTTCACCCAGTTATCCAACCCAGACATTTCAATTTTTACGGACATGTTTATAATCCAAGATACATGTTAGACATACCCTCCAGTTTAACGATATCTGGACAGTAGAAGTGGATCAGGGCTGCCAGAGCACAACCATCTGTACCATCTTTCAGCAGATTCTCCACCAAAGGAATGCAGGGCAGCTGCTTAAGCAATGTTTGCTCCTTCCTGTAACGAGCCTACAATATGGAATGAAGAAATTTAGAGAGACAAAGGCTCTCAAACATATGAAGAAACAGATTCATACTGTAAGTTTTACACTCTGTTAGTGAAAAAGCAGTGTTCAATAAATAGCTGAATATTCTCAGTGTTAAATTTTTTATTCACCTTATGCCCCATTTTGAATGGCATAAATAATATCTACGAGAAAAGGAAACTATAATGCTAATATTGAGCCTTTCCTTCAAAGCTACCAAATTTTGATGATCTCTGTATAGCACGCTGAATTAAATAACACATACCCTAATTAGCATTCAACACCCATTGTTATACAGTCAGAAATTATCTGTGTGTAAACACAATGAGACAAATCCATAGCTGGTATAACTTCATTTTACTGGCAAGTCAAATGACTCTGTGAGGTTAACAGACCTAAGAACCTTGCCCAAAATCTCATTCATATAAACTGACTTAATGACAAATTCAGAAACAAGGAAATCTGCATGTGATCAGCTCCCTTTTTATTACTAGCATGTGTGATTATAAGCACTTGTAAACATAGAGAGGCATTAACGGTCAAGTGTTATGCCATGCAGTGGCCCGGTTATAAAAGGAAACATTTTGAAAAACAACTTGCTTTATGAAGAGATCATTAGTTCAGAATACCAAGATAGCATTCATTTGCAGTGAATATATTTTTCATGGGTTTCTTTTTTGTGGAAGTTGAGGGGGGCTCACTTAAAAAAAAAAAAAGGTATTCATCATTCATAGTTTTTTTTTCCACTTCTTCCTGGGAAAACAAATGTAGGTGGAAGAAAGTGACATAGATTTTAATTTGTTAATATTATTTACTAAGACTTATTTGTAAAACAGTATTGAAGGATTACTTTTCTATTCATACTACAGAACTACTTATGATGCCAAGAGTGTTTCGGAGTCAATTTTATGCTATTTTTGTTCATCTATACACACTAAACTGGAAGTCTTCCTGTAGGGACTCAGAAGGGGATGTTACTCTTCCCAGCAAAGCTGAAGCTGACAGTTCCTATCTCCTACTCTCCACCTTTTGGCTGTGCAGTAGCAATTGCTGATGGGGCTGCGTGGCAAGACCATTGATTCAGCTACAACATCTCTCTCCTCTTCTGTTTCTGCACTGAAGGAGTGGGCACGGCTGGAGATTTTATGGGTGGGGTGGGAATTGTTTTTGCCAGCTTTGCTGGCAAAAAGTCTGTGAAACCACAGACTAATCCTGAAGGCTGTACTTAACTGTCACTGGATTTCTGTCAAGGATCACTTGGGATTGTCTTTAGTGAACGTCAGTGTCCTCTAACTGGCCCAAGAAGTACAAGTCAAATCAGGCAGCAGCTGTCACATCAGTTGAAGAAAAATAAAAGGGCTTATATTTGGCCCAATTAATACTTAAAAACCCCTAAGAGTTAGTCTTTATTTCATACCTGAAATGTACTGGTATTTGTGTGTCAAGTATGCTGCCATTTTTGCATGCTATGGGAAATATTCACTAACACCAAACAAAATCATGTTAGTGTTTCATGCATTATTAATGTTCTTTCCCCATGTTAGTAATGCTTCCTACTATTTTTAATGGAATAGGCCAATTATGCTTGCAGTAAAAGTTCACTCTTTTCCACTCTATGGCAATCCAATGATTCTCATGGAAATCTGTAAGTTTCAAATACAATGTTAACATGTCCATATACTTCCCCCTCAAAGTGACTGAAATTAAGTATACAAAATGTTACAATATAATTATTAAATAATGATAAAAGATACAGGATATAGATGAACTCTGACATCATGGTCCAACATGCCCTGTGTAACACATATTCTTTTAAATACCATCTTTTTAATGAAGTGATCAAAAATATTTGAAATTGATAATACAGTGGTCTTGCACAGTAAATCCTGTGAAAGTCTACTGTCACTTTAACGATGCCTTCACTGGCCTTACGAACAGTGCCCACAGATGCTGCAAACTGTGTCATATCATTAAAGTGGAACTCAAGAGAGGACTTAATTCATTGCAGAGAACATGCTAGGCACGCTACTTCAGGAAAAATAAACTTATATAACCTGATATGCTGGGTTCATTAGAGTATAACAGGCATCATGCTTCAATTTGGTTGAAAAGATAAAAGAAATCATACTGAAAAATAAAAGACATTGGTAATTGCACTGCATTTTTAATAACTTCCATTTGAAGAAACTCAAGTTGCAAAGTTTGCTGATAAATATGGATGCAATAATGCAAAAGATGAACCCCCAGACATATTATAAAGCTCTAATGCTAATTTAAACATAAATGCTAATACAGGCAGCTTGTTTCTGAGATCCTAAACCAGCCTGATTTAGCATCTTTGAGCTTACTCCACTTAAACAAGCCTAGGTACAGTCAAGACACTTGCATATAAACACGGTCAGCTAAAGATGAACCAACAGCACACCAGCTACTCTGTCGCAAGTGCTCATCTGTATTCTGAGTTAATCATTAATAATGAACACTCATGCATTTACCATAAAGTAGATAATATGTTATGAATTGACTTCTCAGAGTAAGTTTTCAGCTGCCTGTAAGCTCAGGAATACCTATTTCACTATGAAGAACTTGTTCTATGTAAGGAAAGAGATCAGAAGACTGGTTGAACTGTTAAAGCTGCTTGAGCCACTGTCTTCCTTCTATGTTATCAGTAGCACTTGGGTTTCAGCTGTACCTCTACTAAACTAACAAGCTCAAAGTAACATAAAGCAAGTTTGCTGATGATACCAAACTGGGAGGGGTGGCTGACACCCTGGAGGGCCGTGCTGCCATCCAGCGAGACCTGGACAGGCT
>JAOXNO010000004.1:10792287-10813999 GCA_028565335.1 Limnodromus scolopaceus | reverse complement strand
GGATGCAGTCCTGAGTAACATGCTCTAACATGCTCTAGGCAATCCTGCTTCAGCAGGGGAGTTGGACTACATGATCTCTATGGTCCCTTCCAACTCTAAAAATTCAGTGAAAAGTCAGTGAAATTCAGTGAAATAAGTACCACTAATTCAAGTTGTTTATGGACAACTGGCAGGCAAATTGGAGTTAGCCTTTCAACAGATTGAATATTTTATATTTGAGTACAATTTTCAAGCAATGCAAGGGAGTCATTAGTAAACTAACACCTTAGCGTGTAGAACAAAACCATATTCTGCTTTGAAGTAGCCACCTTATGTTGAAGAAACAAGACCAAAAAATTAAGATGTGCTTAAATTTCTGATCACAGGCAGTCCGGTTGTTTTTTTTTTTTTTCATTATTCCCTCCGTTTAAACAAAATTAAAGGACTGTGTCACAACTGTATTAGATAGCATTATAGAAAAAATGCCCATCTGGCATAAACTGTTATGAATTTGAATACTGATTAATCTGCTGAAGACAGTACTTTTAAACTGGTTTTCCAGGCACCAAATAATTTCTGTTGTTGCCTACACACAACTGCCTTCTTATTTTTAATTCTCATTGCAATGTATGAACAATCTTTTACTAGTTATGACAACAAATATCTGAGGGACTGCTAGATCAGTTATTTAGCGATCCTTAGATCAAAGAGAGATCAGAATTAGTTCTTTCTAATTCAGACCAGAAGTATGCAATTCTGCATATACCTAAGCAGCTGACTATTTTGTTCCCAGCCCAGCCTGTTGTAGAATAAACAATGTGAATGCCTTTCAGGAGTGAATTACTGTATGACAGAGGAAAGCAATGACAATCCCAAGGTGACACAGCACAAAGAAAACTAGCTTTATTATTATTGCAGTCCTGAGCAGTTACTTTTCACTGCTTTTTAGTGAAATAGTCTCACTAAAAGTACACTGCTTTGGGTTACTTTGTGTGGGGAGAGATTAACAGCAGTCTTAAATCAGATGAAGAATTAGGGAATTCTAGACAAATGATTGCATATTGTTAAATCAGAGAATTTAAGATTCCATGTAGCATCAACAATCATAAAGCATTTCTGCAAGTCTCTTTTAAAAAGAGATTTAATATCAAATAACGTATGTTTACTAGAAGCTTATGAAAAAATAGTTTGCAAAAAACCTGATAGTTTGACATTAGTTAATAACAGGTAGCGCTGCCTTATTCAAACCCGTAGAGAACTTCACTGCTTGAAAAGTAATTCCTTATCCAGCATCATATTTTACATTTATTTTGCACAGATTATCTTGCAAAACAAGGTTCTGTACTATGCACACCTTTTCAGAGCAATCTCTTATAAGATCATCTTGTAGAGACAAGTGAAATGAATGATTAGACCAGCATGACATGGACAAAGCCATTCCCAAAATAAGCTATTTGATCAAGGTGAAGCAGTTGGGCAAACTTACAGGAACCAGTTTCCAAAACCATTTGGTAGGAGACTTCAGAGGAAGCAGTAGGAAAAAAGAACAAAAGCAAGAAGCAAAGAAAAAAAAGGAACAATTTATCAGATTTCATAAATTCACATTCTCAGGTTTGTATAACAGTGAATTTTGCAATTTAATGGTAAGCATTAGTGCACTGTAACCTCTGCATATTGAGCTAATTAGCAGAAATAACACTGGAGAAACATGTCTGCAGTCTTTGTACATCAACATTATAATTTTCCCACACGAACCGGTAAGATTGTCAGATCAATGCAGTTTTATTTAATGCTTTCACACATCTAATTGCACCCTACATATGTAATCCGACTGAAGAATTCATTTGAGACTTGAAGTCATGATATCACAAGTATCAAAATGAACTCCAGCAGCATATATGGGGAAGCAGGGAAACTAAAGCAATGAAAAAAAAAAAAGGGATATAAACACACTGTAGTACAGTACAACCAATTGCAGTGAAGTTTGCATTAGTTACTTCAAGCCAAACAGTTACATTTATAACATTTAACAATATTTTTAAAAAATCATATGACAGTTTTCAGAACAACAAGAGGTGCAGGCAGTTATATTTTTGCAATGACAAATCACATTAGCATCAGCTGCATGATGTGCAATGACCTGAAATGTAGATGGGAGCTTTGGCTACTGGCAGAGAAATGATCAGAGCCAATACACACAATCCTAAACTCGTATGTGATCAAAAAATATGACACCAAATTATAAAGAAGAAGTTCTACAAATACAAAATTTGACCTAAAAGCTTAATCCTAAGCACACTGAAGTCAGTGATTTTTTTCTGTATCTCTGTACACTAGTCTGGCATAATACTTCTACTTTAAAAAAAAAAACAAAACAAAAAACCACAGACATGTAGCAGTATTAAAAATACACATAGAAAACTTCACCACTATTGATTTTATTGAAGGATTTTTTTTTTTTTTTAAATTCAAATCAATTACCGAAGTGCAGGTAAGAATTTTAATGAAGAGAAATATTTTCTGGAAATGGTGAAGAAGCACTTTTAAAACTACGATAGAAAACACTGCTATGGAAGCTTATTATTTTATACAGTTATTAAAATACTGCACTTCTATAAACCTCTTAAAATGACTACAGAAATGAAGCAAAGCTTCTATGTAAAAAAGCTATTGTACACGAAAGGATGTGCATTAGTAACATGACTATTCTCAACATACGTCTCCTCCATTTAACTGGACTATTGCAGAGGAGAATCCCAAAGCCACTTCTGAGACATGAACTACGAGATCCACGTTCATGTGTGGCTTTAGACATTTCAGCCACACTCAACCAAAGCACTTTCCATCGGGTTCAGTTTCTCTTCACTTCACTGAAATATAGTCAACATATGGAAAATATGTGAATTTGAAAACAAATTATCTTAATTTTCAACTGCAATCAGGATTTCTAAACCGTATCACAGACCAAGGTTTTAGGTAAATGGACTGAGATCAGCCCTGGGCTACCTGTCATTCTACTTAGCACTGACGGAACATTTTGTTTTTTCAAGGTGAATTGTATTTCAGACTTGGACTCAAAAGATCCATCAATATCTATTTAATGATAGGCTGAGGAACTACTCTTTGGAAAAAAGCACATATCTGCTTCAATTCCAAAGACTAGCTCTCTGTTGTAGTACAAACTGATCTCAAAATTAGCAATCCAATATATGTTTTTATTTGTCTACTTGGCTGAAACTGTGGTTGAGATGACTCTGAATATGCTTTAAGAGGCCAAAAAACTGAAGATAATCAAGTTTAAACTGAAACAGACTATAAGATTTATAAATGTACACTTTATCAAGGCATTTCAAGAAAAGAGATAAAGAAAAGCTGAAATCAAAATGGGAACAAAATGGGAATTCAGTGTATGTTGAATTAGCACTTTCTATCAACAGGAATCAACTTTTTTCAGCTAGAAATTCTTAAAAGCAGTCTCTGTAGAACAAACTGGGCAGAGAATCCTAATGGGCTCCTCCCAGCATTTAAAAAAACAAAACCCAAAAGCAACAAAACCACAAAACAAAATAAAAAACCCCAAAAGAACAAAACAGTCCCTCAGCTTGAGGCCTTACCATTTTACAAGAAAATTGCTTAATCCCCTAACAAAAAGATTTAGAAAAAATTAACTCAGTATAAATTCACCCTATGATGCAAAAAAAAAAAAAGTAGTCACGTCCTTAATTAAATACTTGTTTGTTGTCTTCCTTGCACCATCATTTGTGTTCATGCAGCTGTGCATTAATTGCATTCATTGGATCAAGAAACTGATCCTGCTGCAAACTTTTCTTCTTGACAGGTTAGCTTTTGCTAGCAGTGTGGATTTACAACACATTAAATTGAAAGTGGAACTATGGCGTTAGTGTTTTACCTTCACACAAGAAGTTGCACTGCTTAAACTAATTAAAAAAAAAATTAAGAATTTGGGTCTTTGGATGAGTACTCTTACATTGGTTTCTCTCACAGGTTTTGCATTGATTTGGCTTAAATCTGTTAAGACTGATTCAGTCTACATCACAAAAGCAGACGGAAAAGTAACAGATCTTTGAGAAAGCTTCGATTACCTTGAAAATCAGTAGTTTAACCAGTGCAACTGTACTTTCACTACATATTATTCAAAGGAAGCCTGAAAACCAAAGCTATTCACTACAAAACTTGAAATCCTAATTCTGAAAAAAGATGCAGAGACTCTACCAGAAAAAGATGAGGTTACCACAAATCACCGGTTGATCAAGATCCACAGAGGACTACCTGGAACTAAAAATCATACAAACTCCTTCCTCTGTTTATCTTCTACAGGAAGCTAGCAGCAGAAGAAAGTGAAGGAAAACAAAAGCAATCTCATAATCTGTTAATACTGGTTTTATCCAGAAATAGAAAATAAGTACATCTTATCAGTTGTATTCTTTATTAATCTCTGTATATGACACTTACAATTTTTAGAAATTGAGAGATTTACTATTTATTGCAAAAAGGTTCACTGCAGATTTGTAATGAAATAGTAAGGCACAGATTTGGCAGGCTTAAGGATTATGCTGAAATTATTTTTCACAACTGATAAATTTATTAATTTATGAAATAATTAAAAAATGTACTCATTAACTTTGTTATGTGCCTAAAAGGTGAAACTTCACTGCTTCTTGGACAGGAATTAAAACCAAAGAAGAGCTCTCCCTAATGATCTATACTTCCCATGTTTGTTTGGCCATCTCTGTAAATCAGCAAAAGAGCCATTCTTAATTTAAATTTAGATTCAGGTTCAAAACCTGACCATACTTTAGAAACTCTGAAACTTAAATAGCCAAAGGTGTTTGGCTAAAGTCAGAGGGAGATTGCAAAGTTTCTGAAATTTTAGAATGGAATCATCACCTTTTGAACTGCTAACTGTGTTGGTAACATGGAGAACCTACATTATACAGCAGAGCCCCAACCTGAAAAGGATGGTGGAAAACAGAAAAGATGCTCAATGATACATTCCAGTTCCCCTTCATGCTAATTTTAAAAATACAATAGAAGCAGGAGTTAGAAGTTTAAAATCATCAAAGAAATAAAATTAAAAAATTGAATTCAGATACTGAGAATTAAGCTACATCTGTAATATGAGCATAGAAAACGCTATACTTAATAAATATATATAATTTAATTTTTCCATAAAAATGGAAACCCATGTACTAATATTGTTTTAGTTGAGACAAAGGCACAATTTAGTCGTGTACCCACTCTCCCCTTTTTTTTTTTAATTTAAAAGAATCTACTGATAGTAATAACTAAATCTAGGCATAGCATAAAATGATCAAAAATCTCGCTAATTAGTATTCATTTAAAAAATTATATAGATGTTTCAGCAATACCCAAACCTGGTATAGGAATTTAGCTACAGGTTTGCACAGCTTTGCTGAGATATAGAATGTAGGGTCAATGTCATAAAGTAACAGGACATATCACTGAGTCTGTGCTATAAAAAGAGAAACGCATGGACTGATGCAATATGGAGACAGATAATCAGGATAAAACACCTGGATATCCGGGAATAAGCGCTATGAGATGCCTGACATGACCCACATCATAACTTAACAGACACTCCTGTTAGAAACTTCAACAGACTTTATTTGATGCAATTGATCTATCCAATGGATCTGCATTATAGTTTTCTTTGGAAAGCTGGCATTCAGTATGATCCACAGTTAAGAAATACAGGTTTTAATTATGGCATTTAATGTGTTTTTAAATGCCAGAAGCTTGCACGTGTGCAAATACCATTAGCTTTAGCAAAAATTAGTGGAAATTTGGGAAATACTGCGAGGCATATGACAAAAAGAATGGGTAAGATTTCAGAGTAGTATATTAGCCATCAGTTAAATTAGACTTTTTTTCCTCAAAGAAAACCTGGAGTTAAATAATCTGAATGAGTTGAAAATATGTTGCTGTCTTCCTGCATGCAAAATAAAAAGTTCAGTAACTCAAATTCCTTAAATACTTCAAAATTGACTGAATCTTTCATATTGTAGACTTATTTTCTAGCAGCAGATTCCATTTTATCACTGTATTCACTGAAACTTTAATATACAAATGATATTCTGCCTCATTAGCCAAATAATTTTATCCTCATTTTTCTGATGTACTTAAATGTGAAGGAGAGCTAACTTCCTAATAGCTTTTTTTTTTAAAAAAAAAACCCCACACCATAATCTGCAATAAATTTACTGTCAGAAAAGACATCTACGGGCCAACTGGAGCCTGTGGTCTTGTCCATTCTGAGATTTTAGCTAATAACGCTATGCTAATACAACCCCTTAGCATGGAATACCTTACTTGACAAGGTAATTTATGCAGCTGGATTCCACACTGAGGCAAATAATATACCTGTACCTGGGATAATAGTATGTAAAATTCAGTATGTAGAAGAGAAGGCCTTAATTAGAAATTTTTCCATGGTATGGCAACTGTAGCATGATTTTACTATATTGCAAATGCAATTGGTCATTGGTCAACAGAATATGGCTCTGATTGTGTTATAGCTTCACAATTCATACGAAAAACACCACAAATGCATTTACCATTTTTATGTAAATATTGTATTCCACTGAGTTAATTTATGGGATCAGAGTTACAGCCTATGCAAGTCTTTCAACGGTTGATTCAAGAATGCTGACGTTAAACTATGAACTAAAAATTTTATCTTGCTATTCCTAACACAAAATGCAAAATATACTATAAGTGGAAATAAACTGAATTTTTACAAACACACAGAATTTTATGGTATTGCTCTGGTAATAGTGTTCTCTTTGATATATCTTTGTTTACTGTATTAAGATTCTGCACTTTGAATTTTAAAAATTACTCTCATCTTTCAACGTGACCTAAAACACACTCAAAACTTCATACTATTATTTTCAGGAAAAAGAAAAAAATCACTAGAGGACAGAGGGTCATAGGTTATCTCCTCGCCCGTTTACTTTATCTAAATTTGAGAAATGAACTTGTCAAGGACATCTCATTCTCCAGATTTCTATGCTATTATCGCTACTGAACACACATTAAATTTTCCATATCAGGATATATGCATCAGGGTCACACTACTACTGTAAAAAATACCATTTTCTTTTGCTGAGTCACATACTCACTAACTAACCTTCATCATTCCTTATATTTAAAAAGAAACCACAAGTGCAAGGACATTCATTGCATTTATGGTTTTTAAAGCTGAACTTTTAATCTAGCCAGGTAACCTGCAACTCCTTCAGAGGAGCCTTGAGAAGGAGGAGATAGCTGCTTACATGGAATTAGACCAGGACAGGAACTAGGATTACAGCCTTGCTGTCACAGTCTGTTCTGCATTCAACTGCAGGGGTAATACCAAAGGGTGTTCAAACTGACTACCAACTCCCCAATAATAATTATTTCACAATAGGATAAATGATCTCATTCTGAAGCAAGCAATTTTACATACTGTGGAACTGTATGCTATCCTTGCGTATTTTGATGGGTATAATGCTATTTAATTAACTGAGCTCCACAAACAAAAGGAAAAAAAAATCCTGTTAGGAAACGGAATCAAACATAATCTATTTTTATTGTATATATAATAAAACCTGTAATCAGCCAGTACTTTGGATCATAGCCAGAGCAATGCTTCCCACGATGCCACATACAGATTTCTCTTTTGAGATGCATGCAATTCACAAGAAAAAAATATTAAAAATCATGAATAGAAATATGATGGTCTTTTTCATATCAGATCTAAGTAGAGCTTTAATTAATTCAAAAGTATTAACTAATCTTAATAAATTTCTTAGACTAACATAATAGAAGTTTCCCTGCTATCAAAGATTTATTTGTCAAAAAGGACAAGTGGGAATAAAAAGTGTGACTCTATTCATGTTAAATGTAAATGGGTATTTTCATGGAAATGATAAAAATAATAACAAAATGACTGAACACTAAAAGTTTGCTTTCTTTAACAAGCAGCTAAAAGTTTAATGTTTGCAAATGAATATTCACCTATACATACTGTATGCAAGTAATTTTTGTTTAAAGATAAATGCTTATTCTTGTTTAAAATATTTTAACTCCTACACCTACCTTTTGACCTCCTGCAGATTCTGCACCGTGATGGTCTTTTTGTTTTTGTTCCTGTTCCATTATATCTTTCAAATGTTCATTCACCTAGAGACAAAATAGTTTATTCGGTGATTTGTTCTAAGAAACAAGTAATAGAAATGGTAAATTTAAATGGTCTATAAATCCCTACCACTGAGTTAACTGAGAAGATTAAACAAATGTTACAGACTATAGCCTTGAAGCATAATCAGCAAATGTCAGTTTCAGATGCAGTTTGGGGTCACTAGTTGTTGGCTTTACTCTGTATGAACTAACTTGCCCCTTATTATGCTCGACCACAACTGATTAATAGTGTATCCTTGTTACCTGATTTGATTATGCAGTGAAGTCAGATCAGTTCCAGCAAGACGTGTTCAGTCACAAACAGAACACCTTGGTTTTAAATCATGATAAATTAATATAAGATGACAACTCTTAAAAAGCCAAAAAGAGACCCTCAAGCATCTGTCATGGCATCTCAACATGATAGTGACTGCTAAGATCTCCTATGTAACGTATACCGTAGCATTTTATTTAGGCTTCCCATTTATTTGGTTCATATAACATGTTTAACTTATTTCTGCAAACTTTGCTTTTTATTATCCAAACACAGCAAATTAAGGAACAGCCTTTATCAGACACAGTCTTGATATACCTACATACATACATATCCTACCCACTCATGTCTAATCAGATCACGTAGAATACAAAGACATTCCCAGCTTGCTTTTCCAGTACTCATACCTTGTTTATCCAGTACATGACAGCATCCTCAATGTCGTAAGGTAGATCTGTAGCTTGGAAGAAGGATGAATACTGCTGAGTGCATGCAATCACTTTCTCAACGCTGACCATCTCTACAGTATATGCCATCATAAGAGTATCAATCATGGCCAAGTGAGCACTCTACAAAGAGAAGCAGCAATACCTAATTAGTTTGCAAATCAAAAAATCACTTTCTTGCGTATCATTTATGAATATAGCTAAGTACATGCTGAGACCAAAACTGTAAATGCCACAAGTCTTCTGTCTGATTGTCAGTTTTTGAACGAAAGACAAACACACATAACAGAATACAAAGCACAGGGACATTAATTAAGAAAATGCTTATTGCAAATTAAAATAACTTGTGTAACAAAACTAACACCAAAAATAAAGAACTGGAAATGGAAAGAAAAAGCAGTCTTAATGATTCAAACACTATATCATTTCTAACAGAGCTAAAGAGATCTTTCAAATTTGCCACTCTAGCGAAAACAAAAACCCCTGCCTGATCAACGTTATTTGTACTGGAAATAAAAGCTGAGCCTGCCTGGTAAGCAACCTTCACCATCAGGAAAATGCTGCATTAATAAGTGGAAGTTTATCTATTTTTAAAGTCATAATCTGGGAAGATGACACAATTATACTAACCTTAAGTAAAAAACTGACGTGATAGAAAATACTTATTTTTCTTCTAATAAAATAATTATCGTAAGCAGATGCAGCTATATATGCACAACTAGGTTTAAAATAAACATATGGATAAATAAAATATAGTTCATGTTAGGAGAGGAGGTATGTTTCTCCTGACGTTGGTATATATTGAAAGGCAACGGCTGTTTCACAGTTTGTAATTAAAAACAAGCACCACCACAAAAAACCCCAACAACCAAACGCAGCAACAAAAAGAGCGGATGATAACCAGGATTTACATTAGATCCTTGAGACTGAATAAGAAAATGATGGCGGTTTGTAGATGCAGTGCCTACAGCTAAACAGATTTGTTTCTGCTTCGTGATAAGAACACCAACAGCTTTCTAAGCATTAAGCAACATTCCCATGAATCAGAACAATTTCTACAGAATTTTTTTTTAAATATTGCCTTTAAACACAGCTCATGATGGAAACAAAGATCCCAAATGCTTGTTAACACCATCACTTCAATTCTTTAAAAAATGCTCATATAAACATCTCACAAGGTAGCTATAACAACCACAGCAACAGCAATGAACAACATGACTCACAGCAACATGCAATCTAATCATTACAGTTAAGGTAGTATGTGCACATCATTTATCCTGGAATTCCCAGCAGAAAAAAGATGAACAGATCCAGACTTTGTGCTGCCCTTAGTGCTTGTATCACTGGGAAAAGTGATGATGCTGGCCTTAGAAGCAGGCAGCAGCATGTACCTTTTTTAAAAAAAGGCAGTTAAGTTGCTTGCTTTGACAAAAAAAGGCAAACTATATCTGCTAAAGACATTCACAAAACTGCTCCTGACAGCCACCTTTCCTGGGATGAGCCTATTCCCTTTGGGGCCTAGATGTGACCTGAGAACCCACTGTCTGCCACACGCTCCGTCCATGCTCCCAGCACAAGTAAGTGCAGCGAGGTCGGGAACCAGCCCCTCTTCGCTCCTGCCATCGATTGACTTATTCAGAATAAACTCTTTTCACCATATTCATCTGCCTCAGGCATTTATTTCCAGATCTTTAGTAGACAACTATTGATACAAGCTCTTAGGTGCAAATGAAGGAAAGAGCTGGGGAGCTGAATTCTTGCCACCCAAAGTATTTAAGAAGGAAAAGACAGAGTATTGCCCACGACCAGCCTCCTGAGGAACCTGCACTCCTGTGTGAAATATGGCAATTCTATACATAGATGCACAAGAGTCACTCCTTTGTTGGCCCAGCGATGCCGTGCAGAGGAGTTCAGATAGAGTACCACAATAACTACTAGCAAACTCCCAAAACTTTGTGATGGGTTGGAGAGCCCCCATCAGTCATATGAATCCATGCAGCTCTGCAGGAGTTTCCAGCTCAGATTGCAGAAGGGTAGTTTAGCAAGTGTAAAACAGGAAGGAAGAAGGGAAGACTCGGATCATCTCTGACATCCAAGGGTCACAGTTCTAATGGTCTTTCCTTGCTGTATCTTTGCTGACTAGTCTGAATGGCACCTGGGTTAAAACCTTGTGCCATTTCCAGAACCTCCTCCAAGAAAATAAAAAAAAAAGGAGAGAGTAAAATAACAAGAAAATGCTGGATTCGCTTTTAAAGAGGAGGTAGCGCACAAAACGTGTTTCCCAGCCGGACATAAGAGTGGCCTCGTATGGAGTGCTACCGCTAGAGGTGAGCTCAGAGTCAGCTGTGCTGATCCAGAACCGCTGGGACTGCCCTGCGGGGTGGACACAGCCTTCCCGGTGAGGTTTGACAACCAAGGAAGTTCCAAGCAGGTTTGGAAGCAGAATCTTCCTCCCCAGCTGTTGATCTATGACTAGCTCACTGGCTACTGTGGCCTGTGCTCTGAGACCGGCCTGCAAGAAAAGCAATCACTGGCAACTCTCCCAGAGGGAATTTAGTCACTTCCTATGCTGGATCACCAGTTTCTCTCTAAAACTTGATCATGTCTATGAAGTGGATTGCCAATGCACAGAGAGAGACACTGAAGTGTTGCTAAACCTGCCAATACACTCAATACATTACAAATACATTAAGAAAATTAAATTATTTACAACTAGCTAGCTGAGTCACAGTTTCAATGTTTCTGGCAAATTATTAATGAACTGCAAACTACTTAAGCAAACAGCAGGAAAAATGAAAGGGATGACCTTAGATAATATTCTGTACTATCAAAACCAAGTGTAATAAACTTTCATTCACACTGACTGGATCCATGTCAACTCATTTTATATAAGCTATCAAATACAAGCATCTTCAGAGTCTCTAAAGTGACTCCAAATTATATTCTTTGTAATCCAGGCAGGACGCTCAAAGCAGGATTTTTTAAAAAAACGGTAAAAAGAAAAATTTGAGTCAGCTTGCATCTGTTATCCTAAGAAACAAACTACAAAATTGCTATTCTCCCAGTTAACAAAACAGAACTTTATTTTATAACTTCTTTACTGACCAAAAAAAAATAATCTTTAAAACTGACTGTCTATGGATAAGCACGTAAGATAAATTACACCTAAAATAGTTGCTTGTTTTTTAATAAAAAGGAGGTATGGAAAGAAAGAGAAAACCATTTAATTCTAGATACAGCCCTACTGATTTTCTTCTACTTACTCTGGAAAGAGTCAGACAATCTGCATTCTTTCATATCTTTTAATTCACTATGTTCAACAAGACAGACTAAATTAAGAACTGCGCTACAAAAATAGTATCCCACTGTTCCAAACATGGGGTTTATCAGCACAGCTGCTGAAGTTCTCTAAAAGAACAATTTTTAAGAAATTCTACTGATAGTAAATAAAGACCAATTTTTATACATCGCACTGACCAGCAAATGTTAGGCACACCAAAAAAAGCAAGAGGGAGAGGACACTTTTACTAGTTGAATCTGCAATTCTGACAGAAGGAAGCAACCTTTCATATCTGAAGGTGGGGAGGAAATACAGGTACCATTCTGAGCCAGGCAGAAACTAGAATCAGCTGCTCAGCACTGTCTTCTTCCTCTGGCCAAGCCTGTAATACAATGCCTGAAGGAACTCCTCAGGAGCTGCTGATGACTGGTACCAAGATGGTATTCTAAACGCTGCTGTTTCCTCCAAGATGTCAGCATTCTGACATGCAGCATAAAAAAATAAAACAAAACAAAAAAACCAGGCAGGATTCCATGATGTCATATACCTCCCACACCCTGAATTACAGCAAGGCATATCTGGATTAGGACACATAATTTAAAAAAAACACATCATTTTTTAGAGAAATAATAAAAACCCCCACCATATCACAAAGTAGAATACAAAACCATAAAAGAAAAATTTAAAAAAAAAAAAAAAGAAATCAAGATCCGCACCGCAACAGTGAACAACACAAAGTAATACTATTTTATCACAAAAACAAAACTTTGTTAGGGAAAGATTTTGTTTAAGCCAGTACAAAAAAACCTCTTTTCATACTTTGATCATTTCACTACAATGGTGTAAAGTACTAAAGTCTTACATGGCACACTACAAAACATTGAAAAAAATACAAAATGCTGGATTGTCAGAGGTATTTTATTTTCTAAGACACAAACATGGTTTTGTCTTTCCCAGCTACACCCTGCACTGAACACAAGAGTTTTAACTCAGTAATCTTTACAATCTCATGTAATTACTACTTAGTTTCTGCCCAGTAATGTAGGTTCCACAGCTTTATTTTCTATTGCTGAATAGTTCAGTAAGAAGCTTACCAAACTGTAGAAGAAAAATTATTCTGAGCATGACTGCTAATGCTTTCTCTGTCTGCCAAATCTTTGATTACAGAGTGTGCTCCACCTCCAAGTGGCAAACAGCTTTATTAAAAGGTATACTAAGCCAAAGGTGCATATGATACTGTGCACACAGATACTTATGGATAAATACCATGTATTATAGAGAGCTCTTATACTATTACCTAACTACTAGGGATATTTCTCATATTCCATTAAAAGATACACAACTCAGGAGTTCTCTTTTGGCCCGGCCCCTTTAGGAAAACCATTGACAAAAACACTTCCCACTTGACGAAAGGGACAGAAGGACAGAAAGAAAACACAGCATGTAACTGTTATCCTAATGCTATAATAAATAAATGACTCACGGAAAAAGTGCTTTATTGAAAGAAAATCTCACTAGGCTTTGGAGAAGATATTTGATCTTTGACAGGATATGGCTTTTGTAAACAGGAATATGTATTTTTGTTCTTATGGGAGTTGGTCGTGCTTCAAAAAAATTTTTGGCAAGAATTTTGTGAAGGAATTTGGTCATATTTAAAAAAAAAATCTTCACACTGTAGTTCTCACTTGTACAACACACATTTTTCTACCTAAATTCCCTAAAGATTTTGCCTACCCTGGATCATGCATTTGAGCAAAGAACAGAAGCAATCAGCTCTCTACAATTAACTGAGAAAACATTTATATCACCTTTGTATCAATAGCTACCCATGTAACCAACTGTCTCTACCTGCTGAAAACAGAGGTTTCAGATCCAGGTTATTTCTCACAATACAGTAAAAACCAGTAAGTTGACCCAGTTATTTCAGTTAACAGTAAGATATAGAGTAAATCCCATGGACTTGATGAAACTTACTCTGAAGATGTTATGTACAAGTAAACATTAAGATTATAAATATGTTGAATGTTTGAAAGTCCCATTAATGTTTTGTCAGTATATACCAGTTCTTAAATTAATCTTACATTTCTTTTTACGACTATTACCACAGAATGATTGCTATCAAGACAGAGCAAAGATAACTAGAAAGAAACAAATCAAGAAAGAGAATACATTAACTAAGACAAAGATCATCTCCACAAAGAAACAGCCACTGAATTTATAACTGCTAGAAGGTATTGACCACATGGAATAACCATTATAAGACATGTACTTTAGGAGAAAAGACGGGTAAGAACAGAGTTGCTGATATGCAGAGTAAATGAAAGACAGGAACAGCAGGCGAGTAAGGGCTTAAACATACAGGACAACAGTGAAAAGGTGTGCCAAGAGCACTGTGAGGATCTCCTCATGTACCATCCTAACCCATGCCTCTGAATTCAGCTTTCTTGCAGACTATGCAAACAACACAACAGAGTTTGAGGAGACTGAGTAGCTTTAGACTGCAGGCACCCTTTCCCAAAGACCCTTCCCTAGATAATCCAAGTCTCAAACTAAACTGCTAGCATGATGAGATACCACCTAAATTCTAAGTCTCAACTAAAGTAGAACATTGCAGAATTCCAGCTCAGGGAAAGCACAGGCCTCGATACTGCAGGAGGTGAGGAAGGAATTCATGAGTACACCAAGTAAGTGAAAACTCTATTATGAACTTCCAAAGCTATTGCTTCATTTCAACAACATTCATAAAGTAAATTTAAGACAATTCTGATACTACAACGGAAACAATCGTTTTAAAAGATTTCAGTCAACAAAACAGAGCAGTCTGAAGTAGTCAGTTCTGCCCTGTTTAATTATTTTTGGACCTAATTCTTTTCCAGCCTCATGCAGTACGTATGCCTAGCACAGTTCTAAAGTAGCTGCAGTTGTCTAGTTACTCTTGTCCTGCAATAGAATAACCACGTCAAATTACCTCCTCACTGCATTTTCATCAAGAACAAGTGCTTGACTCTGATAAGATGCTTGTTTAGCAAGAACAGGCATTACTGAGTCACGCTAAACACATCGTAGCAGGTTCTGCAAGGTAGAGGGAATGGGTTTAACTTTCAGTATTTATGATAACCTTCTGTATTAGGTTAACTTTTAAAATTTAGTAATCGATTACACGTGTATATATATAAAACGCTGTTATTTGACTGACTAAACATCTGACATGGGAAATGTAATTCACTTCCAAAAAAGGGATTTGTTAAATATAGATACTTGCTGAGGTAAGCATTTTTATAGCCCTTCTAAGTTCTTCTGACGAAGGTTTCCTCATTATGCTTGTTAGGGAATTTAATAATCTGATCAATTAACTCAATCCTAATTAAATACTTAACAGAGAATCCCAAATTCTTTCTGAATCACATAACCAAGTGAGATCTTGCTCCACTGCCAGGTCACAGTGGAACAAAATACCTGCATGACATAGACTGGAATCAAGAACTAATAAATGGTGCCCATCATACTATTTTTAATTTTGTCATATTTTACAGATTGACACTACCTACTTTGATTTTATTTAATATACTTAACAATTACTCTAGAAGTTGTCTGTATCCTATTTACTGGAAGAATTGAGTACCTAGTGGTAGAAAACACTGAGGCACTTCAGTGCCTTTATGCCAAGTACTCCATGTTTCAAAAATAAAGCATTTGTAGTTGGCTAGGTTGAATTAAAATGAGAAATTAATGTAGGAACTGATAACAAGATAGTCATACACATTTGGACAAATAAATAGCACCATCCTCAAATTTCCCAGAGTATTTTGGTTTTGTAGATAATTAAGGATTTTCCTAGATCAAACTGTCAAATCCTGTCCAGATAAACCTGAAACAAAAATCCCTTAAAAAAAAAATTGTATTTTGTCACATATGTGCCCTGTCTCCTTGCTCTTATGCTCTGGACATTTAAACCAAGAAGCAGCAGTAATTATATAAAATACCATCTGAATTTCTTCTGTCACAACAACTTCCACCGATCTTTGAAGAATACAGGGGTGGGAAAAGTAGAAACAAGGCTTTGTTATAAATTGATTATATCCATATATAAATAAAAAGTAGCTCCTTCTTCCTGACTCACTCATACCTGCATACTAATGACATTAAAAGCAGTGGTTTAACTTTTTTGGCAACTCAGCTAAAATACTTCCAGAGGCAGTTATCACCAGAAGTATCCAAGCCTGTTCATCTCAGAAGACCTGCTGAAGGAACACAGCCTGAGGAGTGCTGGAAAACTACCACTTCCTCATGGAGATGCGCGAGCAGTGACAAGACAAGCTGGGTTGCTACAGAATTTGGGGTGAAGAGTTCAGGTTTCGGTGATATGCTACAAGTATATCAGAGAGGAAGTTAGAAAGGGTAAGAGAGAAAAGAGGCTGAGGTCCCAAAATAAAAATAAACATAGGGCTGGGGCACTTACTCACGGAGAGGAGTGGAAAAGGAAACAAAGGCACCTCTTCACCAGTGTATGACTTCACCCGGCCCTGTGCCACAGCTTGCTACAAGTCCCACTGACAAATCCACACAGAACCACCGCTCATTGTCTTATCACAGCAGACTAGTTTTCAAACTTTGCAAACTAGTCTTCTAGTTATTCCATGTCACAGTTAAATGTTGATAGCCATTTCTGAATGGCAGCTTTTGTTGCTCAGGTAACCAATATAACATGATTTCTGACTAATCTGCACTTCTGGTTTGCCTTTTTCTTAATATGAAACTACTCTCTCACTTGGTCTCACAATCTTTATAAGGTTTAAAGCATTGAATGAATATAAAAGACCCATCTGTTGGAAGTCACGCCATCAACCTGATAGTATAATAATAATTTATTAAGATTTTGCCTGAAGTCATACAGAGGATGAAATTTTACATCCTCCTCAACATTTAACACATCTCTTTCAACTGCCCAGTGGCCTTGGGTTCTGATGAACCAAGTTCTAATAATGAGCTCTTCTGCACATAGTACTAATGAGAGTAAGAGAAAAATGATGCTTTAATTACTGTCATGAATAGTACAATATACTGATTTGTTCAATTACTACATTTGACACAACAGGTTGGAAGGTTGATTACTCGTTGCAATTTAGGATGAGTCTCAGTTTGAAATGAAATGTAAGCAACTTCTCATTTTCTACAATTTGCTGGAGAGGAACTCAATATTTGAAAGAACTTAGAAGCCTAGAAAAACTTAGACCAACCCGCTTCTCAAAGCAAGTCCAACTAGCTCAGGCTTCTCAAGGACTTCTCCAGTCAAATTTTTAGTATCAACAAGGATGGAGAATCTACAGCATCTTTGCGCTGTAGATGTAGGAAGACCTAATGTCTTCCATCATGTTAAGAGTTAGCTTGTATCCTTCTCAGTACAAAATTCCAGCCTCCTGGAAAATATATGGCTAAACTAAAACATAGAGAAAGACTATGTAGCTCTCTTTTGCTTTGAGTACTGAGCTCTCAGTATCATTATTTGTGTCAAGCTTTTTGCTTTTTCTTTTTTAAAAAAAAAAAAACAAACCCAAAACAACACAGAACACTGCCTTCCTACAACAGGAGAGACAGAGTTAGGTGTCATTCCCTCATTTCTCAAACCAAAAAAGAATCAAAAGTAGGGCCAAATCATCAATGAAAATCTCCAACTAAATTCCAGGATTGTTGCTAAAGAACCTGCTGCTCACCTAAAGCCCAGCTGAACGCTGCAAGTTGTCATGCTGCTGTTACGATATAAATTCAGAATACCTTCAATAAAGTGTAAAAAGATGCAGAGTTTAACCCAGCCTAATTCAGCCTGCCACATAAAACTTAAGTTGTGACAAGATGATGTGAGTAGTTGAAAACAAACAGGATGTTATGTTTCAAAAGGAGGAAACAAGATTTAATTTTTGCATGAAGAGTTGATATAAAATCTTCTTACGTTTTCCTCTGAACAGGCTCCTTATAATTTTCCTTCTGTTTTTCTGTGTATACCCTTACACGTCATATTTTAACGTTTCATTTACTAACATTATGATGAGGTGGCTGCATCTGCAGAGTTCTGGGACTGGCCTTCCAGTCCTACATTAATTCCTTAATTCCTACATGCTACCCAATTTCCTCAGGAAATGTGCCCCCCCACTTGAACTCCTCTAAGATCCTTGCCAAAATACAATACTAGAAATAGAGACCTAAATTACTCAGAGAATGCATTTTAAGAACAACTTCTAATTATAAACAAGAGATTTGGGTTTTTGTTGCAAAATTAATCTTTGTTTTTGAGAGGTGACCATTATTCTTGGTCCAAATTTGTATTTTCCTTGTATGTTGAGGAAACATGTATCTTTTAGCATCTTGAATAAAACAAAAACATTAGTGTTGAAACTAATGCCCCTGACAGGTAAGCACCCAAGACCTATGGACAACTTCATTCTGTCACTTGTCAAATATCACCGTATTTTTATAAAACTGCTGCTCCAGAGCCCATAAAATGTTCCTGTGATAATTTTTTTTTTTTTTAAAACTGCCGATGTACAAAAACCTAGGACAAGAACACTAGAATCTTTCTTAGGCTTAGCCTTCTTCGTTGATCTAGAAAAATATTGGCTAAAGAAATCAAAACATTAGGTCTGGTCAATTCAACATACTAACTTCAAAAAAGGAAAAATAGCTTCAATTTTTATATGAAAATTATCCTGCACGTGCAGATGAACAGGCTCCTGATAGTTTCCTTGCTGTTTATTAACCATAAAAAGGGCAGAGAAATAACATCATCACACTCATTGTAATGGCAGTTATGTTAAGAATAGAAGTTATTTGTCCTTTCCTCAAAAGTTTACAGGAATATCACACTTATAGACCATAACACAGCACAGTAAGACACGAGAAGGAAATTCCCTCATCAAACATTTACTTCTGAAATAACAGCCAAGGTCAAAAGAAATTTCCTAGTCTCCTACTTAAATCAACCCTATCAGCAGTGTTAAAGAAATCAAAACAGACACAGAAAATTATACTGATTACAAGAAACGTGTTTCTCTGTGGCTGTTAATGTAGTAAAACCTTGTGAGTGACAAGCTGCTGACTAATAGCATTACTAAATCAGACAGCTGACCAACATTTTTTCATCTACTTATTAAAGGACTATAACAAGCCAGCCACAAGAGTGGCTGCCAAACAAGGACATGGTCACAGCGCTGTTATGGCAGAAGTGGGAAAGGTGCATTAGGGCTGTTTTGATAAATATATACAAAAGCCTTTCTGTTGATTTGGTTAATCCAGACTAAACACCAAGTTTTATAAAAGACCTTGAACCTCTAAAGTAGAGTAGGGCTTCTTCAGAGAAAGACTCATACGTATGCACACACAGGCATAGAACAGTTATTTTACTGTAAACTTTATGATCTGTTTTTTTCATCTTGCCAACTAACTCCATACTTAGGGATATAATTGGTACTTAAAGAGCAATCTGCATGCCTTCTTATGTACCAATAAGCCTTTTTAATAGATTACTTGCACCCAGGGGTGTCCACTTCATCCACTCCTGTAGATTTTTACAGGACATCTGGCTGTGGTCCCCATTACGATAAGCTTCTGCTCCGCCTACATATAATGTCTGCGTAAGAAAACACTGCACATCAACAGGAGCAGACTGGTAGACAGAAAAGGGTTGTGCTGAGGATGAGATACCTACGATACAGACTCCTGTTGTCAACCACTTCTCTGCTTTGAAAATAATCTGGAATTTAAGCAGCATATTAGTAAGGCACTGGATTGTCTTTCTATCAGCTTGCCACAAAGATGGGAAGGTCAATAGAATAGTAACTAAAGCTTTTCTTAAAAGTTACTTTGGTAAAGCCATGAAAATAATTATAGATATGATACCATCTTTGGTAAGTACATTTGCTTTCCAAGAAAACTTTAATTTTAACAATGAAAAGGGTAATTAGCTTGTGGCCTACACATAGAAAACATTAGAACGTTCTCTTCCAAAGAATTAAGATGGAACAGAAGGTCACTGTGGACTAGAGAGGACTTCTTGGTTAAATGGTATCCAAAGTAAAACAATGCTCATCCTTATCCTCCGCAAGTATCTGTTTGTAAACTGATCCTTTTTATGACATGAAAATGAATTGGAAAAATCTCTCTCCTCCATCTCCCTTTGGTAACTGCCAGTTCATATGTCTATTTAAAGATTAAAACAATAAACCACACTATCATGTTCTCATTCCTCATGCCTTTTTGGTTAATAATGTTATTCCAGGAGGTGTTGCATAATTAGTAGCTTTCAAAACAGTAGTCAGTTGCAGCAATAACCTATTCACATCATAGTAAACAACTATTTTATCACTCCTCCTTTTCTCCCAAGTAAGGCAAGCTGCGTAAGAGGCCGTGGTGATAAATGAAACAAACCAGAAAACCACTGAACAGAAGAACACTATACAGAAACATGAAAAATGGTAACTCTTGTCCTTTCATTTTCAAAATAATACATTTCAATGACTTAAGATGGTGATTACTAAAATGTAAGTATTTGCTGTGCTTCCAAGAACAGCAGTAAATACCAATAGTACTATATGAAACCTCTGTTACAAGCACAAGATACATCAGTGCATGCCATCCAGAAACCACACAAGCCCTTTGCCTAATCAGCAAAATGAATGATCCCCATAACTGAACCTCAACTATTAAACCACCGTGTTAACCGGGAAGAAAAGGGGATATGAAGGGAGGGAAAGAATGGGCAAGCTATCCTTAAATGATGAATTCAGAGAACAACAACCATCAGCAGTGTCACATACTGCCATGGAGGGATGAGTGCAGGCCCCACACACACAATACACAGGGGCGTGGTGTGTTTGAAAGGACAACTCCAGGCAGGAGTCAGGCGGTTTGATTAGCTACACTGTTTTGTCAGTCAGAAGGCTACAACCACAGAACAAAAGTCTTTGGTGGGCTGTTTGGGTGTTGAGCTTTTGTAGGAACTCAAAACAGTTTTGTCTGCAAGAGCTGGAGAATAAGGTGGTATGAATAGTAAGGACATAAGAGGAATAATACCAAGCCAGGCCAAAACCTCTGGGGAGGTGCTGCTGCAAGAACCTAGTTGATTTTTAGGGTTGTTTTTTTTAAATTGGATTAAATAAATCCAAGAAAAGTAGAAATTGTTGTTTCCTGATTTTTTTCTTAATTTCTTACTTCCTCCCCCCCCCTCCCCCCCGCTATGTTTTGTTTCTGGTATGCTTGGGATTTTTCCCACACCTCCTTCTCATTAAAATTATAAATTGACTGACATCTGTTGTTTCAGGCATCCAGACTCTGTAATCCCATAATCCTTAAATACGAAAGAACGATTACTAAGAATTTTGTCTGAACTACATGTGAGACACACTACTGGACATATTAGCAACCATTTTAAAATCACTGGTTTCAAGTATAGAATCATAGAATCGTTAGAGTTGGAAGGGACCTTAAAGATCATCGAGTTCCAACCCCCTGCCATGGGCAGGGACACCTCCCACTAGAGCA
>JAOXNO010000004.1:10717577-10792187 GCA_028565335.1 Limnodromus scolopaceus | reverse complement strand
GTTGAGGACTCCAAAGTTGGACACAGTACTCCAGGTGGGGTCTCACAAGTGCAGAGTAGAGGGGCAGAATCACCTCCTGAGACCTGCTGGCCACACTTCTCTTGATGCAGCCCAGGATATGGTTGGCTCTCTGGGCTGTCAGCGCACACTGCTGGCTCATGTTGAGCTTCTCATCCACAAGCACTCCCAAGTCCTTTCCCTCAGGGCTGCTTTCCAACCATTCTCCGCCCAACCTGTATTTGTGCCTGGGATTGCCACATCCCAGGTGCAGGACCCTGCACTTGGCTTGGCTGAACTTCATGCAGTTTGCACGAGCCCACCTCTCAAGCCTGTCCAGGTTCCTCTGGATGGCATCCCTTCCCTCCAGCGTGTCAACTGCGCCACCGAGCTTGGTGTCGTCAGCAAACTTGCTGAGGGTGCACTCTATCCCACTGTCCATGTCTCCGACAAAGATGCTAAATAGTACTGGTCCCGGTACCGACCCCTGAGGAACACTCATTACTGCCCACCACTTGGACATCAAGCCATTGACTGCAACCCTTTGAGTGCGGCCAGCCAGCCAGCTCCTTATCCACCAAGTGGCCCATCCATAGAATCCATGACTTTCCAATTTTGAGACCAGGATGTCATGCGGGACAGTGTCAAATGCTTTGCACAAGTCCAGGTAGACGACATCTGTTGCTCTGCCCTTGTCTACCAAGTGTGTGGCAGTATCATAAAAGGCCACCAAATTTGTTAGGCACGATTTGCCCTTGGTGAAGCCCTGTTGGCTGTCTCCAATCACCTCCTTATTTTCCGCGTGCCTTAACAAAGATTTCAGGAGGATCTGCTCCATGATTTTGCCAGGCACAGAGGTGAGACTGACTGGCCTGTAGTTCCCCGGGTCTTCTTTGATTCCTTTTTTGAATATTGGAGTTATGTTCCCCTTTTTCCAGTCAGTGGGAACTCCACCAGACTGCCACGATTTCTCAAATATGATGGAAAGGGGCTGAGTATGTTGTATCAGAATTGAAGGCAGTATCTGTAACTTATGTTACCTAAACACCAAAAGGAAAATTTTATCCAACCTAAAGCTGGCTGTCTGCATACGCAGGTCTACCTGTAGTATTTCAAAAAGTGAAAATCAGTATCGTGATAGTACAAGGTGGAATGGACACTGTTAGAAAAGCTGGTATACAGTTTTCACTATGGAAGAAATATCGCAGCACATTTACTGGTCACAGGTAACAGGCAATATACATTACAGTGTCTACCTGACCATCCAAAACATATAATAAAATCAAATCAATAACCAATTTTGCCACAGAAAATTCTTACAGTAAATGTTATAAATATGAAAGACTGGGCAAAATAACTTAATCTGTATAAAAAATTAAGACCATCAATATATTAAAGTTAATTTTAAAACATAGTTTAGATAATTTGAGGTTTGGTCAATAATGTTAATTTCTCTGCCACACAGAAGGTATAACAGTAAACTGAACCCTTGTTACTCAGTTGATTTCTCATTTCTTGATATTTTACTCTATTATAAACAACGAGGATTTTTATTTGCTTATTTCCTGTATTTTTCCATAGCTGGCAACACTGGTTAGTCTTATAGCCATTGAGAAATAGGAATGCACTCCCAAATATCATACACTTGCACGCCAAGTGCTACAGATTTTGATGCTAATCAGTCATTTGGTGCATTTGTCATTTGTAGGATTTCCATGGTAATCAAGATTACAGAAAACGTCACAAGAAAGTGTTAAAATTACCCAAATTTTTTTTAAAGTTGCTATTAAATATTAATTCCAAGCAGAACAAGAAAACAAATAATGTTACTCTCCAGAATACTTTCCAGTTTATTTTTTCATCTCATCTCTTCACTGCTCCAGATTATAAAGTTAACTCATAGGTGCTTCTTTAACATAATTTTCTCAGGCAATTTCCACTTGAATTATAACACCTTGCATTATTATGCAATCCTGCTTTGGCAGGGGAGTTGGACTAGATGATCTCTATGGTCCCTTCCAACTCTAAAAATTCAGTGAAATTCAGTGAAATTATCAGTTATATTCTATGTTTTGGGAAACGTAACTACAAAGTGAATAATCATCTACAGCCACCTCTTTGGCACAGGATTTTTCCCTACCATTCTTAACATTAGATAATGAATAACCTTTGCATTTCCAAAAGGACTTCCGTTACCATCTTTCCACTCTTGATACCCAGGCACAATCAAAGCCTGCCAAAACATTCAAACAGGGGATTTTAAGAAATTTAACCTGCATTAAGACTAAACACACCATTTGTGATTGTTTTTCAAATCATCCCTAATGTGAACATACAGCTCGCTATTCATCCTCAAACACAGAACAGTCACTATTTTGAGACATATTACTAAAGAGCTATGATGAAAAGTCTTTTCCAAGTTATATGTTGGATACAAATACATACATACCAAGCAAGGCGAAGAGGTGCTATAGAGTCCCAAGAAACAACACAGGCTAGACAAATGCCAAGCCTACAAGACAATGTACACATGGTTTCTCCCTCAGCCGAGGGCCCTGTAAATATTTTAGCTTCCAGTAATGTGTACTTAGTGTCTAAAATGCAGCTACAGTGGATATACTAATTTAAAGCATATTTTCATTATCCCATAACAGATGAAAGGTATAGGTGCAGAAATGAGGGATCTCAGATGACTGAAGAACTATTTCACAAGCTTATAATTATTGATGGACATCAGTCACACATGCACCTGCAATCACTTCAAATGAATTAAGTTTCATTTCATAAAGACAATTTCAAATTTTCATATTGCTGCAAAGAAAAATGACAGAAAGATATAAAAATAAGATAAAGTGATAGGAACATTCTGATTGTGTACTAGTATTTCTACTGTGTTTGGCACTCTTCCTGTTCATCCTCTTTGCATTTGGGTTCAAAATAAATACTGACCGTCAAAAAGCACATGGTGTAACAGCTGCTATATGCTTCATTTTCACTATCAAATCCAAATCACTTTATTTTGGCTGTGCCTTTTGCAGACGAGCAAGTAGCTGTTTAATGCAAGTTACTCACAACTGTAGAGTATGAGTAAAATAGACAAAACAAAATCAGTTTTGCACTTCCAATTAACAGGCACAGAAAGGTACAACCAGAGCAGCTACTGCTGACAAGAGGAACATTAACATCCCTGACTCCTTTCTTCTCTGTGCATTACAGCCTGCAACTTCCCTGGATGTGCCGTCACACAACGGGAAATGTGCTTCCAGCTCCATCCTTCATCCAGGCTCGAGAGCAGCAAATCAGGCTGTTTGCCGGGACATTACAGCCATCGCAGGAAGCACTTTGAACAGAATTTGTTGTTCAGATGCCCATTTCCCACATCCACTGCAGAAAAGGCTGCAGGCGGGCTGGCAGCCAACCGGACCATACTGATCTATCAGATAGTTTTGACTCTAACTATGAAATGGTTCAAAATAAGGACAGGGCATGGTAATAGGGATTCTTTAAACTTTTTACTTGGACACTATTTAAAATACTCTTATTGTTCATTAACATGACCTTTACAATGTCTTTTGAATTAATCTCTGCCTGAATACATTGGGATTCTCTTTACATAAACTATGAAATCTTTTGGCAATTCTAGGTATATCAATGTCAGACTATAGAAGTTATTTTGAATGCTGTCTTTATCTTAACTCTTTGGGTTTTGAGCAAAAGTGAAAAGAATGTTACAGTGTAGGATGGGGACATGAACTCGAAAAATTAGGTTTTGGCCCTAGCAAAGCAAGCATGTAGTCACTAAAATATACCAATCTGAACAAGCTGATATAAAATCTGAGATTCCTTAAGACTCACCATTAAGGTTATGCAAAACATCAATCTGTAAATGCTTCTCAACTATTAAATGATGTATACTGCATATGACAGCCTACTACTATCAGTTACTCCATTAAATCAAGTAGTACATGTCCACACTGTGTATCTACAAGTTCTGATGATGACCGAAGTCCATGCTCATCTAATTCCATGCAACAGGATTTCAGACCTTGTTTTTTTTGCTGTTTTACAATTATGATGGGAAGGCAAGGGAAAAAAAAAAAAAAAAAAAAAGAGATATTTCCTGACTTTCTCAAAAGTCACCTTGTAGCCAGCTGAATGCTCACAGCTTCACTCTTCTATTGAGCAATTTTGTGATCTTTAACTTCTGGATGTTTGTCTTCAGATGGCCATGTCTGTCACAGAAGTAGTGACACCTCATTTTGCAGCCACAGTAAGGAGTCACTAGCACTTTTAGTACACTAAAACTGGCTTCTACCTGTTGCGGTTTAACCACAACCAGCAACTAGGACTATGCCGCTGCTCACTCACCCCCTCTTCCCCCCAAAAGAAGAGTAGGGAGAAAAAGGAGGGGAAAAGGAAAAAACCTCATGGGCTGAGATAAAGACAATTTAATAGAACAATATCAGAAAAGGAAAATAATAATGACACATCACTGTCCCCACCTTGTGAATTTGCACTGTCCTGAGCAGTGGTTGTGAGAGCCCACCCACCAGTTAACCTCGTTTATATACCAAATATGATGTCTATGGTACAGAATATTCCATTGGCCATTCCACTGCTCTGTCTAGGCTTCTTTGCAACTTCTATGGGAAGCTGGAAAAAGTCCTTGAAAACTATAAACATTGCCTGGCCACAACTAAAACAGTAGTATTGACATTCCTTTCATACCAAATTTGAAACACAATAACCACTGGAAAGAAAATTAACTCTGTCCCAGCTGAAACCAGGACATATCTACTATCAATGAATTAAAACTTAAGGCTCTTTATATTTTTAATGTTTTATTTCCCTACTTGTAGATTTAGCCCAGTAACATTCTTTTATATTTACACATACATTACATACACACACAAATGTATCTATAGGAATAAGATGTAGCTTTGAATGCATGTAGCAAGTAATGTTACAACAGGCCTTAAACAATGAGAATGAATCAAACAGCATTATCCCTTTGGGATGTGAACGAGACAGGTTGTCATATTTTGACACTAATGTTATGCTTTTGCCAGAGTCCCAAGACTACAAATGAAAACATCACTCTGCCTTTTCCAACATTTCCAATATTTGGCATTGCCATTAATTTTTTACCTTTTTTTTTTGTGGTGCAGAGTAAGATATAGAAATAATATTACCAATTTATTTTACAGATACTGGTGTTTATATTTAAAAATGTTTGGTTTAAACATTATTTTTATAGACTAATCAACCATTACAAACACCAGTTCTGTATTGTTCCAGATATTTGCCTAACAAGTCCTGTTTAGCTGTTTATAGACTTGGGACCTTTTTATTCCACTGTTAACCCTGATCCAACATGAAAACTTGCTGCTACACCCCGGTATTTCAACAAGACGCTGGATGAAGTAATTTAAACTCTCTCCTAATTATTGATAAGTAATGACTGCCAAGATATAGTAGTGAATGTATTCATATTTGTAAATATACTGCAGTGTGATTTACTGTAATTGTGTAGCTTGATGAGATAGAGACAAACAATTCTTTTACAAAACCAAATGAATAATCTAGATAAATATATATATAGAGAGGACAGAGTTTATAGTCTTCTCACTCAGTCTCCTGATTTTATTCTGCAGTTGATTAATTAAATAAACATTTTACTGAAATAGTAAGCAGTCCTACCTTAAGCTCTATCTACTGCATATTGAAATTTACATCAATCTAGTGCAGGGATAACCAAGTGACCTACCAAGCTTTCAAATTTCACCTCAAAATATGACTTAGCTTTCAATATATATTCACTTTTAAACTACTTACGCAAATGCAGTTAATTACATCCTCTAAAAAGGCATCTGAAATACCTAAAAGTCTGCAAAAACAGTTTCTGTAAATATGTAACAGTCTATTGTGACATGCTTTTCCATAGCAGCAAGTACAAAAGTTAACCTTTGAGACTGAATACAGGACGTGAAGTTAAACAATTCATAACAGAAACTTACATTTAAAGATACAGAAACAAAATAAAACTTCCACTCAAAGTGCATGTATCTCAATGGCTCCAATGAGTTAGATTACTTTCAACATATAGGTAAAAGGTGAGATTTTTAGATAGGAGAATGAAGGATACGAGGCAGAGAACTTGTTTGTATAATTAGTTTGTGACACCAACTCCATATAAAAGTCTAAGTCACTCTTCCTCCTTTCCCCTCATTACGTTAGGGAACAGTTGTTCCAATGCTGTTACAAAACTAACATTCTGAAAAATTCTAAAACTAGGAGAAACCTACTATTTGGCAAATCAGTAAATAATATCTAATAGCGTCTATCACACGCTCAGCACTATCATGACTTTGCAAAGAAACCCATCCTGAACCACACAGCTCACATGCTAAGACTGAGACAAAGGCAGCAGAGTAGGTTGACTAGATGGTTTTTTTTTTTTTTGTATTAACTATATATTGTATTAAATTTAAATGGATTTTAGATAAAGAAATAACCTAAATTCACCTAAGAGTGAAATAGTTCTTTCAATGAAAAATATCACAGTTTGGGATGTAAAGAAGAGAAAACAAGTGAAACTGTGGGACATATGTTATAAAGGAAGAATTGCCTCAACATTTAAGAATTGTAGATTAAGTACTTTGAAATTTCTTCCCCTAAAAATACTGTAGAAAAGTAATTAGCATGTAGTCACAGTGTTTGTAAATACATTTTAAACAAAAACTAAATTTTAATTGTCAGTTTCAGTTGGAATTAAATTGGACAAGTTCATAAAATGAAATAACTTGATGTGTTATTTTCATAAATACTATCTACATAAAAACATTCAGACTTTTCAACTGAAAATTGAGTGGTAGTTTTAAAGCCAAGGTGCATTGTACAACTTTGCACAAATGTTAAAATATTTGTAACATTAAAATGCCAAAGTAAATTCTGTTATTATTTTTAGATTAGTTCTTCTAATCATAGAGCTTATTTGAGAAGTTTAGTAATATCCATTTCATGTCAAATATAGCTAAAATAATCCTTTATATTTTCTAGTAATTTAAATATCTTTATAGGGGTTTATATAACATTATTTTTTCTCAGGGAAAATGTACACTCTGAGACAGTATTTGCAGGCTTCATAAAATGTTTGGTGAAAGAAACAGCTCACTCCCCGCTTGATTTTTTTTTTATCTCATACCTAAGCAATATTTTAAATTCTCTGAAAGCCTCAAAAATATTCCCATTTGGAAGTGTCAATTATTCTGTAAATAGAAGACTTCCAATCAATTTTTCCTGCATATGGACCTGCTATTCTAATGAAGAGGGCTTACAGAAGAGCAAATTGTGACCCCCGTCTGCTACTGTTTTAGTTACAATGCTGCTGGCAGTGCAATGAAAGCAGGTCCACAAGATACTTTACTGCCAAATTTGTAAAGAAATGCAATTTCCTTGTTCTCTAGGTCCTGTACTTTGCCCATTAAAAAATAAGAATGAAGAAAAGGTTTTCTCCCCCTCATATACTGCACAGCAACCCAACACTTTTTGAAGGAAGGCATTTCCCTGAGCTGTGCACCACAGAACTTCATTTGCATCTTGTTACTTCTCAAAGCTAACCATTGCTTAAACATTTTAACACTGAATTGTATTTGAACTTAGTGTAATACTAGTAACCGATACCAGTTGTTAGTTTAATGTACAACTAGACTAACATTAAACAATAAAATTTTAAAAGGTCTATCATTACAATCCATAATTTTCTTTAGTATATTATTTTCCTGATTTAATCACAATCCATTATTTTGCCCCCAGAAATTATGACAATAAGGTAAGAGATAACAGCATGTCTAGTTGCCACAGATTAGTAATATATTATTTTAATCTGTAAAGTACCATGTACACTGATCCATTGCAAGAAGCAGAGGAGGAGAGGTAGGAGTTATGCCGTGGGAGAAAAAAAAATTGTCATCCTTCTGGAAAAAGATATTCCTGGCAATAGGCTTTATCACACCATGCCTACACACAGATCTGGAGGTCTCTGCTTTATTGGGGTTGTCAGAGATTGACGATGCCCTTTGGATAATATAACTGAAGTGCTTTCAGGAGGCATCTCCAAGCACTTGGCACTGGTTATCTTTTGGTAATGAAAAGGAGGAAAGTGGAAAGTTGTTAAGTTGCTCTATGACAATGAAGCTTTGTGGATTGATAGACTGCATGCTCTGGTCTCAGGACTAACTTATCTTCCCACCCAGCCATCACTGTCTGTCTCCCAAAAGATCTGGTCCCCATCCTGAGCTCTCTAATCTCTCCTATTTTTCCTCAGACCTACATCCTGAGGGCCTTCTTGAACTATTCACAACATGTACTGGCTCAGGAAGGAAGCTCAGAGCCCATTTAGCCTGCACTCCAGCCTTTCCTTTGGCAAAGGAGTGAATTTGGCTCACTCTCCTGTAGTCCAGCAGCAGCCATCTCCAATATGCTTGTAAGAACTCATACCAGAAAGAATTTGTAAATTAAATAACCAGCAGAAGATAGATATAGACCATCCACAAGTGGAACAACAGACAAAAACAAACTATCATTTGACTAGGATTTAACTTGCAAATTCATATCATGTTTTAAATTCTTTTCAAAGGAGGGTTGGGAAAGGTACAGAAGTGATGCAAACAACAAGAAGTCAGCAGTGTATGCCTTCAGGAAAACTTAAAAGGCAAATTTAATCAGTGATTATACTGAAAGAAAAGTATTTTTCCAGATAAACTAACTAGCAGGAACCAAAAAATATCTGGAAGACTACAGTTTGAATAAGACAACAAAAGGGATGACACTGTTAAAAAAAGAAGTTACAATAACATGAAAACAGTCTTGCATGATTTTAAATTTAAATTTATTCATCAAGATGGTAGCTAAGATGAATATTATCTAAAAGTAACTACGAACCAAGAGCTTCATACAGGAAAGCGATGTAACTGGCAGGAGAGACGTGCGGTTATCACCCCAGTGAACACGGCACCTTTTCAAACACCAGTTAGTGCCAGTGGCCTGTTGTGCCACTCTCCAAGGTCTCAGCCTTAGAAAGATGGCTACTACCTCATTGCTTTGATGACTGAAGACACTCATTGTGTTTAAGGATAAGAAAGAGACCTCAATTCTAGTATGACTGTACATAGTGACCTGCAAGCTGGTACTAGTATCTTTCACTTTTTTCAAGAGAGTTCTAATTCTGTCTTCTAAAATATATATTAATTATTGATAGCCTTTGGATTACCTGAGAGTCTGCTAATTTCATGCATAACCTACATCTTCATCTCAGAGTCTAGAACGAATAAGGGAAGAAAAAATATTATATTTTAAAGATTATATAAAGGATTTAAAGAGGAACTCTCTGTACATCTTGAGCTGTTCTCTCCGTAATGCTAAGAACACTGGGGACATTCCAAAAGACTAGAAGAAACGAAACAATAGATTTAATTTTTATTTATATTGTCTTTTGACTTCAAAAAAATTTTAAGGTCCCACATCCTCCTTCCGATTACATGCAAAACAATTTCAGAATCAACAAGCAGCTTGATTTATAAAAGAAGAAATAAAAATATAATGCTAATTAAAACATTAACCTATAGAACATAAGTCACTTTAAAAATTCACTTATAAATGCAACCGAAAAGTGTGAGACTCATTATGAGTGCAAGGCATCTAACATTATACATTTTGATTAAATAGAATTTTTAGTGCTGGATACATTGAACTGATTTATTATCTGGTCAATTAAGCTGAAAATGCAACTCTGAGCACAGAATCAACAACAAATAAGTGCGTTTTCCAGGAACACCCCAGGGATGAGTTATCAGCTCACCACCTCTTACTATTTTTTACCAACGGCCTGGAAGAAAAACCTCACCACTGATCAGGTTTGAAGAGAACGCAAAATTTTTGGGAAAGGTAGCTAAGAAAGATGATGAATCAGAGGACTAGAGCGATCAGTTCTCCCTCTAAATTTGGGAGGGTATGGGAATCAAATAAGCCACACTGAAAAGGAAGGTCCCATCTTAGCTGAAAAAAACGCAGGCTATAATAATCAGGAAGGTACTATCTCCTCCAGTAAGGGAAAGGTTTAAAGTTGTTTGAGAAAAGGAACCTAAAATAATTGACACTACAGCCATACGTATGATAAGAGCATAATTGTGTTTAAGTCGTTAAGACATCAGATCTTGTCAGAACAGGCAAGGCTGTATTATCCTTCTCCCTTGCCCATAATCAGTACAAGCCAATAATACCAAGCCACATGCAGCCTGTTACATAAGTTCTCAGTTTTCCCATGATTTGGGAAAACCAGACAAATTATCCCTCAATGCCTAGAGGCATATGGGTATTATTTGACTTTTTTTTTTCCTGTTGGAAGTACATAGTACTTTAGCAGGACTGATTTTTTTTTTTTCCCCTCAAAGCTTTGGCCTGGAAAAGTAAGAATTTTCAGGCATGTGTGTAAGCCGACTTAGAGAAAATACAATTAATTATGCTAACTAACAATAAAGAAAAAAATAATTAATGGAGAGTACCTGGGAACAGCATAACACCTTAGAAGACACTGGAGTAATTTGACTGATGCCATTACTGTCTAATTACTGTACTAAAGCTGATAGCAAGTTAAGTAAATTGAGTAGGACTTTTAGCATCAGGATTTTCTCTCTAGCAGTACTTTGCTAGTGTCTATACATATTTACCATACTATTTTACTTCCCAACCATGTAAGATAAGTTTTTGCTGTATTTCTTCCTGTTGCTGAAAAAAAAAAACTAAACCCAAGAGTTTGAATCTCATTCTTTGCAGGTACCTACCTATTAGATACATTTTAACATAAGGAATTCAGCAACACAGAAGTTATGAGGCTTCCCTGACAAAATGATATACTGAATTACATTAATTTACAGTCTCTTTATGGGTAGTCACACCATTTTATTTTTTTTTAACCTCACATACACAAACATGTCTTTACAGGGAACTTCTAAATATCATTAGACAGGTTTGGTTTTGCTTTTGGGAGTGGGGTAGTTAAGAAGAGGGGTAAGGGAAAGGAAAAATAAAAGTAAAAGCTGTTCAACATTATGAACCGAATTTTATTTCCCTCAACCTGTTGTCCATTCCATTGTTTCCCTTTCATGTATTAGGATGTAATCCCACATAGTCCTGTATTTCGCTAACTTTTTTTTTTTTGCACAGATCATCAAAGATGGTGATGTACAATAACACTTAAAAGTTAATTGAGCTCCTTACAAAAGCTGGCTGCCTTCACAAAACAACACCACAGAAACATACCACCCAGGTTTACAGAATTCTTTCTATGTAATAGACCAGGAAGCATTTATAAATGTTTATTCCCTCACAGCACACCCTTAAGAGAAATCAAGCAAAAGGAATTCTCCACCAAGGCATATGTTAATAATAAATGGTATATTCAGTTTCAAAATAATGTAAATATGATAGAGAGAAGTGTCAGGAAAAAAGCCTGTAGTAGCCTTTTGCATCAGGGTGGAAAACACTTAAGTAAATCACTGATCAACGGACACGATCTGAGGTTAGAGAGTGTACCCACCTGAACGGGAGCACACAAGAACTGTCGTGCTGCCACAAAAGAGGCAGCAGACACACAGGGGGGTGTCAATGCAGGCTCTAGTTTGCGAAAAATGTACCAGTACCCATATTGCCCTACAAGCCTTTACAAGGTCCCAGTTTATGTTGAATCCTAGGTCCAGTTTTCAGCACAACCTGTCATGAAAGACTGGCACCAAATGGAGGACATTTGGAATAAAGATAAGGTTCGGGACACAAAAAAAAGTGCCCACACATAAAAGGCTGCTACAAAAAGGAAAGGAATAAACCTTTCCTCGTGTTCACAGTAGACACAGCACAAAATAAGGGGCTGATAACAGCAGAAAAGATTTAAGAAAGAAATTTAAGACAAAGACTTTCTGATGGTCGGGTTCTTCGGACTGCTGACATGACAAAATAAAGCCCCCAAACCACAGAGACTAATTTATAAACTGCAGGTCAGCAGGCCAGTACCAGTAAAAAGGGGGTAAGGTAGTTCAACTTCTGTAACCTCTCAACAAATGCCATTGATAATACAGATGGCGTTTTCTAGCTGCTTCCAATGGCAGTTAATTACTACCTACTGCAGTAGGTTTGCTGCCTTAATTCCACTGTACAATTTACATCAAAATATATTTGTATCCTTTAATAATATAACAGATGCCTCAATTTCATATTTAAGAAACATAAAAGTGTCCCTATATGAGATTTCATATTATATACTATATGCATTTAATAATCATGTCTTATAAAATTAATCTGATCCACCATTACATGCTTACGCAGTATCTACATATTCACTCTGCTTTTCTTGTAATTTTTCTTCTTTTAAAGCTCATAATAATTTTTAACCCACTGCTTTATCAAACAGTTAAAAAAAAAATATTCAATACACACTTCACATTGGATGGACTTATTTCATAAATATTGACTGCTAGGTATTCTAAATTGTGTTTCAAACACCCAAATTAAAGTTTATAAAGAGCTCTTGCCATTTCAACTTTTGCAAGATGTCATCAGTCTTGACAACTGACTGATTTGGATCGCTAGCTACTGCTGGATGATTATATAAATTGTGATATAGATAGCTTTTTCCAATCTTTTAAAAGTTATTGAGTTGTATAAATGCTTTCTGATATAGACTTTGCTATTAATCCACTTGTCTAAGATTCATGGTTTGGGAAGGCAAAGAAATATATTATATTGGAAGATACCCTTCCTAGTGACCTTCTGATGGATGGGGGAAAGCTGAAAATCTTCCATATTTATAGTAGAGAGTCACTTAGTTAAAGAGCACTACTACAGCCAATTTATAACTTAAAAAGTTTAAGAAGTTACCAAATAATGTTTTATTACAAGTCTTAAATTGCTTTATTTACATAGGACCAATTCTGTTGGATTTTACTTTGGGTAATTTGGAGATGTATTTCTGCAAAGTAATAAAATTTCCTACTAGTTCATATAAACCCAGTAGTTCCTAGAATCCTACAAAACCTACCAGTTCATATAAATGACTGAAGTGCACTGCTATTCACTACATTTCCCTAAGCATCAAAAAGACTAGACCTGCTATGGAGACCTTACAACATTTTGTTCATTCAACTTCACGAAAAAAAATCATCCCATAATGTTGTTAAATTCCAGAGTTTGTAAGAACAAAGATTTTAATGTTCTGATACATCCACTGTGATGACAGTGAGTGCTCTCTGCTGATAAGTGCAGGCAGACTGCCAGGTTCATGCGTGCAGATTAACAAATGCAGATTAGCAGTGTTCTTTTGTACTATATGGGAGCAGCTGCTGCATTATTGGGAGAACAAACCGTATTCCTTCAACAGCCAGTGCGGTTTTGCCCCTTGTTGCTGTGTGTATGTACTACACAGAGCTGGTAGAGAAGGTCTCCTTATGTTTACATGACAGACCCACACCTCCTGCTAAAAGCGACTCACTATTTCCCATAATAGGAAGAAAGCAGTGCTCTTAACCAAGTCACTGCCTGCTACGACCATGCAAGGTTTTTAGCCTTCCCCTACCCAGTGGAAGAGTATTAAGAAAGATTTCTCTTAGCATAATTTAAATAAACCAACTGATGAAGAAATACCTTCTAGATAGTATATAAAATAATTCATAGATCCTTCTTTCTCTAAACAGCTTAGTTACTATACTTCAAAAACATTCTTAACCTAGGAGTTCCTAAACATTTACTTAAACATCTTTTTCACATATTTAAAGAGATACAAAGAAAGTTCACAGCTGCAAACCAACAGCCAAAAGCTGAACCACACTACTTAACAGTGCTGTTGAAACAGAAAGAAAATGTTCTTGAACTGTGTCTAAGAAAACAGTATTTTTTTCAAGCTTAATGAAAATACTTCCTGACCTGTTTAAAAAGGATTTTCTACGTGGTATCTGGCATTCTTTACAAACTCTAATTCATACCAACTTTCTTTCATAATTTATACATCCTTTTAATGGCTTTTCCTTGTTGGGCTTCAGGAGTAGGTTTTTTTGGTCTGTTTTTCAGTTCTTTTTTTATTTTAATTTTTTTATTAAACCACCACCCCTTTTTCCTTCCCCCGTCCCCACCCCCAGGCTAACAGCAGCAGCAGAAGGAACACTAACTAAGAGTATAATCAGAAGCTCTTCGGTTCAAAACTTTAGTTTGCTCAAGGCAGAAGAATACCAACTATTTTTTTCAGCACTTACAGCACTCCGTGTTCCCTAATTAGCAAGGGTGTGAACAAGACAGACAACAATCAATAATGATGCACTGCTTTATTTTCCCATGAAAGGCATGAGACCTGACTTTGGGAGGCGCTACCTTCTCTTCAGGTACACATTCACTTTATTTCCCACCATCATTCCAAGAGCAGCAGTTTGGTTTATTTAGTATATTATGCATCTCAATTGGAAGATGTACTGCAATATTATCTTCTCATTTTAATAAAAGACTAAATGTGAATGGCACAATTTTACATGAAGATAAATGTAGATATTGTGCTGCTATTTCTGAACAGTGCCTACTACATTCACCTGGCAAAAGCAAATGTAAGGCCAGTTCTGTATCGAGCAGGGATTGCAAAGCAGTTCTGAGAACACGCTTTCAATACAATACAAGCAGCACAGTCTATTCAATAGCTCTGCACAACTGAAATGAATCCTGCAGGAGTTGTTAAAAAGAACAATTAGATTTTGCTATTTTCCATGCAAGGATTCTTAATGATACAAATTTGAAATGCCAGCTACATTGCTGGAACCCTGAATAAGACCAAAATCCTACACAGACTTTTGTAGGGAAATTAAGGACACAGGAAGAAAAAAAAATTCACAAAAAAGAAAATGAAAATGAGAGAAATATGGAAGGCTTTCAGTTGTCTTTTGCAGGGAGAGTTGTAAACATGAAAGCAAGCAGACAGGATCAGTTTTTAGCACTAGAGTTGCTGGCAAGGACCAGTAAAGAATTCCTTACTTTGTATTCTTTACAGACATAACTTTAGTGTCAGTAGCTCTGCTACCTTCTGCATTAGTTGCTGCACTTGGTGCACAAGTTGAGCAGACATTCCATGAAAACCCAAAGGATGTCGTGGAGGACTCTGTGGTTACCTAAGTCTTCCACAAATTTCTGATACAGATACCTACGTTATCTTTTGGAGTTAATGCCTACCTTTATTTGCAGGCAATCCTTGTTAAACAAATTTCAAAACGGATGCTCTAAAAATAAATGTCTGTTTTCTCCCACAAGAGATCTTTCTAGTAAGTAGTGGTCCTTCACTGCAATTTTTCTTTTCAGCTACTTGTAGGCTAAGATACATATGAATAAAAGTAAGCCTAGAACAATCTAATTATGTAATTTTATTTCATCTGTAGCTTCTTTCAACTGGCTTGGAAAAGTGCAGAAGTGACTCAGTTTGACTGCAGCCAAGCTAATATTTTATGGTGCAAAAGAATGGCATTAGTAGCAAATAATCAGACCTAGAGCTCAGTTTCAGAAAAGGAGCAGGCCTAGATTAAATATACTATTCAGTCCCAGAAAATTACAAAAATAAAACAAACCTTAGTATGACTCACACTGATAACCTGTATTTGTTTTGTACACGCTAAATTCTAGACAAACGTACAGTAGAACACCTCCCAAGTCACTGCTGCTATTTACATGAAGCAGAAAAAAGGATTTTCTACATACAAGTCAAACATAATTAACAACAAGCAGCAGGCAACACGAAATCCCTAGGCTATCAGTCAACATTAGCTGAATAAAATAGCTACCCAAGTTAGACGTTAAAACAGTAAGAGCAGAATAAACTTCATGAAGAGTTAGAGCAGTTACCACTACCACAGTGCAAACTGGCACTTTGTGCTTGAGGGGGCTCGGTAGCCACATTTACAATGTCAAACTGATGTTTGTGCAATGGTGACTGAAGTAAGATAGAGTATTTGACACAAGAAAACCCGCAAAAATACTGGATCACTGTTTTCAAGCAGATGAGAACCTTATAAGGAATGTGTGTTGAAGAGGTGAGTCTAAAACCCAGTGTCTACAGCAGAAATCGCACACAAAAAAGAAGTATGGAACATCTAAAGATTACATTATCCCAGCTGGAAACCACAACCGACTGACTGGTTCTGTGCGGCACATGAGACTCATTAGACTAAACCCAGGTTCTATTTCACCACTATATTTGCTTATTATTTTAATCTTCTGTGAAACATAGTACTACGCAAGGTGCTTAAATATCACAAGTCAGTTAATATTAGAATCTGGTATTTTAACTAACAAATTATGGTATCTATGGGACAAACTCAAGTAACTGCAAATTCATTTTATATGTCCTCATCTAACAAGTAATTCACAATAGGACAGGAATGGAAACTTGTTACATCACGCCTAAAACCAGAAAAAAATCTTCAGGGCAGAAGGCACATTTTATTTCTTTGTTCTATGAAGTGTTTAGTACACTTTTGTTGCCTTACAGAGTTAAAGGAATTCTACACCATGAAAACGCAGAGGCAGCAGCATGTAGCTGCAAGCTAACTGGGTGAGCTGCTGGAGCCCTACATCAAGGATAAATACTCCACTGATGAGAGGGACTGTCATTTCAAATGAACGCAGTCTGCCAGAGAGACCAAAACTCTGGATTGCAGGACGAGTTAACCACTTACTGTCTGCTGTCTTATCCAGAAAGAGACAGATCCTTGGTTGTGGGTACAAAACCACCACTATCAGTCCCCCACCCTTCCACATTAAGTTTCACTGGCTATGATTAAGTTAGCAATTAGTACAGCACAACAGAAAAGCAGAACTGGTGCAAAGGTCCCAGGAATCGCCTCTATTCCCTTCTCAGGGGACCCACTTCAATAAGCTCAGCTCTAGTCCTGTGAAATGAGCAGCCCTTGGCAGGTGGGCCACCGTATGTGCAACCCTAGAGCCCATCTTCTGGTTTAGCTCCTGAAAGAAATTGAGCTCCCTTAGATGACCCCGTAATTCAAACCAGAAGTGCAGTAACTGGGAGAAATATGTAGGTTTGCCTCAAAAGCACGCTCCTGATCAGTATGAAAAAGCTAATATATCCACACTTAATTATACCTCAGTTATAGCCCAGATTCACAAACTGCTACAGAGAGAATTACTGCCAGACTTCCCCACAGAAGTCATCTTCAAGGAAAAAAGTAATTTGCAGCTAAATGGATAAACAATTTGGATGATAGCACACTGCTTTTTCTATTAAAAAACTATACACATGAATTATGTCTTGGAATTAGGGAGGTAACAATTTTTAATCCTGCCAGGTATTATGGATTTATTGTTGGGCTTTTGCAGGAGCCTCTCATTCCTTTTGCATCTTGGCAGACAATTATGGAAGCGTATGGAGTATTTAAGTGTTTCTTGATTAATGATAGCACTTTTCAAAAATAATTATACATGGGTGTAAGTTTAAGGTAGCTGCTCGGGTGGTAGACATTTTTTCTGCAACAATATTTTTCCAAAATTAGAGTTCAAATTTACACAGAAGTTACACTTTTTGATTGCTTTACACTTAGTACGGCTTTTCTGTTTTCCTGTATTGAGAAGATGATATGAAGAAATATTTGAAATTATGGCATATTTTCCCAGAGATAGTATTTATATAAAGGATATTCACTAACCTTTTCCTAGTGGCTAGATTTTAAAGAACTAAATATCTAGGGCTACCTTTTTTTTCTACCAGAAACCTTGCAAGATAGTAACTGAAGCTGTGAGCTGAAAGTGCTCCATCAATATACAGCAATAAGGACATGAAAATAAATTTTGGGCACAGATCTGGTAATATTTGTGTGTATATAGTACACCTCCCAACACACAGAAGTTTCAAACAGGCATTTAAGATATGATATTATTAGCCCTCAAGCTTGAAATTTAGCTGGTCTTGGCCCTGCCACATTAGGGACAGGGCTGGGCAGTACAGAAGTCCGCAGCTTGGGTAATTAGGCAACTTCAGTTTCCCCGCAGAGCATCAGGCAGCAGAGAACTAAGATACTGATTCTTTATTCTTTTCCCCAAATGGCAGAAATGCATTGCAGGGACCTGCGGGAGGGAAATCCAATTCTTAATTCCTCACTGAATCTCTTTATCCTTCCCTCCACTTGAGGCAAATCGAAAGAGATCACCAGCATATGAATACACAATGGGCAGCCCGATTAAATACCACAATTCTTGTAAAAGAACTGGACTTGTCAAATACTTTATTCAGTTGATATAAAATTATTGGCATAATGCAGAAACTTGTCTAAAAGTCTCTTCTGATTCATCCTGTAAGAACAAATATATATATGGTTTTTAACCACAAAGAGATCAAGTATGTATATGAGAAAAAGTATGAAAAAATCCAAATTGTCAACTTCTTGTGTACCTGATAGTTGAAGATTTAAGTCATTTTGGCTCGTGAAATAAATGTGAAAATTTAGAAGATATGATTCAACATGGAAATATAAAAGTTCATCTTGACCTCAACAGTGATCTATGCATATTATATCTGGAAGCATTAAAACAAAATTATTGCATAATTACCAGAACCATGCTGCATTCTTAAGCTATTTCTGATTTCTGCAGCCTGTCAAAATCTCTCAGATGATTTCCATATGGAAGTGCATGCTTAGTTATTTTTTTAAATGCTACTAGAACTTGCCAACTGATATAAGTAGCTTTGCTCATATTTTCACAACTTCGCTTTCATAAACTTTTTAAGCATCAGGTAATTCCTTTTGTACTCCTCATCTGAAATATAATTTTCAGGAGAAAAATACTCTGATTCTTGCTTCAACACTGTTTCAATTACAAGATCTAGACTATTTCTGCACTTTTTAAAGTCTAATGTAGCAGAACCAAGGCCATATGTATTTCTACCTGGTGAGTAATAACATGGCATTTGGATCTTTTGCTCCCCTATCCCAGGATGATCCTGTCAAATAAGAAAATTTAATGAAAACAAACACAGAATTTTGTTTTAATAGCTTGCAATACACGGAGAACAGAAATGCAGGTGCCACTGAATAGTTCTATAGTGTTATCACAAGATGCAATCTCTCAGGAACAGACAGCTTCAATTACGAGTTTTTAAATCAGAACAAGGCTAAAGAATAACCTAGTTTTCAATTTTACCAGAAAACCAAATACAAGACACATGAATAAACCAAACATAAGAAAGACTAAAACAAACCAGACTCCATATGGACTTCCCTATCCCTGCACAGGGGAGGCTTTAACACACAGTAATAGGGGCAAACGCTTCTGTTAATGTCCTAAGTGCCTCTTTCTTAATCCCATTCCACTGGAGGAAACTAATTTTTATATTTACATGCACATATGTATGTATGTACAGATATACACACACAAACACAAAAATTTGCAGCTTCTCAAATTAGATACTAATGCAGCTAAGTCAGTCATGACTCACAAGGAAACTGTCATCTATCCTGACCCCAGTACAAAAAGAAACACATTCACACCCTAGACTTTTCAAAGACTTTAATATATAAGGTGATTCCTAGAAAAAGGTTCAGTTATAGCTATCTAAGAAACAGAGAAGGCCAAAATTTGACATGCCTGCTTTAGTAAGCAGTCACACATGAAGTGAATCAACAATTAATCACCACAGCCATCCCTGCTACAAACATACAGTAAGAGGAACTCCAAGTCTGTTGGCCGCAGCTACATACATTATAAAGCGCAAGTAAAATTAAAACATTCTATACTCAAATCTCTTCCTGTAGTTTCATTTTATAACTCATCCCGTTTCAGCTGAAGAAATGCAATACATCTGAGCAGATAATGGTAAATGTCCTCTAACAAACATCAACTTCTTTCCTCTATTTATGGGGAAGGCAGGCTAGCAAAGAGAAAGACTACCATACTATTTTCTATTAAATTGCTCAAAATTAGATTGAACGTAAGTTTGACACAATCTGGTCTACCAAAGGAACACACAAGTTAATTACATATGCAAACTTTCTGGTCTATAGAATTGAAAAAGAAAAATCATTCCATGCTTTGAAAGAGGATATACATCTTTCTAAGACTTGCAGAAATTGTGACATATGGAACGCTAGGAGAAGGTACTGGGAAACATCAAGGGGATAATTTTAAGACTGTCAATACTGAAACAGCCAGATTTGAAATTCTCTGCCAACTTTGCTAATTGTATAATACGGAAAAAGGCCGAGACTTCCCAATTAAAATGTAGCATTGCTGTTAGGAACTCGCACAGGGATATGAGCATGGCACTACAAATTAAAACTCGGCTCAGAACACTAATATTGAAACTACAGTTTCACAGCCATTTCTTTGGTAGCAATTGTTTTAAGCACAGCTGCCCTTCTGCCCAAGCCAGTTGTGTTTTCACTGCAGTGTTCCCTCTGATTGTCACAGTCCAGCTGTTTGTGAATTAATACAACAGCACCAGGACACTCATTTGTTGCTGGTACTGGACTGGGGACAAGTGACATGGGCAGAGTAGGAATCTGGGAATGTCAACTGTCATGACACTGATGCTTGAATAACTACTTACTGGACTATACGTAAACACCAGAGGAAAAAGACACAAACACCCACTCAAGTACAGGGGAAATACAAAATTACTACTGAAATGCATTTTAAGCAACATTAATTACTGAATTAAAGATCAGTAAACCAAACTAGAGAATACTGACATATTTTCCTCATCTGACACCTCTGAAAAGAGATGCCTCTAAAAACTACTCTAGAAAGGGATCAAATGAAAAAAATAAATCAAATAGGAAAACCACAGGCTCATAAATGCCAGTAAGCAACCTTATTTTCCTTCAGAGACAAGAATGGAATTAAGTTCAGTAAAAACAAGGACAGACAGAAAAATTGTTTTTTAACCTTTTAAACACTTTGGCTGCTATGAACATTATAAATACTTACTCCTAAACCACCCATGATTGTTGCAAGTGTCCTACTAATTTTGTAGCACTTCAGTATGCCTTATTTGCTATCCACAGCTTCTTTTATTAAAATGCCACTTGTTCTTTGCTGAACTCTCCTTTTTAAAAAGGATATCAAGATCAAAAGAAGAGACTGGCAAAATGTCAAGTTATCTGCACTCATCAATCACAGCTCAATCATAAGGAAAAAGTGTCTTGACTAGTTTTATTACTATTGTTGAAATACTTGCACCTTCAGATCTTAAGCATTCTATAAGCAGGAAAGAATTTTCAACTAAAAATAAAACCAAAGTGGATGTAAAGAATTTAGTCTTTATATCACAGCAACTAACTACTGCCACTTCAAAAAAAAATAATTCTGCAAACTAATATGCCTAATACTTCTTGGCAATACTGTATAGAATAAATCATTAATTACTAATTATTAGCTTTGATGTTGCACCTGTAAAGCTTCTGCAACTTATCAGCTGATGCCAAGAGAACAAATAAGAGAGACTCTCTAGTCATATTCTGCCAATATTTGTTAGTTGTCTTACATGTTAGTAAATACAAGTTGCTAATAAGCTGACAATAAAAACATAGCTATATTAATATTGACACACCTCCATTCTAAAGGCAGCTACACGTCACTGACTGTAAAAGTAAAGGACTTAGAGCCAACTCCAGAGGGCAGATTCAAATAGAAAAGATCCCAGGAAAACTAGACTGCAAAGTCCAGATTCAGCTAATGGATGACAGAAAACTTTCAGAATTCCTTTCTCTATTAGACATTTTATTCCCTGTCTCCAGTGTATCCTAATCTGAAAAGACCAGATTGTGCCATAAATATCTCCAAGTATAGTAGGAACATTAGTTCCACTGACATCACAATAAAATTTGCTCGTTGTTTCAAATGAGCAAGCTTAAGTTATGTATTAAAATAGAAGTTGTCAACTCAACCTTCATAGTCTCATACTTACTGTTTACTTAAATTATTTTCTGCATCAAATATTAAGCAATAAAAAGCTGAAAGTAATTTTAAATACTTCACTTTAAATATAGTTGAATTTTATTTTATCATATTGTCATTTTTTAAACAACCTAGAGGAAAGGACTGGCCATATGTAGCCAGACAAAAAACTCAGCTCCAATCAAGGAAGAAAATTCATTACTTTAGAGCTTGAGTAATAGAATCATTCGTCTGTTGAACTAATGATTTAATTAGCAGTTGTATAAAGGAAAAACGTATTATTAAAAGCCTCCATGAAATAATATACCATTGTTCTGTGACATTGACTTAATATGTAACTAGCAACTATTGAGCATTATTAGGTTGAATTGCCCATGTCATCCAAACCTTTTTTTTTTAAAAGCTTTTAACCAAAGATTTCTATAAACAGGGGAAAAGAACCAAACTTATTTTCAAACCACTTTCCAACGCAGAAATATTCACTGACAGGACTGTAAAAGTGAAATCAAAGCGATCACATTGTCACTGCTGTATTTAAAAATCTAACACTTGGACTCAGTGGAATGATAAGTGTTTACAAGCATTAGTGTAGAGGAAATTACAGCTGCACCAGCAGCTATGAGGAGACTGAAAAAAATAAAACAAAACCATCATAAGCCTCCAGTAATGAAGCACGTTTAACTCTTGAGGAAAATATGCATGTAATGATGCATGTGAAGAGACAGATATGTAGTTACTGGGAGCACACAGAAGAACAGAAAAAGCTTAACATACAAGCTTTAAACACTCACCATCTGAATTGGCTTTTTGTGAAGATCTCGTTCAGTCACCAACTTTTCTTGGTCAGTGACATAAAGGCCTTTTTGTGCCAGGGCTTGTATAACAGCATCATGACCTAGAAGTGGTTTTGCAGCATCACTCTTGAGAATAAGGCTCCCAGCACGACAGTAGAGTTCTGCAGACAGCAGCAAGTTAACAACAGGTGGTTTAATGTGCTCCTGGTCATACTGGTCTGTGTAAAATGGTTCTCGTAGTTCTTCTGGAACATTTTCTACAAAGACAGAAAAAAAACCATTAGTAAGATAGATATAGTATTAGGGTTTTTTCATATGTATTAACTCTAAATTACGTTAAAGAAAGCATATTCAAGGGAAGGCCAGAGTCTTTACCAGTCATCATGATATAAAACACTGGGGAAAATTGCATACAAATGTAACATTTGAACTATAAACAGAAACTTAACAAAAATTTCAAGAGAGTTCCACACTGCAAAGGCCACACCAGAAGGCCAACTTGCGGTTTACAGCATCATTACTTTAAAATTTCTTGGCTTCTCCAAATACATGCCCAAACATTCTCATTTCCTTTGGCGTAACATTATATAGGTCAGACATACAAAGGCAGAACAACACCCATTTAAACACAAAACTCTTTCTCTGTTACAGTGATAAAATAGAACATTATATTTTAGCACAGAATAATTCAAGACAAAAAGGGAAGCTTCCACTCAGCAGCCTTCTAGGTTTCATATATGCAAGAAAAATTTGATTGCTCTTGTACGTATTTAAAAGGTCATGCATCACAGAATGATGGCAATCCAACAGTTAAGCATAAACATGTGGATGTTCTACTGGAATTAAAGGGAATGGAAAAAGAGGAAAAAAATTGTTAATTTCCTTCTGACAAAATGTTGAATTCTTATTTGCCTATTTGTGTTAGTGACTTCTCTTAAGATTTTGGCTTTCCTCCTTTTTCAATGAACTTGCTTAATACCCACAGATAGCTATGCAAAATTCTGTCAAGCTGAGATTCAAGCTCTGATCAAGCTGAGATTTTAACCCCAAAATTGGCATTCCAAGACAACCTAACAGTTTTTCCAAATACTTTACACAATACAGGCAGATCACAGCTGTCTACCCCAAAAGCAATAGTTATAAATTAGCAAAATATGGTACTAGGTCAAATGAAATTAAATCATCAGTGAAGTGGAAAACAACTTAGACATGGTTTCAGACTTGACATTTCTAGACATACGCACTGCAAAATGCTCCATTTTCCCCACGTAAGAATTTCATTCTCCATTGGTGTAATATTAGTTAAGCCAACAGCATTTATGGGACAAAGAGCATGTGATTCTTTTCCTGAGCCCAAATGAAAAAGCCTATTTAATTGCTACAAGGAAAAAAGCGCATAGGAAAATAGTGATGCAACTCTAGGTTCCTATCCTCTTTGCCTTCAGCTGGATAAATGGCCAAACAGACAAGGTTTGAAGCAGAGGGTGGAGTAAACAGCCCAATACGGGTGGAGTAGGAGAGAGAAAAAAAACAGAACATGCCATCACAAGGTAATGACAGATTATCTTCTTCCTCATACATATTCTATTGCAGTTCATGTGCTCCCATTATAGGCTTCGGAAGAAGAGGTAGCTGCCTCTAACTGTGAAAGGAGAGGATACGTTTTAGAGGGTGCAAAAAGGGAAAGAAATACTAACACGTGCTTTCTTAAACACCATAAGGATGGTAAAAAAGGATAAGATACCGCTTCTTATTTGCCACCTCAGAGTACCAAGGGGAAGAGAGGTATAATTTATAATTTGCTTAAATCAGAAGCCTAAATTCAGCTAGAAATGCTGACAGCTCTGTTTGAGAATACAGATCAAAATATACTGCCAGTAAAACTAATTTGCCCTTTACAATACAAGCCTAATGCCTAACAACATTACCTTTTCTTAGAAGATAATAATAAAACTACTACTAAAAAAAAAAATCATCTACCAATGTCAGGCAGCAATACTGCAAACTTCTCTTGCCACTTCCAAGCCTCACTTACTGACTCTATAGGACCTACAGACACCCACGACTATAAAAAGCACTGATAATTAAGGAACACTATAAACTGCTAGGTACCTGCTTCCCTAGGTATTATTTCCATTTACCTCAATCCTACCTGTCCTTCTTTCTTTTCCCTGTTTGTCCACATACTGACTATTTAAATATTAAGCTCATTATTTCTGAAGTCCCTCAGGGACCATTTCCACCTCGCTATCAGGAGCTCAATCCTCATCATGAATTTATCCTGTATAATGCCAAAAGCCAACTTTTAAAGCACCTTCATGCTATTTCCTCAAGGTAGAGAGGATTACAAAACATTTCTTTATAATTATCTCATAATTCACAGGCAGCAGATTTTGCCTTTTTTGAAGGAGGAAAAATAAAAAGAGACCCCAACAACAGAATCCAGAACACCCCAATCCACCACACCCCCTTTTTGCATCACATGGGAAGTTAGATGGGGCAGGGGGTAACTGGGAGGAAGAGATAAAGCCATTTGTAATTTCTGAGAAGACCTAAAAAAATCCTCATTCCCATATGAAAAAATACCTCGAGGCAGAAGGAATTAGCTTATGCACAAACAGAATTCACATACTCTGTGTTTTAGACTCATTGAAGACAATGACAGATTACAAATCTGAAAATTTGAGCCAGAAGAGAAATCCAAAGACACGAAATAACAAACCCATCGCCTGTTAATGAGTAATTTCTGATCATCTGTACTACTGAAACGGACCCTAAAGTGATGAGATAAGATTCAATAAATGCATTTATCATGAAAGAATTATATCCACTACTGGAGTTTAATAATAAAATAACTCAATAGACTAAAAAAAATTAATCAAGATGGTAACTGTCAAAGGCAAATATAATTATTTATAAAGAATGTTTCTGCTTCTGAAAAACATAGCAAAAGACAAAATGAGATGTGTGCCATTTCTTTTACTTCGTTGGTGTTCACAAAAAGATCTGGAATAGAAACTTATTGTATTCATAAAAAAATGGAAAAGGCATTTATTAGAGAAATAGAATACAGAAACAAGGGGCTAAGAAGATAAACTGTGACTACAGACAAAACCTGAATTCATAAAAACAAAACCAACAAACCATGCGAAAGCATACAAATAAGGAATCCCTGCTGTAACAAGATCAGAAGTCTTCACAAAAATTCCCATCAGTTTCCTTTGTACAGACAGAGACACAAGCACTTTTCCCCGTTTATAATGTCTATCAAACTGTCAGATATCAGAATAGATCTCCATAGAAGATTCAAACTGTTTTCTCATTTTTGTTATAGTTTAAAAAAATAATAATAAAGGCACGGCAGCTAGATGTAGAGGAAACTCTTCCTGTTACTTATCTGAAAGCAACAGCCCTTCCAGAATCGGCACGCGTTGCCTCTGCAGTCCTGTGGAGGGGAATTTCAAGGCTACATCCAATTCTCAGCAGACTACCAGAAGTGCCAACAGGGCCAAAGCCTTTATTAGCAATTCTGGCACGATTGGAGATTGTTTAACGGCTCCGTTAGAGAAAAATCTTAAGACTAATTCCCAATATGTGCATTTTACCAGTCCCTTTCCTTTGCTCAGCTGACAAGAGTCTTTGAAGAAGATACTCTGAAGTAAATGAACAGTTTTAAAATAAATACCTTGTCACACATAGTGCCAGAAAGCACCATTTGACCTTGAAATCTGTTGCAAATTTCAGCAGTTACAGTAGAGAGATATATCACGGACACTGAGTTCAGGGAGTTGAGCACATGAAATATGGATGAAACCAAGGGAAGCGGGTGTATTTCTGCTAGAGAGGCAGTGGGAAGGTCTAAACACACTCTTCCAGCACCCAATGGGCAGGTTTCAGAAACGTGGACTTGGACTGTGCAGTGAAGTGATACACAGCAGTGGTTATGAGCTGCCGCAAGGGAAATTTCAACTCAATATAAGTAAAAAAATTCTTCACAGGAAGAGCAGCAGCACACACGTTCCCTGGGGACCCAGCTGCAAAACCACCATCCCACGGGGATTCTCAAAACTCATGTGGACAAGGCCCTGAGAAACTTCATATAACTTTGAAGCCAGCTCTTCTTGAAGCAGGGCATCAAACTAGGTGATCTCTAGAGAAGGTGTTCACTCTATTTTATTTCCTAAAATTGTCAACAGGACCACAGGTTTCAATTCTGGAAATCTTTCCTTGATATGGGTTTAAAAAAAATAATAATTGACATTTAGAATTTTGTAAACATTTAACTGTGAAGAGAATAAATGAAGCTAATGTACAAGTTCAACACACAGGGAAAAGAACAAAAAGCAAATACCACATTAGCCCAAAACAATAACATGAATTTAAGAATCGAGCTAACTTTAAAACAGCATTCAACATATCTTCAGGTAATTTTTCCACAAATTATAATGGACTCAAAAGTCCTGCCTGCACATGTTCTCTTTAGAGAAGGGAAAAAAAAAAAAAAAAAAAGAAAGGACTTATTCCAAGCTTTAAAGCAAACAAGGCAAAATTTTTTTCTTCTGGCCATGAGATAGAATTGCAAGTTAACTTCCCATTTAAACAGACCATTTTAAAGTACACGAATCATCTAAAAATAATTCATGGCTCCCACCCCTGAAGTTACCTTTAAAAGCTGTTTTATAAACAAAACTCTCTGCTCAGGTAAGCGTGAATTATTCCTTAGAGGACAGTATGAATTCCTCCTCTGGAAAACCTTACTTGTATTAATGTGAAAAGTCTACGCTTTCTTTAAAGACAAAATGTTTTTTGTAAGGTTTCCAGACTTCCACACAGATGAATGTAATCCTTTGAGTTACACTATTACTGAGTTTTTCATGTTTATAATAGTGAACATTTCCAGATTTATGAATTAAAGAAGTTCAAAACCTTAAAAGTCTTTGTCAACAAGGTCTCTTTTATTTATTTATTTCTGAGGATAACAAACAATATTTCAACAAGGGCTTCCTAATTAAAATATACATCATTTCTTGGTAGCCACAAGGCCACATAAAGCCGCAGCCTAGAAAACTTCTATCTCTACAGGTTACTGTCATCAACTGACATTAAGAAAAAAAACCCTGTAAGACTTTGAGATTTAATACAGAATTATCTCATAAAAATTCTGACTAATACCTTTAACCATTTTCTAGTGCGAAACAGTAGATAAATTTATGCCAAATCTTAATGGACTCAATTACTTGACAGTTTTTCTGCAGAACAGCAAAGGTGTGCTTTTGCCATAAGGTTAACAGCATTAAGTTACTTCATTCAGACTCCCATTCGCCAACAAGGGTTCTGTTGCCACATTTGCCATTTGGGCACAAGACAGCAGAGCTTGCATGGAAATCAAGAGACTGAGAAGAGTACAGAGAAGCATGATTTAAATTATTTTGCTTTTGATTTTTTTTTTTTTAGTTGCCTGAGTAGAAGAAAGACATTTCAATTTGCTTTTTTATTTTGGAGACACCTTCAAGGGCTCTGAGGAGTAGTCCAGTTGTAAGACTTACAGCAGTTTAGTAATCCATGGATCAAACTGATGCTACTGAAAAAAGAAAAATTACAAAACAAGACTTTTAATCAGGAAGCGGAAAACAAAAATCAGACAGTTGATATTGAAAAAGAATTTTTACTTTTTGGTTTGTTGAATCAGTCCATCACTTACATTGCTCTTGGCTAGCAGGCAGTAGATGTACTTCTGCCTAGGGGCAAGAATCTAAAAGGTCAACCTCTATAAATTTATGGCAGGCTGAACTTCAGTATCAAAATTCTTACCTTTGTCCACCTAAATAAAGTGAACTTGGGAGATTTTTGGATTTCCCGTCACAGAAGTACTAAGAATGAACAGACCCAACCCTCCTGGTTCTAGATGCCACAAAAATAGACCGCTATACACTGCTTTGACAGCAGTGCTGCACTTATAAGGAATTTCTTAATAATAATTAAAAAACAACTAGCAAAAAAATAACCAAAAGCCAAACCACAACAACTTCAAAGGAAAAACACGCACAAGCTCTACCTTCATAGCCCACCCAGACTTCAGCTACTTTTTGAGCACTGAGAACCACATAAGAAATGCTCTGCTGGGTCACACTAATTATCTATCCCTTCCAATATTCTGTGTTCAGTAGTGTAACAGAAAGCACTACTCACAAAGCATACAGCATTTGTCTGGTAGGGGCATTTCCCATTTTAATGGGAAAGTTTAACATCTACTTTACTAAAACCTGCATATTGATTCAGGTTTTGATAAACAGAAGTACGACTTATAATTAACCCTGGCAATAAAGGTATCAATTCTTATTACCATAAATGCCTTCAGAACTTATTTTTGGGAAAGGTAAGGTATGAGAAACAAAAAGATAGTAGTGTAGTTATAATTTCATCTCACATTGGCTAGCATCATGATGACAATAACAGTCAACATATGATTTCAGCAGCCTATGAAATAGGGAAAAGGATTGTTTTCAGAAATTTAGAGATAAACATTTATTTCTTGAATTATTATAAGACTTTATTAAACCAAAGAAAACTTTTTGCCAGCCATAATTAGATAGACACAAGGTGCACAAGGTGTCACATCTGCTTTGGTGTCTGACTTGCAGGTTCTTTTAGTTTAAGACTGCTTCTAATTGGAAAAAAACCCAACAAAACCAAATCACATAGGAAACTACAACTTTTGCACTAGGCAAATAGATTTCAAACACTACATTTCAACTCTGTAGCAAAAAGGTTTATTACTACCACATGATGCAGTAATAATGTACTGTCCAAGGGAAAAGAAAAGCCGGGGCGGGGGGGGGGGGGGAATAAGAAAAAATATTGCAAAATCATGAAGGTTTTTCACCCCCAGTCCTGTTTACGAGAAGGATCAGCAAATATATTCTCTCAGAGTCCTGAGTTTACCAAAGCAAGTAGCTACAAGTTGTTAGTTTCAGGAGTGAAAATGTACCCAGTTTTGCTCATTAAAATCCACCAGCTAGCTATAGAAATGAAATTACGTAACTTCTCATATCAGAAGGTGATAAGTTCTTGATTAACAATATATAAACACTCTTTGAGTTTGGATGACAGCCAACTTTAAACATGGAGTCACTAAAATAACCCAACAGATTACCCGAAACCATGGGGTGGGAGCTAACATATACCTGCAGTAGCGACTGCAATGATGATCAAAAAATATAGAAGAGAAACCAGGTATAGGTAGAAGAAAAAAAATTCTTGCATCTCATCATCTGACATAGGTGAGCATTTGGCTACAGTCTCTTCGTCACATCTATTACATTCTGCAGACAGGGCACTTCAGTTATAAAGACAAATAGGCTCAGAAAAGGTTCAATGACATGAATTCATTGAAAGAACAGATTATAAACTACCCAACCCGAGGTCTATCATGTAGTAAGAATCCTGACTTTTGTACATGCAGGCTACAACCTCAGATGACCCTGCCAAACCTAATAGATCCAGAAGCATATACAATTTTATATAATTACTTCAATAAGTGATCTACAGTCAAACCATGTTTTAAATGTGTTCTACAGAAAGAATTGATAGGAACAACTTTTAAGTATACCATCTCTGTAGATGATACACTGATTATAGTAGCATTGACCAAAGTATCAATTTGTCAGCAACTATTTTAGAGAGGTGATGGAAAGGAATCTATTAAAAAAAAAAATTCCTTACAAGAATCTCAAATTCTCTTTTACACTCCAAACTCTTGTGCAAGCTTTTGCTGGCTGCCATACTAAGTAAAAGTAAAGAAATTAGGTCTGCTAGGAAAAGATTAAAAGATGTTCTGGCCTGCAACACTAAACAGATTAGAGTACTTAGTTAAAACTTGTTTCTGTCAGATACACAACATTTGTTTCCTCCCTTCATAGTTCTACTGGCAGCATCTGCAAACAGCAGTTAAGTAGCTGCTTACAATTTCTGACAATATTAATCAGCAAGAGAAAGCTATTTTTAAGTTTCTTGGGTAATGTTTAGCTGCAGATGATGCAATTTGTTGTCTATTGCTTCAGATACCTATAAAGGATAAATGTAATGTTAAAAGATAGACGGACAATTTCATTTTGACTGCAGAAAACACAACAGTGTTTAGGACAAGTACTCAGATTTGTGGAGCTTTTGTTAGGATTTTTGTTTATTCCTGTCAAAAAACCCCTCATGCTAAACGAGTGAAATTTATAACTGTAGTAGGATAATACGTTGTATCAATAGTAGAAAGGTAACTAATTTAACTGGACTTCAAAATTGTTCTCATAACTTTCTGAGAATTACACGTCAGAGATAGTCTTAACTTCGGAACTAAAAATTGTTTGTCAGACAGCTTCTCATCCAATTTTCCAAGAGTACTCAGAGGTCCCCTATCAAATGGGAAGAACATGTACTTCAAGCTTCAAGAATTAGTATTTTCATTCATACTAGCTGAGGTTCTAGAGAAGCTACAGAGGGACTGAAAGCATTTTGAAGGACAAAATTATAATTGAAGAAGGTTGTGATAAGTGGAAGAAGTGGTTTGAAAATGGGATGCAGTTATATAAGTATAGCTGCAAAGCAGGAACCTACAACTGTACAATTACAAGATGGGAACAACTGAGTAGGCAGCAGTTCTGCAGAGAAAGATATGGAGCTACAGTGAATCACTGACTAAATGAGTCAACAATTCTAGGCTCATGCAAAAGTGACAAACGTCATATTCTAGTGAATAAATGACAATATTATAGGTTGCAAAGACGAAGTAATTTTTCAAATCTATCCTGTACTGGTAAGGGTTTATCTGGACCATGAGACGTAGATTTAAGTACAGGATTCACGCAAAACTGACCACAGGAAAAAAAAGCAACAACAACAAAAAAAACCCCACACAACAAAAAACCACAACCATCGAGTCCAAAAAAGCTTGACTTACAAAAAATGAAGATGGAAAAAGTCTGTTTTGTCTAAACACCAGAACAGTGAGGAGACACTGCTTTCATTATGCATAAGGTGCTATAAAGAAGGGTGCCCACCATTCTCAGATCCACCAGGAATAGAAGGAATGGGTTTACAGTGTAGTAAAAGACATCAAGATGCTGTTCTAACATCTAGAGACAAATAAGGATTCAAACTGACTGGCAGACATAACGTGGAATCTCTATAATTACAGATTTTAAAAAAAAACAGGCTAAACAAACATCTGTCAGGAATGATGTATATTTAGCTCAGCCTGTCTTTAGGATGGTAGATGGATAACAAATTTTCCAGCCACATTTTCTATGACTATAGTAGAGTAGAGAAAACAAAAACTTCACACTCCAAAATAATGAAATCCACTTTTGTTGTTTTAGAAATAGAAAGGATACGGAGTAACACAACATCAAGACCTTCTTAAAATTATTCCCATGAAGTAGGTCCCATTAAACTTTTAAGTTGAAGCATATAACATCAATACAGTTTAAACTCTTCTTTGGAAAGCAGTTTTTCTATACTGAAATGGTTAAATCACAGCAATGAGAGTTAATGCTGAAATTTAACACTTGCAGGCTTAGTTTCTAAGGTCAAACAATCCCACTTCCATACTTCACACTTTTTGTTCCTTTTCCTCCCTTTCAGTTGTGCCACTTAAATTACTTGTTTATTACAAAACATTTAACCTGACCTGTCCTAACACTGACACATTTTCTTGCAGCAAAACATCAAGGCACAAAATCCTATGCTCCCTCAGCACTTAAATATGAATGCTGTCTTCAACTTAAAGAAGTTTTCTCTTAAACAATTCTTCATACGAGATGCCTTCAACATGACTGTTAGTATTCTCTAACTCTCATAATAATGAGACAATTTACTTTGAGTTGCCTGTGTTGTGGGCCAGACTATTCTTGTCATTTCACTGAGGACAACAGCAATATACAACTCGTGTCTCAGTTTTTGGATGCAGATATCAATCAGAAGTCACTACTAGATGTTAATGAACAGTACCTATTTTGAAGTCTTTTTTCAAGAGAGCATTCTCTTCACAACACCTAGCCAAGCTGTATCCACAATTTTCATTTTATTAAAATATGCTTTGAAAAATATGAAATACATCCACTGAACTATGTGCCTATTTAATGTATAAAGATTTAGATTTCTTCAATAGATAGACTGATTGCAACAACTTCTGCTTCATTGATTGATGATTGCAACAACTTCTGCTTTTCATTAATGAAAATGAATGACATTATTTCAGAGAGGGTGGGGAAAAATCCTTCACTTCCCCTGCCCACTTAAGGAACTTCAATATTTCAGGGATAAAAGAAATGTGGCATCCATAAACACACTAATCATCCTTTGCATTTCCTTTTTACAAAAGCATATAGCAATAGGTAGAAGACTCCATTGAGGTTGTGATCTACTCCAAAGAACTAAAATAATTTAATAAACCCAAACTTCCTTCCTTCTTGGAAAAGGTGAAGGTCAGTGCTTCTATTTCGCTCCAAGTATAAAGGAAGCAGTTGTATTGCAGACATGCAAGTCTGTATACTGTTTTTCCCTATTTCAGCCGTAAACTCTTTTTTTGAGGCTACTAGTGCTATTAACCTAGTGGAAGAACAGTGAGATCAGAAATACTGCAACTGTGTACATATACCTCTCTTCCTACTATTACATTAGGGCAGTATTTAGAGGGCAGATGGAGTGATTATCTCCTCTAATCATGTTTCATATGTGCATCTCAGAACAACCACAGCAATAATGAAAAAGATAAAGGAATTTGTTTTGAATCACACTTTCTATAGCAAGCAGCAGAAAAGTACACTGCAAGTTACTTTACACATCCAATAGAAACTCAAACAATACAAATCAAGACATTCCAACCACAGGCTGAGAATTTGCCAAACTCCAGTAGAAAAAGATTTTCAGGTTAGAATGCCAGGTTATATAATTGCACAAGCACTGTATATCTAGAATCCCATGAGTAAAGCCTATCGAATAAAGCTAGCTAAAAAAATAATGATCTCTGAAAATGTTGAATCAGATACTTGTGAGAATTTTCACTACTGCTATTTTACCTCTCATGTCTGCAGAGCTAATAAAGCCACATATAAAAATATTATATACTTTTCCAGATTTCACAGAATAAGCCGAGTTTATTGATAAATCTTTATATGGAAACAGTATTTTGATCTTTCTTCTTTCTAAAGTAATGAACATACACTTTATTTCAGTAGCTACTGACCTTACTGAAATCTCAGTAGGTTCAGCCCTTTGAAAGTAGTTTTTTGGAAGCACCAAACACCATCGGTTCCCAGAGTCATAATAAAGGTACAGCTTTAATCCTGTTCAAATACAGAACAATGCTCTGGCCCTAAAGGCAAAAGGTACAAAATTCCACAAGACGACACCTTTTCCTGTTATTTTACAAAGAATTGGGATAAAAATATTGACTGTTAATCTCTAACTCACTTTTCAAAGAAAACCCCTATTTTTAATCCACAGAAAATTAAATTATTAATATACTACAGCAACATGACAAAAAAAACCAACCCAAAAAACCCATCAGCTTGGTAAATTTTCCAAATGCTTCCCTCAGAAGACCTCTGTAAGTCTGGTATTCCTCAAGGCCCAACAATATCCCTGGCGCAGAATAACAGGTCTGGTATTCCTCAAGGCCCAGGTTTCAAAGACAGAGCAGTAATGCCTTTCGGAGGCAGTACCATCAATTCCATTTACGCTTACAGACAAGGACAGCCTTCCGTATTGTGCAGGCCAAAGCCTGGCTGGCATTAAATGCTCTCTTTCCTGAAACCCTTCTTACTGCTTACCCACTCAAATGGCTACAGGCTACTGGCTGTCACACACGTCAAAACTAACAGCGCACATCCATTCCCATTGCTAGGCCTCAATTCAGCTCTTAAACAATGTTAGGAAAATTTTCAGGACAACAGACAAACATGGATTGCTGGTGTTATTTGGCATTCTAGAAATGTGAGCCAGGGAATAAATAAAACACAACTTGGAAAGTTCAATTCCTGAAATAAAACTGTATTAGCTCCAATACACAAAAATTACTCAGTAATAGAAATGACAGTATTCCTCCAAAAAAATCAGAGGTAATTAAAGAAAAACAAAATTAAAAAATCCCCACCAAAACCACAAGGTGCAAGGGGCCCTACAGATGAGGGAACAGACCAAAACCATTTCCTACACGCCTCCTACCCCCCCCTTTGCCACCTCCTCAGGGAAGGGCTCGCACGTCCTCAGGAGCGAAGCAACCAAGCAGGAATCAAGCATCAAAGAAAGGGAAGAAGAAGACGCCACCTACCTGTCCCAAAGGCTTTGGCCACCAGCCAGGCGAGATTACAGGCGATTTTCGCTCGGGAGAAATCATAATGGTCAAAGGGTTTGATAGCAGGGACAATGAAAGTCTTCCTCATCTCCTTGGCGTCTGCGGCATCCCCCATCTTCGCACAGGACCCCTGGCAATTCGGAACTTACATGGTTGTTCTTCCTCCTCCTCCTCCTCCTCCCGCGGCCGGGAGAGACGGCTGTAAATACGCCGACAGCAGCTGAGGGCAGCGCTGAACCCAGCTGTCCGTAAAGGGCTAACGCCGCCTCCCGCCTTCCTCTGCACAGGAATGTGGCAGAGCCCGAGTGTCCTCTTCTTCCTCCTCCTCCTCGCTCTTTGTCTCAATTCACTCACGCCGCCACCCCCTACACCCCGAAAAACGGCCTCCGCCGGCCCCGGCCCCCCTTCCCCCGGGGAGACCCTCCGGCCAGGGCTGAGCGCCCCAGGCCGCCGCGTCCGCCAGCCCTCCGGCCTAGGGCGGGAATTGCCGCCGCCAAGGCTCCCGCAACCGCAGCAGGCCGGGACGCAGCCCTTCCCGGCCCCAGTGGAGGCGCCGAGATGTCAGAAACGCCGGGGAACCGGCCCCAAAGCGCTGCGCAGACCTGCCGCGCCTCGCCTCGCCGCCCCACCTCACCTCAGCGGCGGCCTAGCAGCCAGCCGGGAGAACTGCCGGCTACCCCGCCACTGCCCCCACTACCCCAGCCGCCCCCTCAGCACAGCGACGCGCTCCCAGCTCCCCTCAGCTGCCGCCGCTGCGGTTTTTCCACCCGCGGCTGCCGCACTGGATGGGCGAAACGCGGCTGCGCATGCGCGAACGCCGCCACCGCCGCCGCCACCGCCGCCTCCCCGTTCGGGCGGGGCGGGGCGGGGCCGCCCTCTGCCGCCGGGGGGGTCACGTGGCCGCCCGCGCCCTCAAAGAGGGGGACTCTTGGCAGCGGGCTGGGCCCTTGCCTCGGGCGGGGTCGGGCGGGGAGGGGGCCAAGGGAGCTCGTCCCAGCGGGAGAGAGGGGCGGTGCGTTTCCCGCCGGTAAGGGGTCGCCTGGTGGTGCCCGGTTGTGGGGGGTGGTGTCTCTGGGCCCGACCACCGCTTTCCACAGTAGGGCTGTATGGGCCTCGTCGACCGTAGTTCTCGGCCTCCTGTGAAGGTTGGGCTCAGCCCCAGCGCCGGAGCTGTGGCGCGCCTGGCGCGGAAGGGCGGGCGGAGGAGCCGGCGGCTGCCTGGCTGCCGGGGAGACTGGTGGGCCGGGGCGGCTGACGGGAGCTGTGGGCGCCGCCGAGGAGGCGGGCTCCTCATCCCTCTCGCGCGTATGCGTCCCTCTTGTTTTAAATTGCGCCTGTACATAAGTTCTGGAATGGTCGGGTAGAAAAAATGACAGAGCCTTAATATGGTTCAGGGCCTGTTCACGTAATAACAGGCAGTGGTAGTAATTTACCCTGGAGACCATCTGCTATCTTGCTGGCAAATACCTGGAGTGTTTTTGGAAACCTATAAAATCACTTTAAAAGTGGCCTGTGTGGAAAGAAGTATTAGTCACAGTAGGAACTGGTAACTGGGTGATTAATGACTTGCATTCAAAGAGAATTGGATGAGTTATCCTTGAAGGGCAGGTCTGAGGGTGCGGCTGTGCTGGTGGCTGGCTGCTGCCCATGGGAAGGCCTGGCCTCTCCTTTGCATGAGCGCTGTGCAATTGGGTGACCAGCAGTGCCAGGGGGTACTAAATTTGTGCTTTTTGGCAACAAATAGTCATTAGGTTGGTGTAAGGTAGAAGCGTGCCCTTCCTTGCCAGCCTGGGTGCTCTTGCAGCTGTGTGGTGAGGCAGTTCAAGAAGCTGATCTGGCTAAAAATTAATGGTTTCTTTTTGTAGTTAGTTTTTTATTTGTCTGAGCTTTCTTAGGTCACTAAAGGACCACCCCTGACTTAGAATAATTATTAGCTAACCTGCCTTTTTTTTTTTTTCCTTTGTTGTAATTTAGTGAGTGTCTTCCCAAACTGTTGCAGTGAAGGATGGCAGTGTGAGGTGGAGTTAGGTTTGGGTTTGGTCTTTTTTGGCCCCATTGAATCTGGAAAAGAATATTTAGATGCAGTCTTAGCATAACACTGTAAGGTTTCAAATAATATTTTATCTAAACTGTTTTTTCTTTGTGTTTAAGGTGGACAGTGAATTGAGCTGGACAGAGATTTTTCCGTTGTTACTTGGCAGTGTATGCTTCTAGCACCTCATGTGCACAACAATACGAATATTAGGAGGCCATAGTGTACTGTCCTGAATATATAGTTACTAGTAATGAGGAAATGAAAGGGTTGTGGAGGTCAAAATTTGAAGAGATTATTGCTGACTATCTGACTATCTCCCTGTGTGCTCTCGGGGATGGGATTCCCAAACTGTCATGCATACCACTCATACATAGGTGGTGCATAGCTGGCTACAAAACTAGGACCTGCTGTTGGTAGTAGTCAGTAGAAGGGAGGGGAGGAGCAAAGTGTAGAAATCCTTGCTTTAGCACACTTATGACTGAAATTCACAGATCCTCCACAGCAGAAATAGGAGTAATAATACAAATGAACACACATATATGACTTGGGAAAATGTTCTCTACTCAGGAACAGTATATGCTTAGTTTTCAACAACTAAAGTAAAACTTAATGTTTGCATGTTTTCCTGAATTATTTTTTAATAGCTAATTTGGAAATAAGTTATATTAGACACTTAATGTTATTTTATTTGATTTTTTTTTTATTGCTACATGAAAAAAAGTTTAATTTTTCCTGCATATTTAAAAACAAACACGTGGAATTTGTAAGCTTTAAAACCTGAAATGATTAAAGGTAGAAAAAAAAACCCTAAACCAAAACAGATCTCAACTTATTTGTTTCTTGTATGGCTAAGGAAATACCTAAAAATTGGATCAAACTAGAGGAAAACACATTTAGGAAAACAGTAAGACTATTATTTAGGTGTGATGGATATAGGTTCCACCTTGAAAGGTCAAAAGATTACAAACTAGTTCCTATAAAATAATATGAAACTTTCAGAAAACACTTTCTTAAAGAATAGTGGCGTATTCCAAATAAAGATATCATGTATATATATAAAAAAAATATATATATTTTGAGGTACTACTGTATTTATTATCTGCTCCTATGCATTTGCAAAACATCACATACACCTATGTATTGTACTATACACTGAGACTAGTGATGCTTATCTGGAGCAAATAAAAATGAGCTCCAGATCTTCCAAAATTCTTGCAATCTGAGTCCTTTAATTAAAAAAAAGTGAATATTGAGTGCATCTCAAAAATGGCAATAGATGCAATTATGGATAGGTACATATTTGAGCATTGCTACCAGTTTAATTTAAGATGCAGAAGTTTTTGTGGGTCCAGCCTTTGTGCTGATGAAACCTGTGCAGAGTCACAGAACAAAATCTAAAAAAAGCTGTGTTGTGGTAACTAATCAAAGTGTTTGTTTATTTGGTCAGTTCTCTTAGAAGTGAATGCAAGAAGACAAAATCCGAGTAAGTGAAAAAGAAGATACTGCTGCCAGTTGTTGGAGTTCTTGTGCCAGTTCTACTTTTGCAGACATGCCAAAATGTGATCTTGCTTATTGCAAAGATACCAACAGTCATCATGGAAAATGATTGAAGTTTGCTTTAATTGTTCAGAGTAGATAAACAGAAAAACTGAGTGAGGAGTCATCCCTTTCTGCTCTATTCTTGTTTATCTGTCTTAAAATATTTTAAATAGTGATAATTTCTTCTGTATACAATTGTTCTGCTGCAAAGTATTTTTTTCTTTCAAGTTCATTCCAAGTGGAAAGATAAAGTATTAAGGAATTAAAATTAGCAGCTCACAGATATATATGGTGGGGTTTTTTTACCTTTTCTACCTTCCTTTCCCCTCCTTCCCTCTACCCCAAATTAGGAACCGATTTGACTAGTTTTGTCTTGTAATTACATCATAGGCCTGATTCTTCACTCTCGTGTATCTGGCCATTTACCCAGTGGGTGTACTAAGCCTGTAGTCAGTGTCAGGCCACAGGAAAAATATGACCATGACGCTCTGAATAATGGTGTGGATGATAGTTGTTGCTAATACTCTTAACCTTGGGAGATAGTGGAATGAGCCTTGACTAACGATTTTATATCTCTTGTTTTTTTCACTTGTTTTAAGATTCACTTGGCTTCTGAAGAGGCTGTGTTTGGAGGAGGTGCCCTTAGACTAAATTCAGGCTAGTGCTAGATTACAGAGAGTGTTCTGGAATATGATTTCATGCGTAATTTCTTCCTTCATAATACTTGATGATAAAGGTAAAGTAAAATGTTTTTAATTAGCAATAGCATGGCTGGTTTTGCTGTGGCACTGTCTATAGCCAAGCTCGGTGCTAGCGAACAGGCAGTTCATCAGGCTACCTACAAAGGGTAGTAAAACCTTTCCCATTTCAGATTAGGTGGTTATATTAGGGCAAATCCACACACACAGCAGTTCGTAGCAAGTATTCTGCCATGTAATGCTTCAGTCTTGACATTGGAAAAAGGCTAGTAATAACACCATGGGGATATTATCTTTAATTACCGCTATCAAATTTGCCTATTTAAGATGATCCCATCTGTCCTTTGGCTTAGAGGTATCAGTCATGACAGAACTGGTAGTGGCTGAGGGGAGGGGTGTGCCCTGTGGCCTGTAACCTCTGGCAGAGGCGGCATGCACAACTTGATGTGGTGCTGCCAGCATACAGACCAAGAACCAGTCATGTCCCAGTATGATTCTTGAGAAACGTGCCTGTTGACTTCAGCAGGTTTTGTGTTGGGTATGTGAGGTTGAACACAGTGATTCTGTAAGGTTATGACAGCCTAAGGATGACTTGTGAAATGGAGCTACTGATATTCCACCCTCTTAATATTCTATTAAATATACTTCTTTATAAGTAATAGTAAACCCAGTAAAACTGTAAGAGTTAAGAAATTGTATTTTTAAATAGGTATTATCAAGTGAGTGATTGTCTGAATTATTAAACTTCTTTAGCATTATTAGTGAAATGCTTGCAGAAACCACATACATGCTAGAAGTTTTCTCAGAGGATAATCTTGGAGGGGAGTATGTTCTTCCTGTTTCAGGATGATACAAAACTACAAGAACAGTTACATAATTACTGTCTTTCAAATTCTTTTATTAATTTGTGATCAGGAAGTGCTGAGGCATTTAAAGGGGAAGAAAACAGTTTATCAACTTCACAGATTTTTAGTACAATCATGAGTCAAAAAGGAAAATAAAGCATTGTATGACACTTGGATTGTCTGTGATTTTTTGATATGGTTAAAAATTAAAATGGGGAAAAAGCTAGAGTAATAGCTACTTTAGCTCATTTACTAGTGAAATCTGCACAACCAAAAAGCTGCTCAATGAGAATCAAATGTGGTACCTAACAGTCACTTCTCTTAATACTTGGATGCTACCAGTTTCATTTCCTGAACTTGGCTTTGACCTAATGTAGCTGTGAAGGTTGGGGTGCGTATCTACATCTTCCCTCACCCAGTTCCACTGACACCAACCAGGCAACAGATCTGTCCCTTTTCTGTGGTCTGTGAGAGGCAAAACCTCTCAGCTCCCTTGACACTCATGGCTAGTTGGTTTGTTTTTCTTTTTCTCTTGTTACTTTGATGCCTTCTGAGATTTTTTTTTTATTATTATTTTTTCATTTTTTTTAATCTGGTTTTCACACTGGCTGCTTTTGTGATCTGCCCATCTCCTGGAATTGCACTTCTGCTAGGGGGTTTTAGATGACTTCTCTGCGCAGGTGTGCTGTGCAATACTTCTTAATTCCCGTGCTTTCTCCTTCTTGACATTCCACTGTTGTCAGGTTGTCTGGGAAGAGAGTGAATACCCTGCTAAAACTGATATATTTTTATTATTATGAACTTAAAAACAGAATCCTACCCTCTTTCAGTAAATTAAATCCGTTTCTTTTAAGGCCACTTAGTGCCTGATGTGTTTTCTAAGGAAAATCCTAAGTGTATTTTATGAATGTAACCTTTAAATACTAGACCTTGCTTAGCTGCTCTGTAAAGTAAGTTGTTTGGTGGGAAACTTACATAAAACCCCCACCTTTGTACAAACATAAAATGCAATGTTATTACCATTATGGTATCTGTTAGGTAGTGCTTTATTTACACTCCAGTTCACAGGAAAATGGGCATGACTAGTTTTCAAATTGTGCGTTCAGGTATAAGAAGTTTAAATCAGTTAGCAAGACTTTCTCACTAATCTGAGTGAGAGTAAATACTAAATTGTGCACTTTTTCCTGTTGAACTATACTCCATTGAAGTGACTGGCTGATTTTTTTTTCCTTCTGCTTCTACATGGGAAGAAAGATCTGAACGTTCATAAAAGCTCATTTGTTTTGAGCACACACGATTTATTAGCAGAGCATGAATAGACTTCAGTTCCCCATCTTTTGGCCCCGCTTTCAGTTTCCACTGAAGCCTATGTGAGTCTGAATGAGACCAGCAGTAAATAGGAGAGAATGCTCTGTTAGAACAGTAAAATTCTGGTGTCATTTAATCACAGCAAAAATTTTTTTTTGGAAGGAGTGGTGGTGAAAATTGATTAGAAAAGGAAAGCAAGGGAATAGCATAGGACAGTACCCAATGAAGGGGTGTTTTTTCTATATATGTTCTTTAAAACATCGTAATCCATTTTCTTACTGACTTTTTTTAGACAGTTTCTCTGTTTCCCAATACTTACTGAGAAATTGCCTGTTTTTGAGGGAATTTTGATGATTACTTTAGGAAGCTGGTGTAAATAGCTGGTACACTGTTTAAAAAGTGGCAGTGCAAAGTGTGTATCAAAGATTTTTATTACATGATGGTGTTGGAGATTTTGATTATGCATGCATGGCAAGGTCATCACAACCTGAGCACATAGAACTTGATTGTTGTTACCTTTAATTCTGTTTTGGCATAACTTAATTTGCTTATAATATTTTCTGAGTAGCTTTACAAGATGTATGCCTTACAGTTCATTTGAAAACATTTTCAAATACAAAAATGTATAGGATGTCTAAGCCTATGTAGAACAATTCGATTTAAATACTCCCCTATTTCAATATATATTAGAAACATGGAAAGAGCAACAATTATTTTAATAGTTGCTTTAAACTAAATGTGTATATATATAGCAATAAAAATTTGGCTCCAGCATCTTAAGCTTTCCAAGCTTTAGGTTAATCCTGTGTGTAGTTCCCATTTGAATTCATTGGTGCTACAGACATGATTAAATTTAAGTGTGTATATAATTGTCTTTCTGGATTAAGGGTGTCATGCAGAGTATTCATTTTTGAAGAAATAACCTGGATCATTCCTTTCTTCTTGAAAGTCTTGAGATAAATTACCTCCAAAAGCTTTGTACACCTCTCTGGTTATTCTGTCCTCATATGGTAGTCTTGCTATATCATAGACATGGCTGTGTTAAAACATATGGTGTTATCTTGGCTTTCTGACCTGGGCAGGGAGCAGTCATGAGTCCACTTCTTGGCACAAAGAGTAGAAATGTCCATCATCAGCACGGGTGTCAGAAACAGAGCCCTTTCACTGTATTTGCCAGCATAGTTGAATACAGATGAGGGAAGTGGGCAAACAGACTGAAACTTGCTGTTCAGGGAATGTTTGAGCTCTAGTTGTGACGGCTACTGCCCTGGAAGCAGTCTGAGACAGAGTACACCTGGGACTCCCACTTCTACACAGTACTTCATAATCCCCCATGGTCCAGGGTTTGTCTTAACAGCCACAGTACAGTCCTTATGGATGCTAATTTACTAAATGAGGGAAGAATAAAATCAGCCTGGGGAAGAGTATGCTTGTAGGCACCGTGTTGAATCAAGGGAATCATTATATGAAACAACAAAATTAACCCCTGGAGATTTTATACAAGAACAGGGACTTGCTGGGGTATATACCTATCAGTTTCCCTTTGGTCTGGCAAATTGTCTCTGTGTCAAGCTCTTTCCTCATTTTCTATTTGTTCTTAACAGAAAGGAAGCAATTGCCTGATTGGAGAATGTAGGGTAACAGAAGGATTTCAGTGCAATGAACCCTGTGTTGATACAGGTCCAGCTTGTTCAGCTGAGTATTTTGCTATGCATAGGACAACTGTTGAAATTGGGTACTTTGAGAGTCTCTATCCCAGCTGGTAGTATGCTCTTTCAGAAGTGGGAAAAGCAGTAAGTCATGGTCACGGGAAAGCAGAAACTGTCTCAGTAAGAAAGTGTGTCCAAGGTAGAGGGCACACTGCCATGTGTTATTCTCTTGTACCACCAAGGTCTTACATGGTATTGTGCTGGTATAAGTAAGAATACTACTTGACTACTTTGAGCGATGAGACGAACTGAAGGTGGGATACATAAGCACTAACTGATGAAAAATAAGAATTATAAATGCTATTTATGTTGTAGTAAGTCATAGAAGCTCTAGTGGGAGATCAGGATGTCACTGTGGAAATGCGGAACAAAATTATGAACTGTTTTAGTTCAGACTCAGAATGATAAAGTTTTAGATTTTGTAAGACTGGGCAAGCAGTAACAAATAAAGCTTTAATACTATTGCATTGCTCTGATTTCATTACTTAGGAGAGCCCGGTCCCACAGAAACATCCTCTCTGTTGCTAGAGAGCAGGTTTCCTGTGTATCAACAGAAGATTACGAGCCATCTGCATGGAGATGCTCTGTGTCTGTGCTTCTGCTGGCTCTTTAATCATTGAAGGAAGACTTGTCATGCTTCCCAGGGCCGACACCCTCTTATAACCACTGACTACCTTTGTGGTTTCTTGCAGAGCAGACGGTGTCAGTAATACAGAAGCCTTTTCACTACCTTGCCTTTTTGCTCCAAGTTCCACTGATCTGGTAGGAGCTGTTTGTTCTTACTTGTCTCTTGTCTGGCTAGCCATGTTTTTCCCTTGTTCAGGTTGTATAGTGCAGTAGGGCTCTACTTTGAAGTATTTACATCAGTAATGTCAAGGGGAGCTGTTCCCCTGTGGCTTTAGGTTACTCTGGAGCTGAGCAGAATGAAAATCTGAGAGCCATGGCTTCCTCCAGTTCATACAAACTCACCAAGAATGGTGAAGTCCTTATACACTCAGAGTATTTGGCTGAATTACAAGTAATCTCAGAGGAACTGTCATTTCATAGGATTACTTAGTTTTAATTTGCATTGAACTGTAAGGCAGGTAGAGGTTCTGGGGGATAATGTGATCTAGGCACATTTTCCTGGGGGAAAACCTGAATTAGTAAAGAAAATGAGCAGAAACGTTTCTTGCTGCTCTGTCTCATATTTTCTGGTTCTGTTCCTTCCCGTGTTTCCTTTGGAGTTACCTCAGCAGATCAATTCAGAACAGTTTTACAATTTATTGGTATGTTTTTATTGTCTCTCAGTTTTGAATTGCTAGAATCCTTCCTCTTGGGCATAAGCCTAAGCCACCACTTTTTCACAGCTCAGGCAGCTGTCATAGCCTTCTTGCTTCTTTACACCTGGCTGTTGCCTGAAAGAGAGCTTCCTTAGCTTTGGCTCCAATCTATGTTGTGTCTGAAATCTAATTTCTATGTATCTTGCTTTGGCAAGGAACTGTACAAAATGACCTTGTCCTAATGGGTCATGTGCCAAAAAAGAATGCCGAAACATCGAAAACGGACTTTTGCACAGCTCTAAGCTTTCAATCATTTGGTTAGAAACAAAACAAAACCAACCCCACATAATTTAACGTGGAAATTCTAGGCTTATGTTTTGTAAGAATGGTGTGTTAAACTTAGCCAATTTTTTCATGACCTGGCCTTATACCCAGGTCAGCTGAGTTGCATTAAGAATTAGCACAGATTTAATCCATTGAATTGTTTAGCAGCTAGAATCCCATGAGTGCTTCATATGCATTTCATACAGTCTTCCTTTAAAAGAAAATACACGTCAATGGAGTCTTGACTATACAGCATGAAAGTCTCCTTCCACACTACAATACTTCAGACTTGTTTAATACCTAAGGGTTAGAAAACGTATAATGATCTGGGGTGCAAACTTGCTAACCAGAGATTTTTTTCAATAAAAAAACTAAAAAATATATGAAGTGCTAAAATGTTTACTATATTTAGTGTACATTAAACTTATGCCAAAACCTGGAAATATATTTTAAAACTTGTAATCTGCATTCTTTTGAACCAAGCATTGTCATGCTGGATTTTTTTGCAGCCAAGTTACAAATCCCAGAAAAATAAGGTTTGCAAGAAAAGTTCTTGGCATATCTCTTAGAACAGCACAAAAAAACCCGCTTAACAAGGAGGCATTCGTTATTTCTGTCTTGTTACCCTCTGTAATAACAGAGTCAACAGCTATAAGGTTACTGGCATCTTTGAACCTTTCTAACAAAAAGCATAGGGAGCAGTTATTCAAGGCTGATAGTGAGAGATATATTGCATTTTTGAGACTTCTTGTGCTTTATCAAGCTGAGCATGTTCTCACAGCAAAACCAACTGAATTTTAGAAGGACAAATCTGTTGGTTTATCTGGCTGTGATCCTGATGTGTGCAATTAAACCACAGACAGACAACTTAGTTCCACCATGTCATGAGAAGTGGTGGTTTGTCTGTTTAGTATTTGTAACAACTAATTGATAACTACTGCAAGTGATTCACAGACGCAAAAGTTCAAAAGAGAGTTAAAGGATTTATGTTTTTTGAACATTGTGATGTATTCTCACCTCTTTTGGTTACCTTGAATACCAGAGTCTCATATAATTGGTGTTTATTAGTATTTTTCCTTATTCAATGCTTTCAAGTCCTCAGTTTTATCACACCTTGACTGTATTTGCTGGTATGTCTAGCTTAAAAGAGAGAGCAAACCATTGTCTCTTTTATGTAATAAAACTTAATTACACATACAGAGTTTTAGATGTATCCCTTAAGACAAAAGTACTTCAGTTTTATGTTTTCATATTTAATAGTGTACTTCCTTACAGAGCTTTATAAGAACAACATTTATGAGAAAAATCCATACACTATCCAGTGTTTTGTACAGTGCGGTTCTCTGACTGATTGGAGGAGTCGAGCCATGTTCTGAGAATATTTTTATCTCGTTTTGGGTAGGTGGGAATTTGGGTGGATTTATATGAGGGGATGGAGTGGAAGTTGTTTTCAGACAAGTCACTTCTACTTCACAGGTTTGGATTTGGGGGGATATTTTTAATTGATGTGCTGGTACCAGCAAGGGCTGATTTAGCTGGAATTGAACTAGGAGCACAGTCATTTTGTTTGAACTGGGTTTCTCAGAAGAATATGAGTTTGACATGGTAAGTATTCAGAGGTGGACTGTTAAGGCTTAGGGTAAGGTCAGTTTTGGATTTACACAGGCTTGGTCTCTTCCTCATTTACCTCATCTGTCTTCGGACTGATGCATGGGACTTTGGTATTCCCAGATTGGGATATAGCCTAAAGCCTTTTACCCCCTCACAGAGTAGGAACTTTATGCCAGAATATAGGTATAAATAATCCTGAGATCTACTATTCAGTCCTCTTTGTCTTTCTTCAGTCTGTGCTTTTTGGTCTCAGTAGAATGACTGTTAAACATCTATGTATACAGTAGCATTTGCCTGGGAGGCCAGTTCATCTTTGCCATGAGTGAATATTCAAGTGCAAGGATGAATTTAGCTTAAATATATGATCAGATTAATGCTAATTCTTTTAATTGATGAAGCAACAAAAATAAATAAGCGAATGGAATTACTGGAATTCTAAGATATGTTTTCACTTACAGATTATGTAGGTGTTTTAACTCCTTAAAATTTAAGTAGTGTGTTTGTTTGGTAATGACTTAATCATGGCATGTTTAGCTATATTGAAATACATTTTTAGAAAAGAAGTTTAGAAAAAAGTTCAAGCTAATTTAGTTCATTTTTACATACAAATGTTTAGACAATTATTTTCTGAAGAATTAAAGATTAAGAATGGTATACTTGAAATTGTAGTTAAATGACACAGCAAATTGTTTCTGAGGCTAAACAGTACCATGTGATGCAAACCATTTGTCCAGGACGTAACTGTTCTTCCATTTCAAGTTTCAGCATGGTAGCTTTCTATTGATAGGTTTTACCCTGAGTTGGGTGTTGTCCATGCTAGTGCAGTCAACATAAATACTATATTGTGTGTTACGACTAACAGGACAGAAATATAGGCATGCAAAGACTAGATTCAGATTGCTTCTTTACCACTATGTTATTTTCTAGAGCTAACGAAAACCGTGGCCTCCCAGGTGACAGGAAAAACTTTGGACTGTTGCAAATGGCTGTACATTATTTAACAGGGAGGAACTGGCAGGAGATGTTAGCTCTGCTTTTCCAGCTTCCCAGGTTTATGGTTTTGGGAATTTATGAAAAGGAAATTATTAATTTAAAAAAAGAAAAAAGAGCATTAACCATAGCAAATGTTAACAAACTTTTCATTCATTCTTTTCTGTGCACAAGAAGTAAATAGGAAGTTAACATATCTAGGGCAGGAACAGTGAAATTGATGCACACATTTTGGAGATAAGAAAGTAAAAATGGTTTGCCTTTTGAAATTGAAGCCATCTGTTATACTTTTCCCTTGAAAAAAAAATCATGGACAAGTGGCCTACTTGATGACCAAGTATTTATATTGCATTACAATTCTTTTGGAATGGATTTTAGCTGAAGATGTAACTTTTTTTGTAAACTAAGTCACAATTCCCTTATCCTCTGTTTTGCTTAGCAGAATGTACAATGTCTTTTTTAGCACATGACAAAGATCTGTACTAGTGAAATTAACGGCAAGTACGCCGCAGGTCTGCAAAATTAATATCGGAGACCTGCACTATGAGTCAGTGGAAAGAAATATCCAGGAGGTGTATTTTTTTTAATTAAACTATTAAGACTGCATTTAACACTCTGTACACAAAGAGTGACATTTGAGAAATGTAGCAATCCGCAGGCTAGAGCCCAACAGTAACAGTCAGAGTGCTGAAGGCCGGTACAAAGGAAGCTTTTGAGACCTGAATCCTGGAGCTGCGCAGCCACCGAGCACGCTGCTAGCAGAAAGTACAGGAGCTGGAAGGATCCTCTGTTTTCTAACAGCTGCCAAGGCTTCCAAAGGCAATAGTCACAGCTGGCAGTCTCACTCAGTGGCGGGGACATCCTGAATTTGGCTTCTACACTGGCTTTTTGTAGATGCAGTTATAATCTTTCCATGTCCTTTAATAATTTTGGTGTGAGGGATTCAACTATGCCAATTTTAGACTTCATGCAGAGACAGAATAGGGACCAAATGTAATGGAGGGAAGTGTGAAGGTTAAACCCAGATTAGTATTGGCGTGGATTTCAACAAGATGGGTGGTAAAGTCTAGTTCCTAGCAGCTCTCTTGCATGTTTTCCTGACCATTCTTAATCCAGTGGTTTCTGCTCTCCAAACTAGCAATGCTGGTAGGAGCTTTAGAGGTGGAAAGGGAAATTTATTATCCATTTACTCAAAAGGCTGATGATGTAAATTTTTCCTTCAGTCTGTCACACTAATGGATTATAACTGTGCTCTTTCCACCTGTCTCCCTGTAATACAAATGCAGTGTACCAGAGCATAAACTGTTGCCTTTATCATACTTGCTGATTAATTAGAAAGCTCTTAATCTCTTAAGAAGTGATATGGTAGGAAAGAGAGTTTACTGAGAGGGCAGGTGGTAATGCACATCGAACACAGGTCATCTGGCAAGCTGGAACTTAATGATTCCTGTTGTCTCTTGTAGATTTTCTTTTTTTCATCTCCCATCCTTTTGTCTGGGACCCCAGAGTGGGGGAAAAACGGTTTAATTTCCGTAAGTGCATGTTGTGGGAGTGTTATCTTGGTTTTAGAATAGATGCCAATCCCATATGCCTCAGAACAGCCTTATTAATTGGAATAAAAATTTAAATGGCAAACTGGTAAGCAGCTTTCAAATACAACGTTTTATATCCTCTCAGAAAGAAAAATAGATTAACATGAAAGGAGAGAAATTTTAATTCTGAATTTTGCATCTCTAAGTTATATTTCAAGATTTATTTAATCCTGTTAATTTCCACCTGAATTCTCTTAAGAATGTGGGTTCCGATTGACTACTTACTGAAGTCCCTGGAAATTTGCAATTGTCTCTGCAATCTCTTGATCAAATCCTTATTCTGCAAGTCTTGGAGACATAACAGCAGTTTGTAAGTTGGTTTAAATGATTCTGGTATCCTGAAATTGTTTCCTTTAATTGTAAAAAGTTACTCTGTATTTTGTACAAAGAAGCTGCTAATTGCGTTCACTGTAGTTTTTACAGTTGTGCTAAGGCTATAATCGAAGTCCATCAATTCTTAAAGTAAATATTATATGCAGTATTTGAGCATATAATCACATACATTAATTAATGTTCATAATTTTTCATGATTGGCCCTGTACAGTTATTTCCCTATGGACTAGTAGCATTTAATGATGGGGCTTCAGGGCAGGATTTCTGTTTGTTGATTTTTGGTGGTTTTTTTGTTGTTTTTGTTTTGGTTTTTTTTTTTTAAAAGAAAACCCACCTCAGTAATATGCTTTAAGAATTCAGATTTAATTAATTTATTTTTTAACTCCTGTTTTACCACAGATTTCTGCAGAGACCACTATTTGCTTAGAATGTGGCTCCTCAAACAGAATGCTCAGGAAGCCTGAAAATCGTAGTCCAAGACTACTTTTACTGATTATTTACTTTCAAAAATCTTAAGAGTTGCCTGTTTAGATTAAGCAAAATTAGAAAAAATAGGCCTCAGAATAAGTATACTATACACAATCTGTACTAAATAGGGACTTTTTGTATGAATATTAGCAGAATTGACTAGTTATTGACTAGTTACTGGTTAGCCAGTATTATTTGGTTTTAGACTATCTGGATTTCTCCTGTCTGGTTCTTTTAAAGCTGTAATTTAGAAACCAGTGGAGTCATTGACTCACTGATTCCTTCAGTCAAAGAACTATTCTTTAAGTATGGTTTGGATTAGAGCTGCTTCCCACCTACAAATCTGCTGAGTGGCTTCAAAATCCTAAAATGCTAAAGAAACAGGAAAATATTTAGTTTCATTGCATGAGGTGGAGTAGCCACAGGTGCCAATCCCCAAGTAAACATTCTTTGGCTTCTGTGCCTTCTAAATGGAAAGACATTCCTCCTCCCTTGCACCGAAGCAGTGGATGTTTTCTTAACTCCAATTGTACGTGTTGTGGCACACTTTTACAAAACATGGGAATCATTTTTTTGTTAAGTGAGATCTTCACAAATTTCATGCTCTTCATTCATTATAACATTAAAAAACAACATTAAGGCACTGGGATTCCTTAGTTTAGAAGAAAGATACATAGGATACATGTTAAGATATTTAAAATAATTAATAGCGTAAAGAAAAAACAAAACTATTCCTCTTGATGAGACATACTCTTTTGAGGCACATCTTAATTTTCAGATTTGTCAGTACTGACACTTGCCACTTGAGGGAGTGATGCATTAGGTGCTATTTGGACACTAATTTGAGTCCGTTCTTGGCAGTTTTGCATACTCTGGGAGCTCACTTTAAGTGGAAAATTCAGACATCGCATGAGGATATTTTGGCTACAAAGGAAACTTAAAATGCACTGTACTAAAATATTTTGGATGCTAATTCTTTGGGATGCATTTATCTGTCAATCAAATCACCGTGTGGAACTTGAGAACTCCCTGCTTGCCAGATTCATGGAGAGGTGCCTACAGGTTGTGTTCTGATACAGGTTTTAATTAACAGGGTCACTCTGGGAGGTATTGCTGTGGAGAGCTGAGGCATATGCTACAGTCAAGCAGCTCTTTGAATGCTTGTGATGCTGTCTCTGAATTAGTATGCGGAATGCCCGTTTCTTACGGATTTAGTGTGCCAGGGAGTAGAGGGATTTCAGACTCCTGCTTTAATCCAATCTTGTTTTACTGAATTATTTATTATTTGCAAGTGATGGGAAAGGTTGGGTCATGCTTCTAAAGAATGGCTGTGAGATGTTACAGGACAAAGTGCCTGTTTTTAAATTGAGGGCAGGAATACAAGATGCCATGCTTGCTTTCTGTATATTTGGTATAGAAACACTGAGTGAATATGGAAAAATCTTCTTGATATAATTTAAAATAGACCAAAAAGTAGGATACCTTAATATTAATAATTTATGCTTGAATAATTGTTTTCTTTATTTATTTTGACTCTTAATCAATAGTTGTTATCTTTGTTATTCTAACAAATTGGTGTAAAATTGAAATAATCTGTGCTGTAATCTACTAATCTACTATTAATCTATGTAATAAATCTATGTTGGTATGTATTAGTCCTTTTATACACGTAGGTTTGTGTGTGCATTGTTACATTTCTGTAGCTCCTAATGCTTATTTTAGAAGTCACCCTGAAGAGGCGTGTTAATTATATAAGGACTGTATTTGAACAGAGGGTTCTAATAACAGCACATGCTAGTTTCCTAGGCAGCTATTGTGCTGGTACACATGCAGCATAGGCAAGATGAGAAAGTTGTAAATTCTTGGTGTTTTACCAACTAAATTAAATAACAATGTGACTATACAAAATACAGATTCTACTTTCTTTTTTTACATGACCTGGAAACCTTAGTATTTTCCATTATGACATACCTAGCAAAATTTTCCAGAATGTGCAAAAATGACTGTACTAATTGTTCATGGTTTTCTAACAGGACTTAAATCCAACTTTACTCAGCCAGTGCTTGAATTAACTAGTTTTTAGAAGGAAGAATACCAAGGCAAAACCCACGTAGGATATCTGAGAGCATCTTGTCTGGGGACATTTTGTACAATCTGGTGAACTCTAAAGGTACAAACCTTGAAGCTCAGAAATCTTATTAAAATGTCATTCACCTCAGATCTGATTAGCAGCATCAGGAGCTGGGAGGATGGGAATTAAATTGACCAGGGCTATATACTACTCTTACCTATTTTAGCATTCTAAAACAGCTTAGGAAAGTGAGTGGAATAGAACATTTATGCTTTATTCCATGAAAAAAAGTATTTAGGGAGCTCAAAAAGCACAGTATCTGTTCCAAAAGAGGTTTTGGTACATCTATCCTGATTAACTTATCCGTGTAAATAAAGAAAAACATACTGCATTCTGTGGAAGCTTGCACTCCTTTTCAGTTGTGAGCACTTGCTGTAAAGCTTATGACAATTTCAAGGCAGAGCATGTACGTTAGTGATTTGGACAAAATAATGCATTTATGAGTACAGAGAGGGTCAAAGCAATAGCTGAAAAAAATTCCATTTTGCTAGTACTTTTGTTAATACCTGATGACTCATCATTTTGCTGGAAGAAAGAATGAAGTATCAATAGCTGTCCAGCCTTCATGAGTTTACGCAGTTGTGTCTTGCATACTGTAAGCCTTCTCATGCCTCTGAATATCCATAGAGTCATTTTCTAAAACTTAATTTCAAGATCTGCTGTAGTCTTTCTCAGAGAAGGGGAGTGAGCGATGGGGAAACTCCAATGACAAGGAGCATTCATATAGATGAACTGTCAGTTTATACAGTAATGTTCTCTACACCTTCCCTAGTATTTCCTATCATGTAACTTTGTTTTTCTGACTGCTGTTGCACACTGAACTGATGCTTTTACAAAGTTATTCCTCTTAATACTGAGATCTTGCTTCTGAATAGTAATGGCCAATTCAGAGCCTATCATTCTGTACTTGACATCAAGATACTTGTCTGTGTACCTAGGTTTGCATTTGTCTGAATTTTACCTGTTGTTATAACCAAGTCTTCTAAGGCTCTTGTAAAGCTCTTTTGGTGACCCTTGGGTTAAGTGTCTGAGATTTCATTGCCAGCAAACTATCTTGCTTTCTTGGTCTTCAGGTTGCCATATCAATCTGCAAAACGGTACAAAGCTTTTGCAGAATTCACTGGTGGCTTCCCTCTCTCCACCACAAGACCCCTCATTAATGAGTCCCTAATCTTTCTTTCCTGTATTCTAATCAATGGTATGTCTGTGCAAGACCATTTCCTCCTCTTACCCTGCATTTTTTTTAGTGTCCTTAGAGCTTTTGGTGAGGAACCTCTTAACAGCTTTTGGAAAGTCCGGTATTCTGTATCAGTGACACTTCCCATAATCACAGGGGTGTCAGCCTTTTCTGACATACCTGAATACCTTTTTCATTAGGTATTAACAGTTGTCCTTATTGAACAACTCTAAGGATTCCTTGATAATTGATGTTGTAATGAGTGACAGGGAGGCTGCTGGTTTTTATTAGTAACATAATCCTGCAGACAGTTCAATACTTGGTTTCTTTTAGGCTTTAACCAGCTTGAATAATCTCTGTGACCTCCTTTTATCTTGACTGCTGTGATGAAGCCTCAGTTCATCTGAGACTATTATATCTAAAGAAAAGAAAGCTATTAGTGTGTATTATAAACAACAGTAGAGGCAGGTTTTCTGTTTGGAGAATGGCATTTGTTTGTGTTGCATTTATTTGTTATATAATAATGATCTTATAAAATGCAACATACTATGTGTATCTTCAAAGTAATTTAAAAAAAAAATCAGTACCTAATTAGAAAGTGTTCATTACTAACAAAATAGTGTTCTCATGAAACAAATGCAGGTTAGAGCAAAAATTGTAAGTCATGCATCTGGAAGTGAATCACAGAATACACCCACTGACTACATTATTCCTTCCACAGAAATGCATATGCGAGAGTTCTGCATTTTGCAGCTTACAACAGCAAGAATGTGTACTGGAGACAAAAATGCGAAGTAGCTGTATTACAGTATGGACAGTATTACTTAATCTCAAGAGCTTGAATGTGTCTATGTAATTGAAGTGTGCAAACTCTTCTCTCATGGCAGGTGAGGGCAGAACGGTAGCCCTTGTGTTCTTACCATAATAAAAAGGTACATTAATTTTCTTTAATATTTGTCACAGAAATGTACTGTTAGCAAAAAATAAAAGTATCTGATACATATAGGATATTTGCATTTTTGGTTTATGGACTTTATAGAGTATGAAGCATCTCTTATCATATTGAATACTGTTGAAGTACTGGTCTTTATTGAGCAAATGATGTTTTGAATTCCAGGAAATGACCTTGTAAAAATGGAAGCAAGAAAAGGAAATTAGCTTATGCTAGAAACTCTCTGGGAGGGAAAACGAAGAAAAGAAAGTCAGCACAAACAAAGGGGAACGACAGAGGCTGAATCAGAGAAAGGTGGGGATTTTCAGAGAGAATGAAGAATGTATGGAGTGTGAGTGAAAGGTGCCTCACAGTTTTTCAGGTCTAGAAATGCCCACATAATCTTTCCAGGAGCTCAATAGACTTTTCAAATTATAACAGTCAATTAAAAATCACACACAGACCCAAATGCCCTATTTGCACAAACTTTGTCTTGCTGCTGTGGTAACCTGCTACAGAGAAATCCAGCACACTTTAATATAGACCATGTTTCAAGTGTGACTGGACTGGAATGTTACAGAATTCTGCAGCCAGCTGCTCAAAAGCCCCCAGTATTGTATCTGTCTGTGTTTTAATCCCATTCCCACTGGTTCCTCTGAAATTACATTAAACTGTGTTTCCAAAGAGGTTGCTAGTATTCATGGATTCTCTTTTAACAAGAAATGGTGGTGTTCACCAACAAAAGTCATGAGTCAGAAAGAAAATGGAACTCCTTATCAATATGGATGCTTTCAGGCTAATGGGATCAATGTTGGAGGAGGAGGGAAGTAAGGTATGATCTGTTTTGGAGCATCTGGAGTGACCAGGAGTACCTCAACCCAGGTAGCTCCCAGCAAGACATCTTTCCCATGCACCAAATCATTTATGGCCATAGAATATACTTTTATTTTGGGAATACTCTGGTCTTTGTGCTTGTGCTCAAACCCAGGAGCTCTTGTGAAACGGTGCAGAGAGAGTGACACCACCCCAGGGTCCTGAGTATCTGGGACAGGTTGACTGACCTCCTCCTGGTGATGTGAGTCCTTGGAAAGAAAGCAAGTAGCAGTGACCACCCTGGTCACAGTGGCCAAGCAGCCAAAACCATCAGCCTTCTCATGGGACGTACATCCAAGCCTTACTACTCTTTTCCATGACCTTGGTGTGCCGGTGGTGTTGGCAGTGCTGCAGTGGTCACACACAGGTCCTCTTGCTGAGTGCAGGTTGAAGTCAAGTCTGAAAGTCTCTTCTACCCTGCAGCGAAATGTGATAAATTCTGGTGTTCTCATGTACTGTGGTGTGGTGTAAATAAGGTATGCTTATGTGTTGTTGGAAATAATCACTTGGTTGATTTGAACAGCTCTCATCCTGCCCTTCCAAGGTTTTTAAGTGGTTCAGGACACGTGTGGGGCGTTTACTGGTGTACCTTGCGCCTCTGTCACCTTCACTAATAACATGTTTTTCTCACGCGTGCAAACACCTGTGTGTTTGTAGCATCTCGGGCTGTAAACACGGGAGGGGAGCGCGGGCCGACTCCCCCCCGCAGACCCCAGGGGGCAGCAGCCGCGCCTTCAACCCCATCCCAAGCCGAAACCGAGCTCAGCGCTGACACCTCCCGGCCCCGCGGCTTTCCCCTCCCAGCCCGAGTACGCAAGCCCGGCCGCCGCGGGCCCGGCCACCACCCCGGGAGCGGGGAGCCCGCCCCGCGTAAGGCCGCGGGGGTTTCGCTCTCGGCTCGTCTCCCGCGGCCGCTAGCGAGGCCCGGTCGTGCCGCTCTGTTTCTGTGCGGCCCGGAGCCCCCCCGCCTTGTCTCGCTTCTCGCCCTCGCCCCGTCCCCAGCGTGCTTTCCCAGCGCTCTCCGGTATCGGCTCCCTGCTTCCGCCGGCCCGGCGCTGCCTGCCAGAGACCGCCGCCATTTTGTGAGTAGAGGCGGGGGGGCCGGCGGCCGGTCGGTAGCCGTACGTGAGGCGACGTCCCTCCGCCGCTAGCGAGGAGGAGGTGGGGGCCAGGCTCCGCCTCGCAGCAGCGGGGCCGGGGTGCGGGCAGGGCGGCGGGGGAGGCTGGCGGATAGAAAGGGCTGCGCGCTGCCATGGTCTCCCGTGGGTCGGTGGGGCTTCCCAGCCGCGTCGCTGCTGGCGGCGGGACGGGAGAACCCCGCCGAGGAGCCTGGGGGGGGGGGGGCTCGTCTTTTTCGTCAGTCCTCTTTGTGAGCGCAGTTTGCTTCCCTCACCTGAAAGGCGGCTGACTTTGTAAAGAGGTTTGTTGTGGGAAATTCCCGTGAGGTGCGAAAAATTCAGTGGTGGGACCTGGCGTCTGATTCCAAGAGGGAGGGGGAGCAGGCGCCTGCCTCGGGCCTGCCCGTGTCCGGCCCACGGGTCTCGGTCACCCTGCCCGGTCTCACCTCACCGGGGAGATTCCTGCTGGTGCTTCAGAATCGCTCCGAATTGCTTTGAGTTATGCAGGGGGGAAAGAAAAGAAAAAAAAAAAAAGGGTCTGTAAACCCAGAGATAGCCTTGTGTGTTTCTAGAAAGCTGATGTAAAAAGAAATTGACAGAGACTGGTATGCACAGTCCGATTAATTCAGAATAAAATTGCGGTGTTCTGTGTACTTCCTTTACCCATTGTACCAGAGCAAGCGATTGGTGAGAACATCTGGCGCTTTCAGAGTCAACTACTGGAAGTTGCAGAGTACGAGAGGTACACTTATTTACGGACGCTGAATTTGGCTTCCTTGTATTACAGTAGAGACTTGTCAAATTGATCATGTAGGGTGTTGCTTCTCCTTTGACACCTTGAACAAATGGAGCTGGACTCCAAACAGATCTACAACCTTCTTAAATTGGAGTAGACTTTGAAAAGGACAACAAAAGGAGTGGTCTTGGGTGGGTCCTGTACTAAATTTCACACCCTTTTCAAATGGATGATTTTGTTTGGTTGGGTTTTTTCATAGCTTAGAAGAATGCATGTTTTGCTTCTGTATCTCATCTTAGAAACAACTATATTCTCTAAGGATTTAAATATTACTGACTCCCAAATGGATAAATTCCCAAACAGTGAAAATCAAAGCTTTTGTACATCTGCAAGTGTCTAATACTGAAAACTAACGGTAGGTGGATCTCTATTTTTCCATGCTTCTACTGTTATTTTCAGGTATTGCTTTACAATGCGTCAACATTAAGACCAAGTTCACTGTTAATCAAGGCAGTTTCTAGATCTTTTCAGGGATTGAAAATTGGTTTCTAGGTTCATAAATATATTTCACAAATATATATAAAATTTTTTTGTGGTAAACAGTAAAATGTACCTTTCTCAATGGCAGTAGTTTCTAACAACTGTAATAATTTTCTTTCTAGTGTACTGAAGCATGTTTTTACCAAGATCTGTTAAAGTCAAGAGGACTGCTGATGACGACAAAAGCTTTACAGCTAAGAAAAATAAATGGTCTTCTGGAGGATCTTTGCTAGAGGAGACCACCACGTTCCAAGACTGTAAGACAGTTAGAACAGAAACTTCTGCTTCAGGATGCAATTTGAATGAAGTTGTACAAGAACACACAGAACCTGTAGCTGGCGATCTTGGTGTTGCTAATGCAACTTTGGGAAAGGACAACCAAAATACTGATGAAGATAGCTCTTTGGAAGAACCCATAAAATCCTTCAGCAAATCCCAGCGCTGGCCAGAACCTGGAGAACCTGTATGTGTTGTGTGTGGTCGCTACGGGGAATATATCTGCGATAAAACAGATGAAGATGTTTGTAGCTTGGAATGTAAAGCCAAACACCTTCTACAGTGTGAAGAAAAGGAAAAAAAGCTAAAATCTGATCAACTCACAGAAGCAGAATCTCAAGCAGAAACTCACCTGCTTAATACACCTTATTTCTACAAAGATCATTCCTTTATTTTAGGCTTGCGAGATGAGCAGGTTGAGAATCTTAAACTACAGCTGGGTATTGCTGTCCAGGGCCAGCAAGTTCCAAGGCCTATTGTAGAGTTTGAACACTGTGGTTTTCCTGAAACTTTAAACCATAATTTAAAGAATTCTGGCTATGAAGTCCCAACTCCCATCCAAATGCAAATGATCCCTGTTGGACTATTAGGGAGGGATATTTTGGCTAGCGCAGACACAGGCTCCGGAAAAACAGCAGCCTTCCTACTCCCTGTTATTATGAAGGTGTTGAAAGAGGTAATGAAACTTGGTGTGTTCGGAGAAAGTGGTGTGCAGCTTTGTCTCTTGGATTCCCAATGTAATTGAGAATGTAATTGCAGTGTTTTTTATTGACATTCAGTGATTAATTTTACTTTTGATTGATGGAGCGTTGGTTCTTGGAGGAGGGGAGGTGCTGATGGATTTTAATGACTGAATGTTTTTCACTTTGGTCAGGAGATAAAACAACTCTATTACCTAGTACAAAATTTCTCCTTTTTAAGAAAGTTAGTTAAATTCTGTGGTAAACTTTGACTTAAAATAGAAAGTGAAAATAATTCCAGGCGCTCTGCAAGTAGTTGTTCCTGTATCTTGATATATCAGATAGCTGAAGGAGATTTTTTGGCATTTGCATAATTTCACAGTGTAAATTCTGTTGGAATATATTCAGCTGACCATCAAATAACTACAGGATTTTAGGGTTATATAATTTCTGAAATCCTCAGTTATACCGTCTCCTCTTTGATACTGGGGAAAAAAGCAGTTAAGAAAACTTTTGCTTTGGTAAGGATATGAATGTATGATGGAAAGTAATGGCAAATAGTATCCTGTACCTTGTGTGTGCTTCAGTATTGCTTTTTTGCTTTAGTGGCTTTATTCAAAAAGACTATAAGAATACATTTGAAAATTCTGGACCTGATTCTAGTTGATGTTTTGGACTATTTAGATGCCTTTAAATATATACACACAGATGTGTGTACATATAATTGTTTTTCAACTAAATAATTTAAAGTTTATTTAAGTAGCTCTTTTAATTTCTAAAGTACTATAGCATTAGTTTTAACAATAGAAGCAATATATTGGAGCATTTAAGAACAGGAGTATTACACTTCAGTAGCTCCTCTCTGATTATCATTAAAGTCTGCAAGACAGTTATGTGCTTATAATAACATGCACATAATTGGAGCCTCAATGAGTAATACTTAATTTCACTACATGATCTTTCTAATTCTTCATCTTCAGTGTACTTTACAAGTTAATGTATATGTGAAAAAAGAATTTTATTTTGTTGTTTAAAATAATTTTCATTTTTAATGTAAAAGAGAGATGAGGTGGTAAAAGCATAAGAATAATCTGGGTGTGAGATATTTGGCAGTTTCTGACTTCTCCACATCTATGTAGATACCTTTTTTTGTGGTGGTGAAGTTGTTCATTTAAACGCTGTTGCCCAGTTGAAAACAACTCAATAAACCCTTCTTGCCGCAAGTATTTCACAGTCTAGTTCCTTTGATGATGCAGCGGGAAAGGAACAACGTCCTTCTGTTGGTCACTTTTACGTATTTCAGTTGAAGACGCGAAATAAACACGTGCCACCCAGAAAACTTTCAAGTGTATTTGTGATTGTAGTATCAGTGTATGAGAGTGAGCTTTATTTGCTGAAGAGGTGATCAGTATTACTGAAATAATGCGTCTTGGAGCTAGGCCATTATTCTGCCCTCCCACCTGTTTTACCTTATGTTCTTTTTACTTTGTTAGCATGTGTTAACTGGAGTTAGGAATCTATATTAATCTGGGGGGAATTACTACCTGTAATTTTGTGATTTCTGGGTTGCAGAAGTATCACGAGGTGATAATTTGGTTTAAGATCCTTATATAAGGAACAAAAGAATTGAAGACTGTATCACTTCAATCATTCATCTCTACCTGGCTAATAATGGGTCAGAGGGGTTATTAATTTTGTTTTAAATTTCAGAGACATATGTTTCTGCTGTGTAAAATTCCTATCATTGCTTATCTTCTCTGGTTGATACTTAATGTTTTTACTTAGTGGTGTGCAAGACAGTAAAAGAAAATAGACTGTTCTTGTAATATCAAGACTTCTAAAAACTTCTATTTATGATCTCTACATTCAACTAGCATCCTGTACTTTGCGTTCGTGTGGAATTTATTGTCAATTTCTGTTACAGATTCAATGCAATAACTAAAACAGGAAAAAACAAGCAATTGTTACATATGACTACTAGCTTTCTGGGCCTCTTTTTGTTGTTGTCAGGAAGCTATTCTAACAGTGTACTTACACGCGCATTAATTTTTTGTTTTCAAAAGTTGAGTAATTGAGGGATAGACTCCCTTGGCGTGCATTGTTAAAGGCATAATCCCTTTCTACTTTCTGTCTTCAGACAGAGAGGATATTAGCAGTCTAATTGTATCCACAGTAGCTGGACTATATACACTATAATTTAGTATTGGGAGATTTAGTCTCCCAAAAAGCTTTCTCTCTGAGATAGAAAGCTTTTAATCTAAATAATAAAGCAATTCCATATTCAACAGATTTCTTCCCCTCTTTTCAGACAGAAACTCCATCTGCCCTTATTTTGGCACCAACACGGGAGTTAGCAATTCAGATAGAGAGACAAGCTAAGGAACTGATGGCTGGTTTACCAAACATGAGAACAGTTCTCCTGGTAGGAGGTTTACCGCTGCCACCACAGCTCCACCGTCTCAAGCAAAGTGTTAAGGTAAGGACTATAGCATAGAAGGATCCTGTGGAGAGTTAAATTTCCAAGACATTCAAAGAAAAGAAGAATGCTACTGTTGACATGTATGGACACACAAAGATGTTTTTCCTAAGTCTAAACTGCTAAAGTAATTGTTAGCTATTGCAAATTTTACGGTAATATGGTGGTTTGGGTTTTTTTACGTTCTGATATCTGATTAAACATAATAGCTTTGTTTTGTTGTTTTGAAAAATTTTCATGCATAATATTGCTGCTATCAAGACTGAAACGTGCCATTTAACATGGAGACAAGGAGTTGCGATTTACAGGAATAATAGTTTGTTTTTAATGCTGATTACATTGCTTATATTTAGACAATAACTCTAATTCCATTAGAGTTCTAAAAACTCCATTTCCTTTTGAGGGTTCATAATTTTTTACGTTATCTATAAAAGTTTTAAGATTTATTTCAACATAAGTAATTTCACTAATCAGTGCCTTTCTCACGCTTGTGCTGTAACTTCATAGTTTTTCTAGGAGTCATCTGTCCTTTCATGGAATTTCTAACTTCTGTTTTGTTTGTTTGTTTTTTTCTTTTGTTAGGTTATAATAGCAACACCTGGAAGACTTCTTGAGATTTTAAAGCAAAGTTCTGTTCAACTGCGTGGCATAAAAATTGTAGTGGTGGATGAAGTAAGTATTTATTGGGGCTGTATTGCCTATACAGAGAGGTCCTTGAAGAGCCAGAGTGAAAATGATTAAACATACAGAGTGTTCATTACAAAGATAAAATGTATTTCTTAAGAAAAAAAATCATTTTTTTTACACACAATTTGAAATGTGTTTGAACAGTGCATGTTTTACTGGCTATGAAAGACTTAGATACCTGGTGGGATAATACTGCTAGACCAGTGTGAACCATTTGTTTTTAATTTTCTCACTTAGCTTGCATCGTGACTGAAAATACTCTTGCATTTGGATTACATGCCAATCTTACATATTATAGTTCTTCTGGCAATTCAAATTCAGGAGTCTGCTGTTTACGGAAAAATCTGGTACAAATCTAATACTTTTCACTTTAGGTGGATACCATGTTAAAAATGGGTTTCCAGCAGCAAGTGTTGGATATTTTGGAAGATGTCTCTCATGATCATCAAACTATACTGGTATCAGCCACGATTCCAATGGGCATCGAACACTTTGCAAATCAACTTCTGCACAATTTTGTAAGAATAACAATTGGAGAAAAGAATCTGCCGTGTTCCAATGTTCGCCAAATTATTTTGTGGGTAGAAGAACCATCTAAAAAGAAAAAGCTCTTTGAAATACTTAATGTAAGTGTAATATTTTTCTCATAAGAACAATTTATAAAATTATTCATGTCTTTACACATCTCTGTCAGGTTCTCGTCTTTAATTCTAATCTGTATGTAGTAAAGAGGTGGAGTGAGGTTAAGCATATAACTGCACTAACTAGTTCAGTAGTTCTGCAATGTAAGAGCTTTAAGGGGAGTTTCAGGGACTGCTCCGTCCCCATCACTCACACCTCCTTCTGTGCAGCAGCAAACCAGATTTATGTGTTGGGATCCAAATTAAAAATTGCAATTTTGATTTTTTTTTTTTGGTAATCTGCAGTATAGAATCCCGAAGATTTGTACTGATTATCGGTGAGTGGTAAAGGAACAGGACTTTCATCTTAAACTTTTATAGCTGCTTTATGGCCTGCGAGTGGTTTGTCATTTTAAAAGTCATTAAAGCAACTGGTGAGAAAGCAAATTTAGTCCTTTCTTTGTTTTTCTTTATATGAATAATAGTATATATCTTCTATGAGTACTTTGGGGGCAAATTTTGGAGTGTTGGCTGAGGTTATCCAAGAAGTAAATAAGAATCTTTAACTGAATCTCAGAATTTAAAGAAATCCAGAATTATTATGTAACATTTAAAGAAACATAAAAGAAAGCTTCTGACTTCTAAAAAATGCATGTATTGATATAAACTTGGGTTCTGAGTCTACAAATCATTATATATTTATGATGTACAGATTGGTATAGTTTCGTGGCTTGTTCCTTCATTGTTTCATGGTATCTTATTCCTTCTTGTCTTGAACATTTATTCATCTGAAAGCATTGTTAATTTTAAGAGATAATGAGCAGAAGAAACTGAATTCAAGATGTTGCTGATGAGTAGCAAACTGTTGTAATACCTTCTTACATAAACTGTTTAATTTCACAGGATAAGAAACTCTTCAAGCCTCCAGTGTTGGTATTTGTGGACTGTAAGCTAGGAGCAGATCTCTTGAGTGATGCTGTTCATAAGATTACAGGATTGCAATGTACAGCTATGCATTCTGAAAAGTCTCAGGTGGAAAGAACAGACATATTACAGGTTTGTGTCTCCTAAAGTTATGGGCATTTTGATAGATTTAAAATGGCCAATTTTTTTTTTTTCAAAGGTGGCTTAATATGAATGAGTTAAGTCATAATTTACTGCTTCTCTGCAGTAAAACCTGGAGTATTGCCGGGGAAGAGGAGAGACAGATGGGACCAAGCAAAACTGTAGATAATCCATTTTAAATGCAGATAAATACTGATGACTATTTCCTAGATTATTTGCTTTGAAATAGGAATTTAAATATGCATTTAACTTTAATTGATGAGGGTTTTTTTAATGTTAAAATTGTGGCTTTGAGCTCTCCTTAATTAACTTTGTGAATTATATTCCTATTTAAATCAAGGGGGACCATTCTCTCTTCTGTAATAGAATAATCCCACTGGATGTCTTTTTACACTGGATAACTAACCCTAACCTTTTTTATTTATTCCTTCCTTATCAGGGATTACTTCAAGAGAAGTATGAAGTTATAGTAAGTACTGGAGTCCTTGGACGAGGGCTTGACCTTGTCAATGTCAAACTGGTAGTAAATTTTGATATGCCTTCAAGTATGGATGAATACGTACATCAGGTAAAGAAATGAATTGCTTAAGCATTATTTGAAAAGTATACTGAAATATGACATCCAGTTATGGACATTTAAATTTAAATGTAAATGTAAAGATTATTTTCGTTTTCAGAATATTGTTTTTTTTTATAGGGAAGGAAGGACGGTACTGAAGATCTCTTCCATAAGTCTTTTATATAAATTACTGAAAATCTAAAACAGTTTTTATAGTAGTAGTTTGCAGTATTATTCTTCCTGTTTTGTACTGTCTTGTATCATTTTGTGTCTATAGAAAGCAGTTTACCATGTTTTTACTATCTGTGTGAAGGAAGGCTAAATACCTCTCTTCCTGCTGCAGCTCAGCTGCAGTGTGGGATATGCACGTAATAAAATCCGCAAGACAGTTGTGAACTTTCTTTGCGTTGCGCTCCTCTTACTGCAGTATCTCCTCTGATTTTTTTTTTTTAATGTTTTTTATTCCTGAGGATTTCTGACGTTAAAAAAGACGGTGTGTGGGTTGCATGTGTATGTGCATGTATGTATGTGTACACGCCCTCCAACCCTAGTTTGGCTAGCAGATCAAGAGAACTAGTAATTAGCCTTTTTGGCACTTATGAAGCCCCAGTACTCTATTGCTGTGTCCAGTTTTGCGATCATCGCTACAAGAAAGGCCAACAAACTGCAGAGAGTTCAGACAAAGCCAGGGGACTGGCTCATGTGACATATGAAGAGAGGCAGAGGGAACTGGGCTTGTTTGATCTGGAGTAGAGATTTAATTGCTGTTTTCCATTTGGTAATGGGCAGTTATAGGGGAGACAGAGCCAGATTCTTCTTGGAGATGCACAATGAAAGGACGAGAGCCAACGGTCAGAATTTGCTGCAAGGGGAATTCTGACCTGATAAGAGGCAAAAATATTTTTCGCAGTGAAAGTAGCCGGACAGGGGAACGGGCTGCCCAGAAAGGTGGTGAGGCTTTTGTGCTTGGAGGCACTTGAAACTTCATAGGAGAAGGCCCTGGGCAAAGTGGTCTTTGAGGTAGCCCTGCTCTAACCTGGTGGGAAGGAGCTCTGGAAGTCATCCATTCTCATGAACTCCCGAAGTAATCTGTGTTACTAACTGCAGTACACATCTCTGATTTTTAATTATCTTTCTGCTAAAGTTTCAAGCAAGTAGTAAATAGACAAAAATGGTCTTTTCTAGCATCAAAACTACCAATATTAACATACTATCTCTTCCTAAATAGAGCGGCTTTGTATATTCTTTCCTAATTTGTTCAAGCACATCGGATAATATTGAGAAATAATTTTATATTACTAGACCATTGCAAAGAAGGGGCTTTTTTTATAATCATGCGTGTACATATTGTGCTTGATACAAGATATATGTATATGGGATTGCTGTAATAAACATTTTTTAAAACATTTTGTTGGGACCAGATTTACTGTAAGCCTTTGCCCATAGGCTGTATCATATATATCAGTATTGGACTTCTGGTATGTATCATAAGCCAGTAGTAATTTTAGATTGCATTTAAGCTAAAGCTTCAAATCTACATATCCTAAAATCAGGAAGTTGATTATAACTTTGTGCTTAGAAGATGAGATAAATAAATTTGGCCTTGTCATTTCAGTTAGCTGCTGTTTTATTACAGAAAATAAACTTTAAGGATATTTGAAGGATTTCCATTTAATATTGGTAACTTAAAACAAGTTTTTGCTTTTTTAGGTTGGACGAGCGGGGAGGCTGGGTCACAGTGGAACTGCAATTACTTTTATCAATAACAACAGCAAGAAGCTTTTTTGGGATGTTGTGAAGAGAGTAAAACCAACGGGCACCATTCTTCCCCCACAGCTGCTTAATTCCCCGTATCTTCATGACCAAAAGAGAAGGGAACAACAGAGACTTAAACAATTACAGAATAGCCTTGTAACAGGAGATAATATTATGGACGTTATTAGAAAACATGACAAAAATAATTTCCAGAGGTAATAAAGTTATATTTACAGTTATCTTATGTAATTATAATGAAAGCGTGATTAAAAACCACTATGGAATTATGATGCCTTGTATATTGCCTTTTTCAAAGAAGTTTATGTATTCAGTTTTTTAAGGAATCTCATTTTTATCTCTTTATTTTGAAATACAGACTGTTTTGTGTTTGAATTACAGTAGTGCCTAATAATAACACTTCATGTAACCCTTTTTCAAAACCAGTAGTCTTTGGTCTTGCTTGCATCATAACTGAGAAGATACTCTTTATTTTGTTTTAATATTTCTGAATAATCATTTCAGACTTCTCATGAAACACACCCTCCTGGTGATTTTTATGCCATTATATTGAGATTAGATCTCTGCAAAGGACACCCTCGCCCCTAAAAAAATATTGGTAGCAGATTAGTCTCTGAAAACAAACCTCAATCTTTTCCTGTTAGTTTATGTAAGAGCTTCCACAGGGAATGTTTCCAGGAATCTTCAGTGTCCTCTCTGGGGGTTTCTTGTGAACATTCTTGTGAATGTTCTTGTATATGCAAGTTTTGTTTGCAGACATTACTGAGAGTTCAGTTTCTCTTGTATTGCCTGTGGACCAATTAAAAGTCCTGCTCAAGCACTTTGCATTAGCAGAAATACCAGTATTAATATAGCTTGTGAAGAAATAGGATAAACCATGTAAGCTAAATAAGAAATTTGTGTTCTTATTTAATGAAGCATTATAGTTAATGATCATATGTACTTATTTACCACTCATTTATGCATAACTCGACATGCTCTGACAGCATCTGCTGTGTCATTTTTTTTTCAGGAAATGAGACCAAAACTGTATTAAGATAGTGTTGTACAACTTACCATCCAAAGTCTGAGATAGGTCATAATCAATATATTATTTTTTTTCCTAGACTGAGGCTTGAGAAATTAGTTTCATCAGACCTTTCATGCTGCTGTGATGATGCATCATCTCTTTTTGGCAGGCTGAGATGTCCCAGGTCCTGTGACACATGCACTGTATGTCTATTCTTTGGCCAAAGGACAGCAATATGGTAGACTGACTTGGTTAGTGAACTTAATTAGTTCTCAAAAGCTTTCCCCAACTAGAACGAAAAAGAGCGGGCCTTACCTGCCCCAAGACAGGTGACCTAAGCATGGTGCTGGTGCCAGGGGTTCCTGAACAGTAACAGATTTATATAGTTATTAATGACAAACTCCTACTATGAATTCTGATAATCTGAAATACGATGTTTATTATGATTTCTACTATTTTATGTGCACTGTTGCTACTGCTTTAACATAATCTCACAGGGGGAAAAACTCTGGGTTTTAGCACCCCGCCCCAGCCCTCCCCCGTGCTTTGTCTTTTGTCTCCCTCTGCTGGAATTTTTTTAAGCTTTTCCCCATTAACTCAGGTGTGCAGTATTTATAAATGCCAGATCTTTTATAAAACGTATTTCTCCTTCAGCAAGCCGCCAGCTTTTATATTTCTTGCGGAGATGGCACGAAGCGGTACTCGATGGCCTCCCTCATCCCGCAAGCTTCAAACTTTCCAGCGATCCCCTTGTTTCTGACAGGTGAGCCGGGAAGCCCCGCCTTCGGTGTGCAGCTCGCTGCCCGTGCCCCGCGCTGCGGGACAGCTCTGCTAATCGCCGGCGGCTGGAGCGGGGCCGTGCCGGCCGTTCCAGGGGTGACCGGCGGCCGCGGGCTCCCGGCCTTGCCCGGGCAGTGGCAGGGGCTCCCCGCGCCGCCCCCTTCTGACGCACTGCTGGCGGCAGCCAATCCCCGCGGGCCCGGCGCATTCAAACGGGGCAGGGAGGAGGCGCGAGCGGCGTCCTGAGCGGCGGGTGAGGAGGGGCCACCCTGAGGTGAGGGATGGGGCTCCGGCCCGGGGTGGGTGGCCCTGGGACTATCCCGTGGGACGGGGGGCTGTTGTTTCGGGAGCCGCGGAGCTGGGTGGGCAGCGCGGGGTGGAGGACGGTGCCCCGCAGAGTCCCATCAGGCCCGGTCGGCCGCCGCTTCGCCGCCTGCCTGTGACCGCGGGCGGGCTCGGCCACCCGGCGGGTCTGAGGGGGTGCCTTCAATGGGGCGGTGGTAAAATAGGTCCGTGGCCGCGCCGAGAGTCTTGTAGGGTTTCGCCTGATAGAAGGGTGGGTTTGCTGAAAGATAGTAAAGGTACCCATTTCTCCTATGCTTTAACCTGGCATTGAACGCTTGCGTTTCATCTCTAATTAGTACTCGTAATCAATGAGTAATTATGAACAAGCGTACTTTTAACGAATCTTGAACCTTATTTTGGAATGAAGGTGCTTTACGTGGGGAGATAAATTTTCTTCTACGGAAAAGCGTTGTGAATATTTGCAAGGTACAACTATAGCAACAGGAGGGGAGAACTTCCTTTCTTATACTAGTTATTTTACAGCTGAACAGGAAGGGTGGAGTTTCCCAAAAAAGCTAAAGCAATTCATAGCTTACAATCATGTTTCTTTATTTACTGACTGCTAGATGGAACCAAAAAATGTGTATTTTACAACTCATGTAACATAAGTAGTTTTCTGTATCAAACTGGATTGAACAATGAATATAGTGTGGTTTGAAATTCTTGAAACTTCTTGCAACTCTTGAGCTATGAAAACTTGGTGTGGTCATGACACATGTAGAAGTGAATGTAATCACACAAATTCTGAGAGTACTCCAAGAGCAATAATTTAAAAGTGCAGCATTAAAAGAAACTTCTTACTGGAGCAATGATTGGTTTTACATCACTCGCTCTCATCTTGCTTTCCTTTTTTCCCCTGACACTCTGCTGCTTTTTGTTAACGATGTATGCAATTTTTGAAGGATCTAAGGCAGGTGACTTCCTGTTGACTTTTAGTGGCAAACTAATTGCAGCTGTCACATCTGTAGTGGGTAGCGATGTCGAATCTGTAGCAAGGTGATAACTATAATGAATATGCAACAGTGAAAGCATACTTTTCTATACAGATTGGTTATATACTGCTATCTAAATATTTACAATGGATGTGGAATGCATTTTACAGTTTTTCTTCTGTCATCTAGGCTAGGTATCTTTTTGTTTTGCTATGCATGTATGTAATATAGTGAATTAAAATGATGTCCAAATGTATTGTAATAGTCATCTCTATTAACTGTCCTATTGTGATACTGGGTTTTTTTTATCAAAATCATGAAAAAAACAATCTGCTTTCTGTGTTCACAGATTTCCTATTCCTTGTTAATAATTTTGTTGTTATATTGGAATCTGTTAATTTTGAAACACTACAAGCATAAATAGTTGTCAGTGAATGGAGGCATGATCTCGAATTACCTTTCTTTGGGGATCATGGTAGATCATTTGGAAGAAATGTCCATGGTGATGTTTGTTGGTAAATAATTAGATCATTCTTTGTACCAACTGGTGTTTCTTTGTGATGTTTGGTTTATTTTCTGAAAAAAATCATATAACTCAATAAATGAAATCAAATAGCCTACTATTGGTAGAAGCAGTCATTCACGTACAGAAGAATGACTTTTTTTTAAGTGCTGGAGGTGAAAGGGGATGCTAATTGCTATTAGCATCCATATATGTACTGCAGTATATGTGAAGAGCTCCCCATGCGCCAAAACATAACTCCCACTGGACATGAGCATCATAAAAAATTTTTTGCTTTGTCTCCCCAGATTCCATAAGAAGAAGCAACTAGAAATAATCTTTTAGTAAAGGTGTTGTACCTATTAAAAACTTAATGTTAGCTTGCTGGAAGATAAAATGCCTATTTACACAGTTCCTGCAAGAAGTCTCTCTGAAGCACAATGTACTACCCCTTTGCAGAAGAGTTCTTCACGGAATACTTTTACCAACAGCAAAGCGTCTGGGCAGCAACAGAAATCACAGATGTCAAGGGAAGAAAAGAATAGTCTACTTTCATGCTCTCAGAATAAGACTGAGGAAGTAAACAGGACCTACGTGATTTCAGCCTGTACAAAAGTGAGTGACACATCAACTGCATTTAAACTCGAAGGCAGATTAACACTCCAGAGGAGAACTGAAGTGAGCAAAAAATCATTGTCCAGTAGTGAACAATTGCATGGAGACACAACACAGGGCATGGAAATTACACAAACGGAGAAAAAACTTGCTCTGCAGAGGCATGTGAGGACTGGCTCTGTAGAGAAGAGTAAAATTAATCACAATATTGTGCCTGGAATAGAAAATAATGATGTTGCCACACAAAGAAGTGACAAGATTGCACTTCCACCAAATACTAATAATAATGATACCTGTGATGATAAACCAAGCTTTAAATTAGCTGAGGGTCAGTCAAGTATGAAGTTACAGCGTAACCTGAACAGCAAGGATTTCTTTAGCTTTGCTGATGGTCTGTGTGAAAATGAGAGCTGCACACATTCAAAATATAGGACAAGCACTACTGACACAAAACTTCGAAATGAAGTTCCTAAATCAGAACAATTAGTTACATCGAAATATATTAATAGGATATCAGGAGAACAACTGAATGAAAAAGGCGATATAAATAAGCAAGCTGGAAAGAAAAGGTTGCAACACTTGATTATAAAACATAACAGTTTGGAAAGACCAAGGACACCGATGAAAGGTTCAACAGAAGGGCTTAAGCTTACACCAAAGAACCACATTTCTCAGGATCAGCCATCTTTGTCCGTTTCAAATAAACAAACACCTCGTCTTCAAATTCTAGCTAAAAAGAAAAGTAGTGTCTCCAGCTCTCCTTCTCTGAGTAGAAGTTCAAAGCCAAGAGAGAACACAGAAGCTCTAGCTGAGAGCACCAGCCCCAAGAAAGATGTTTTCATAGTGGAAAACAGCAAAGTGATTGTAGCCGTGCGTGTGCGGCCTTTCAATAACAGGTTTGTATCCTGGACTTATTTCTGATGCTAATAGTAGCTTTTATACTGTGTGTTGCTTCCTACTTTGTATTTTTTGACTTGTTTAGTCATTAACTCAATAAGGATATAATACATACTTTGAAATTAGCTGATATTTCATGCAATATCAAGATAAAGATATTATTAAGAGATTGAATTCACTTTATAGGCATTTGGGGCTATTTTTTTACATATTCATTAGCTGAAGTATTTTGAACTTGACTACTTTGTATGTTCATCTAACATTTTTAAGAATGATTGCCAAACTTTTTATTTTCTGTAAGGCTGTTGATTGGAATGACTAACTTAAAGCACATAACTTATGTTTTTTAATTTTTTTAATTTTTTTCGCCCTTCTATTCAGAGAGAAAAATGAAAACTCACTCCCTGTAGTCTCAATGAATGGTTCAGAGACAGCTATACGAAAAGCAGCCACAAACCAAGTTTACAGCTTCAGTTATGACTTCTCTTTCTGGTCTTTTGACAAGTGTCATCCTAATTTTGCAAGCCAAGCAATGATTTACAAAACTTTGGCAGTGCCACTCCTAGAAAGAGCTTTTGAGGGATATAACACTTGTCTTTTTGCTTATGGACAGACTGGTTCTGGAAAATCATACACGTAAGTTACTAATAATAATTATTATAATTCTGTAGTAGTTGATTGTTATGCAATGTAGTCTTGAAAACAGATTATAGGGAATAGATTTCATAATTACCAAATTGTGTTTAAGTGTTTTTGCCTATTTAAAAAAAATTAAATAAAAATAATTAAAACAATATTTATAATAATTGAGACAGGTGTGGAATATTTTTATGTATTTGACACTGATCTCTTTCTACATCTAGTGAGGAAAATAAAAGCTCTTTCAAGAGATCTTAGTGAAGATAAACCTTTATTAATGCTTCTCAGACTCTCTCTGTGCTGTTGTTCACTGCTGTTTGTTATTTTCTGTGTGAAGTGACATGTTCTAAAGTATGTTATGCTTTTTTTTTTCCCAATGGATGAATTAGACCTCTGGACTTCAGCTTGTCTAACTCCCTGCACAAACAAGCAACAATTTAGATCAGGTTTATTTCTGTTTGTTATTACATCTATAACTTAGGAACAGATGGCATTTCAACTTTAGAGCTGTACAATTAATTCTAAAACTAGCTATAGAGGATTACAAAACTGAACTAACAGGTGTTTGTGTAACTACAGAATGATGGGATTTGATGAAGACCGAGGAATAATTCCAAGACTTTGCGAAGATCTTTTCACTCGAATAGCACAAATGGACAAGCAAGAGGTAGTATGTATGCTATTGACCTTGCATTGAATTATGAGGAAACTGATGCGTTTCATTATTTTAATAACAGTTTCATTCTTTCATTTCATACACTAGGGCTGATCCATTTATTAATGTCTATATTCTTTTGCTAATTCAAATCTTATTTCTGCTAGTAGCTCTGAATAACAGGGTTCCCTAAATAGTCAAAATCAACATTGTTTTGCTTCCTTAATGATAATAATGTAAAAAAGAAATATGAGGATTTTATTTTTGATGTCTCACTAGACTAGGATTCTTGATACAGCATATCTTATAAGACTTATGTAAGGAAAGGTAAAAAGAAATCCTAATGGGTTCCATGATTTCAATGGAAACATAAAATAGAGCACAAAAAAATGAATTTATCTTTAAACACTGTCACATATCAAAGCAAAATACTTTAATAGTACTCTAATTCTAGATCAGATTTTTTTCTGAAATAAGAAAAAAATTCACCTGGATTTAAAAGAAAAAAAAAACCTTAGAATTTTCATTGGACATAATGTTTTATTTTCCTCTTTGTTTTGAGACTAGATCTTTATTTGTACTATACAAAAGAGTGGTCTTCTGAGAGGGGGTGGGAATGTTTCATCTGATTACAATGCATTTTGATTTGAATTTGTGTCGTACACCTATGCTATATGGATTTAAAAACAACAAGGTAGTAATCCTTTCTGGAGTGTTTTAATCATAGAATACCAGGTTGGAAGGGACCTCAAGGTTCGTCTGGTCCAACATTTCTCAGCAAAAGCACAGTCTAGACAAAACAGCCCAGCACCCTGTCCAGCTGAATCTTTGAAAGGTCTCAATGACGGGGAATCCACCACTTCCTTGGGGAGATTATTCCAATGGCTGATTGTTCTCATTGTGAAAAATTTTCCTCTTGTGTCCAGTCAGAATCTCCCCTGGAGTAACTTGGACCCATTACCTCTTGTCTTCTCCATGTGACTCCTTGTAAAAAGGGAGTCTCTATCTTCTTTGTAGCTACCCTTTAAATACTGGAACATGATGATAAGGTCTCCCCTAAGCCTTCTCTTCTTCAATTATCTAGGCCTTTCCTCACTTGGCAGGCTTCCCAGTCCTCTGATCGTCTTTGTGACCCTTCTTTGGACCCACTCCAGCCTGTTCACATCTTTTTAATATAGCAGGGACCAAAACTGAACATAGTATTCCAGGTGTGGTCTGACAAGGGCTGAGTGGGATAATGACTTCTGTGTCTCTGCTGGTGATGCCCTTGATGCAACCTGGCATCCTGTTGGATTCGTTTGCCACACCAGCACACTGTTCACTCGTATTGAGCTTGTTGTCCACCAGGACTGCCAGGTCCCTTTCCACAGAGCTGGGTTAGATCCCAGCCTGTGCTGCATTCCTGCATTAAGTTTTCCCAGGTGCAAGACCTTAACACTTGTCCTTGTTGAGCTTCATGAAGTTCCTGTTTGCCCGCTCTTACAGCCTATCCAGGACTTCCTGCAGGGTGGTTCTCCCTTCTGAAGTGTCCGCTTCCCCACTCAGTTTGGTGTCACCGGCAAAATTCATCAGGGTACACTTGATCCCATCATCCACATCACTTATGAAAATAATAAATGGTGTTGGGCCCAGTATTGATCCCTGGGGGACCCCACTTGTGACAGACTGCCAATTTGAAAAGGAGCTATTTACCACCACCCTAATGAAGGGTTATATTCTGTTGCTGCCCCAATTAATTGGTGTAGTGATGGTAAATTTAGAAAATCTAAATTTTGAACTACTAATTTCATGTCTTAAGAAGAAAAGACTTAAACTGAGAGTGCAGGTATGCAGGGTTGGGTGTGGTTTTTTTGTGAGAATTCTTCTGGTATATTTACTTTTCTGTCTGATGGTTGTTAAGGCTTTTCTAAGACTGAATTTCTGGTACAGAATCACTTTTGAGGAACCAGCCTGACTACAGTACAGTGCCTGAGGTTTGAGTTGTGCATCTAAAGCTTTCCGTAGTACTAACACAAATCAAAACTTGTGGTTAGAAACTCTGAATGTCTTGTAAAATTGTCAAAATGATTAGAAGCTTATATTCACATCACACTCTTTCTTGGGTAGGAATATCTGATGCAAAACATGTTGGTGACAAAGGCTGTTCTTTGGGTTCTTTTCCTCTGTATATTCGTCCATGTCTGTAAAGACTGATTTGCAGGTCAATAGACCTTAAAATTCAGTTGAGCTTATACAGACAAACTTTTCTATTTTTAACTATTCCAAATTTCTTTATTGCTTTATGCTTTGAATGACTTTGTCATTGCTTTATGACTTTGAATCCTAATACCAGTTATCATGTAATACCCTGATCGTACAGTAGATTTGATAGACACTAAGAAATCTTAGAAGGTTATTAATTACCAAGTTTGGCAAGAGAGCCTCTAAAAGAGGCTGATAGATGTTTGTTACTCTTTTGCTTATGCTTATGCATTGTGAATAGTGATTCTGTTGCTGCAAATTGTCTTGAATCTTGTATTTCTTCAATGTTTTAGGGGTTTTGCTGCAATCTTCCTTGTCATTTAAAGGAAATTCCATTTTATTTAAAAAAGAAAAAAGACCTGGATTCCTTCAGAGGAAGAAATTACGTTTTCGTGAAGTTTGTTGTTCAGAACTTCTTAAAATTGCTGTAGGTATTTCACTGAATTTCACTGAATTATTTTAGAGTTGGAAGGGACCATAGAGATCATCTAGTCCAACTCCCCTGCTGAAGCAGGATTGCC
>JAOXNO010000004.1:10686290-10717477 GCA_028565335.1 Limnodromus scolopaceus | reverse complement strand
ACAGATTGGGCCCTCTGTTCCACTCAGAAGGGAGTCACCTATTACAATCACCTTTCTTTTTTTCTTAGTTGATGAGGCCCTGAGGCATGGGGGTGGGTGACTAGTCCTGGGTGACTCACTGAGTAGATTGTCCTCTCCATTCTCATTTACCTCGTCCCCAAAATCCAGAACTCTGAACCTATTATGCAAATTTAGGTAGAATCAAGGTTTATCCTTCTGTTAGGTTGTTCTGTTCCATGTCAAGATGTTGACAACATCAATCCATGTGTTCTCTGTTACTTGTATCATGCTGTGGAAGCCCAGTCCCTAAGGGAATGAGGCTACTGCAGGTGCAAACAAAACTATATTTTCATGTACTAAAAACCCAACAATGAAACTTCTGAGGTGGATGTATGTATGTTTTTTTTCCTTAAGCTTGGTAACGATCATCTGGGAACGGCTGTGGATAGAATTCCAATGAATTGTATTCTTGACAATAGCAGATCCCTAGTTTATAAAATAATTTCTCTAGGAAAGTCCCTTCAGTAAAAATTCTTGTAACATTAAATAGTAGGATCTGGTAATCTAGGTTAACTTTTGAAACAAAGGATGATGAAAATGTTATGTGGACTATATTAATAACTTTTTCATTATTAATTTTATTAGATTTTGTATCATCTTGAAATGAGCTTTTTTGAAGTATACAATGAGAAAATTCATGATTTGCTTGTCTTCAAAGCTGAAAGGGGACAGAAGAAACAACCGGTAAGTTGCTTACAGAAACAAGTATATGCATAATCTCAAAGTAGTGGCATTTATTCTGTAAACAAAAATGCAGAAATAACAAGTGATTGTTATCTGAGTACCTTAGGTTGTTGTGAATAATGGGATTTCAGTAAAAAAGAAATTTAACTGTATGACTTCAAGCAAAATAATTGGCACTTCAGAAATGCTAAAAAAAAATATATTGCTGAAATAAAGCAAAAATGATTCAGTAGAATCTCTCAAAATTGTTGTTAACATCTCTTCTTCTCTGCAAAATGGTGATTTTATCAGCCTTTATAAAAATTCTCTTAAAATATTGCTTATCTAAGTCTCCAGATTATATTAAGACTCTTCAGTGCAATATAATTTGAGTTATAATCTTGTAATTTAAATGGAGTTCTAAAATGGAAAGATAACAATGTCAGGAGGCTTCCAATGATGTCTGGGGGGGGGGGGAGGGTGAAGAGGAAAAAAAAAATGCATTTGCCTAATTGTATTTGATCCATCAGTCTCCTCAATTCTCAGCAGTACCGAACTGTCCATCCACTTTCTCAAAATATCTGTGTATTGTTTATGTCTTGCCTTATCAGTGCCTGTTTGCCACTGACTCTACGTATCTAATTGCAGTCCGTAGTATACTGTAGCATATACTTGTATATACTTGTTAATATTTGCAAAGGGAAAATTTTTCCCCACTTAGTTTCCTCTGTGTATTTACATTGCTCAGCTACAGAAAGCTACTATCAAATAGGAGCTTAGGACCAAGATGGATATCTTTCAGGCTCTTTGCCCTGGATAATTTATGGCTTAGAGCCATGGGGCTGTCAGGAAGTTCCTTTTTTCCTGTTGGTTGGTTGCTTCCCAAGAAAGTGGAGGAGGGAAAGGGAAAAAAAAAAAATCTGTGACCTGATTAACTAGGCAAGGATCAATAGTTAAACTAGTTTAGCTAGTCTTCAATGCTTGTGTGTTAGAATATGTGGAACCATAAATTAAAGACATTTGTATTAAGTAGGGCAGGTAGGGAAGGAATTTATCATGTTTGATTTATTAAAAAAAAAAAGTACTTTCTGGACTTTGACATGTGAACAATATACTGGCCACTTGTGTGTAAACTATAAGTATTAGTTTATGATAAAGAAAAGATACTACAGTCAGCTTGCTGTTGCATTAAGTCCTTTATCTTGAACTTGAGACTTATGTGGACTAGGTATATAGAAGGAAAGACTATACTGTCTTATTTGTAGTAGGAATGCTTTCATCTGAGTTTTGTCAGTGATCTTGAGGTAAGCTATTTAACTTGAAAACATGATAGATTTATGTAGCAGAAAAGATTTTTTTTTTTTTCCCTATGTAAATATCTTCTATAAGATACATGTTCTTGCAGCTAGCCCTGTGAGCAACGGCCTGGTGCAGTCAGCTGTGATTTCTCAGGCAGCAGGAAAAATTCAATTGCTGGTATTTTCCTGAAAATATTGTTCTAGCGACATTATTGTTCTCTCATACTAGGCACGCAGATAAATTTTCTCTTAATTTTAAGTTATTCCTGAGTCCTAGGTATAACTAATGCACTCCTAATAATTTTTTTTTTAATTATTCTCACCAGCTTCGTGTAAGAGAACATCCAGTGTTAGGACCGTATGTGGAAGGCCTGACAGTGTAAGTCTTAGCTGTTCTCATTTTAATAGATGTGTGATACAATCCTCTGTGTGCTTATTTTCTTGAGGCTCTGTGAAAGCTTGCGTACTCACCAGTAAATTAGGCAAGATCTTAGTATTTGTAGCTTTAGAAAAATGAGTACCTGTGTCTAGCTCAACTTGACGTATTTCCTTTAGTGTATTGCTCTAGTGAAATAAGTGTGTGACAATCTTAAGACAACTGGTGCCTTCATAGTGTTTGTGTTGTGTCTGTACCTGGGGAAATGTGTCAGAACTCAGGCAGGAGGGAAAACTGTAGAAAGAAAACAGTCTGAACCCAAACTTTTCTTTTTCTTCCACCTTAGGAACGTTGTCAGTTCTTACTCTGATATCCAGGTAAGAGTTATTTGGTCACCAAAAGGGAATACAAATATTGCTATTTGCGCCTTCCTTCACTGCTGAAAACTAAATTCCATGAATGGGAAGAAAATGCTTCACAGACTGCTCAGTAGTCTATAATATTTCAGCTGATTAAAAGGATAATAAAGACTAGTCCTATATAATGGAGCTAAGTAGATGGATACAGGCAAGTCACTCTCTTCACATGGTTATCTCTTAAACTTAAGTTTTAATTACTCCCTTATAGAGTCATCATTTTTGTTAAGAACTTTATTTACAAACATTCTAATCTTCAGTTTTTGGTTTAATCCTGACTTTCATTTCTTACAGAGTTGGCTTGAACTAGGAAATAAGCAGAGAGCAACAGCTGCTACAGTAATGAATGACAAGAGCTCTAGATCTCATTCTGTCTTCACTCTTGTCATGACGCAAACCAAGGTATTGCTGGGTATTTTTTTTTGTCTGTTCAAATCGGGTAGTAAAAAGTTGTTTTGTGTTCTGCCTAGAAAATCGTTGTGAGAATATACTTGAAGATTAATAAGGCACAGGTCATTTTATCATGGCTTTCTACACAGAAAAACTTGATTTATTTTACATGCTTTGAGTAGATCCTGATGTCTCTATGCTACGTGTATTTAGTTAGAGCAGCAACATAAGTATGTCTAAAATGGCAGATCTAGGAGTAGTTACAAGCTTCTGAGTGTGAGTTTTGAGATGTAACTGGAATCCAAATTGAGGACAGACCTAATTTTACATTTCTGCCAACACAGCTTCTAAGAAGGTTAGGCTATGCAAGGTGGATAGCTGTGCTGAGTTCTGCAGGTGATGAGCTGGGACAATTGTAGGAGATGGAGTGTCTGCTCAGTTTCAACACGGTTCACTTAGTAAATGTTTCCTTGCTTCAGGAAGGTGTCTCACCCAGGTGTCTCCAGGATATGGGTGCTGCAACTTCTCATCTGATTTACAGATGTGTAAGAGACAAAACCTGACTTGGGGAGATAAGCCTAAAAAAAGAAGTGAAATAAGTAGAGCTCCTCAGAAGTCTACAGACTGACAATTTTCTCGATTCACAAATAACTTGTTGGTTTGGGGTTTTGTTTTATTTTGGTTTTTGGTTGGTTTAATTTTTTGGCCCATTTTCCTAATCTTCTCCTTCCTCCTTCCCCTCACCATTCTCACCGCTAGATTATTTGTTTTCTCTATCATAACTAGTCCTGAGACTTTTCCACTGACAACTTGGCTCATCTTCATTGGTCGAAATCAGCAACAATTTACTAGTTTCTTTGGGAATTGGGTAGCCACAATAATCAAACTTCAGACCCAAACCCATAGTTTGATAATCTGTTGTTTGTGCAGTTTATACTTATACAGTTATTTAACTGCAAACAATTGATACTATGGCTAAAAGTCTGAACTTAGCTCCCTTCAAGGGATGTGTATAAAGGTATCCTGTCAAAAAGTAAATGGAAGGGTCAATTTTTTAATGTACTTAAAGTGGGCAGCTTATTAGACTTCTGCTTGTCCTCAGGCTTTTTATTTTGGTTTGAATGCAAACATCTCCCTTTTTTACAGGTAGAATTTGTGGATGAAGAACAATGTGACCGTAGGCTTACCAGTCACATAAATCTAATTGATCTAGCTGGCAGTGAATGCTGCTCGACAGCTCAGACCACAGGAGAAAGGCTGAAGGTAAACCGAGACTGGAAATCTGTGGAAAAGGACTGACTCCAAAGAATACCTCTGAACTCCAAAGCATCCTCACCTACCAGGACTCTTGGGCAGGAGCTATAATTATAAAAGGATGTAGCCCTTATGCTTATAAATATTGCACAGCATTTTGCCAGTGGGGGTGGATGGCCCTAAGAAGCTGTTTTGACCGTGCAACATGCAGGCCAGATCTTGCTTAGGACAGCACTCCCCATGCTATGTGGGCCTAATGATCCTTAAGAAGGAGTGAGAAAAACTGTCTGTGTGACTTTCTGTATCACGAGTTGGATATCGGAGGGAGTTGGGGTTTGCCCTTCTTTGGGGGGATTTCAGTAAACAGAGTTTCTAATAAGAGACTTTCTTTCAAGCTGCCTTCGTAAACTTGATGGTTCTTAACACTGCTTATTTTAAAGCCAGGGTTTCTCTTCTTTGCAAGTGAAGATCACCTAGGATACTCTTGTGTCTGTTTTTAATCAGTGGTGACATTTAATATGGTAAAGCTGTACTATACCTTGAATAGGCACAGTTAAATCAACAGTATAGTCAAAAACGTCACACAAAATACAACTGTATTATAATTATTTTTGTTTTTGCTTTGTGTAGGAGGGTGTGAGTATCAATAAATCACTGCTAACCCTTGGAAAGGTTATTTCTGCACTCTCTAAACAATCTCAAAATGGAAATAAAGCTTTCATTCCTTACCGGGAATCTGTCCTTACTTGGTATGTACACTTCAGAATTTTTTATATAGAAGTAGAGGCTTTCTCAGATTATGGATTCCCCTTCTGTTCAGAAGGCATTGCTTCCTCTCCCTCTCTCCCTCAAGTGGTCTATGGAGGGAAGAAATTAGCTTGTTGCATCAGGTAAAGAATAAACAGGACTTTGGTTTGTCTTTGAAAGAGTTCACAATCACTATTAAATAAGAAGCGAGACCCTAGATACTTTGTATTTAACCTGTTCAGATTGAGAAGCTTAATTTTTATTTCAATGTGGGATCTGGGGATTGACTTCTACTCTCCTATCAAATGAAGGTTATTAAAGGAAAGCCTTGGTGGAAATTCACAAACTGCTATGATTGCCACGATAAGTCCAGCTGCCAGCAGTACAGAAGAAACGCTCAGCACTCTTCGCTATGCAAAACAAGCTTGTTCAATTTTCAACATTGCTAAAGTAAATGAAGATGTGAATGCCAAGCTAATCAGAGGTGAGGTTGACGTTTTCAGTCTTTGAGGGTTTTTCTTTTGCATATGTGTTTAACTTATTGCTCTGTAAAAGTTTTTACTACTAATAATCTATTGTGTTGACTGACCAGTTGTCAAACAGCCTAATAAAACCTAGGATATTTTCCTTTTAATATTATTATTCTTTGTGAGTTGTTTTTTTTTTCCAAAGTGCAGATGATATCTCAGGCTATACTTGAGAACCTGGAATGGGAGAAGGTGTTTAACTTTTCATTTAATAACAAGATGAATTTTCTAGTATGCTACTGAAATGTCTAAAGCCCATTTTGCCTCAATTTTTTATGTGTACTGTGTGTCTGGTTTGTCTAATGTAGAATTGAAAGCTGAAATTGAAAAACTGAAGGCAGCTCAGAAAAGTGCTCTGAACACTGATCCTGAAAAATACAGACGTTATTTGCAGGAAATAACATCTCTGAGGTTAAAATTGCATCAGCAGGAGAGAGACATGACAGAAATGCAAAGGTTGGGCTGTCATTAATGTCTTTCTTTAAAATAGAAATGGTTAAATTTATATACTGTAATTTTTCTCCTAATATGTTGTATTATTTTCCCCTTGATATATCAAGGGCCTGGAAAGAAAAATTTGCACAGGCAGAAAAAAGGAAGTTAGAAGATATAAAAGAATTGCAGGTAAGTTTTCTTTCTTCACTTTCAGTAGGAGATAGTACAAAAAGTACATCAACAAGCCTTGCAGAAGAATTAGAATAGTTGTAATATTTGGTTTCCTTAATACTATTATTTTAACAGACTACTGTGATTTCTTAGAAATAAATAATATAGACATTTGAATGCATGCAGTAAATTGGATTTTTTTTATGCAGAGCTCTCTTTTTATCTAGAAAGCAGGAATTGCATTCAAAATGGACAATCATTTACCAAACCTTGTCAATCTCAATGAAGATCCTCAGCTTTCTGAGGTGCTGTTGTATATGATCAAAGAAGGAGAAACTACAGTTGGAAGGTATACACCAAGTTCAAAACATGATATCCAGCTTTCCGGAGTGCTAATTGCTGATGACCACTGGTACGTAGTAGTTTTTTTATACTTGAACTGAGAGCAGGAAATATTTCTTCTCACCCTTCCCTTCCTTCTGGAGTCAGTCTTCCTTGTGCCAGTAACAAAATACGGTTTTCTAACCAGGAAAATACTATTTAGGGATAATTTCGGTAGTGTTCAAGGATTAAGGTAACTTCCTTCTGCTCCCTCTGGAACTCTGTTAACCAAGGTAGTTGGTTTCTTTATTCATTTCATTTATGTTGCAAAATTTCCTATTCATGCAGAAGTGCTAGAGAAAGAGCTGATCAAATGATGCGGAGTCATAACTCTACTACATTAAGTTCAATGGAAAAGGCCTGGCAAGTTTTGCTTAAAACTAGGGAGTAATTTAGCCATATTGAAGAAATAATGTTTAAAGTATGTTCTATGCAATTGATCCTAGACAAAATGCTGGAAGAAACTTAACTAATCAATTACGAAAAACATGAAAGATGTGGGTATGTTGGGAAATTAAGTGTTATCAAAGAAATGCTCAGATGACAGGGTATTGTAACAATTTCTTAGCAGTGGATTTTTCCTGGATTTAAATATCGATTCTCTTACAAAATACAAGTTGTCAGTCATTCATTATGTATGTTGTAACTAAATAGTATGAAGACAACCCATATCTGGAAAAACAATAACAGGACACTATCTAAAGTATGACTTTTAGTCCTTTAAGAAACATCATTTGCAACTAACATAAGCTGCTGTATAGATATCCCAAATATTTCTTGTTTTCAGTGTTATAAAAAATGCTGTTGGCAAAGTGAGTATTATTCCACTGAGAGATGCCAAGACATACGTAAATGGAAAATGCATTTCAGACCCAACAGTTCTGCATCATGTAAGTAATTGATTTGGTAAGAGTAATATGTACATGTGCGGATTTCTTAGCTTTGTTTATATTACAGCTTCATGCTGCAGGTTTCCTTAGGAGGCTCTGAAACTGTAAATATTTGTCTCTTCCTCTTGGATTTCTAGCCCTAGCTGTTATGTTTTAAGCACTGTGAATTTGCATATAAATCTAAAAGTTATAGAACAAACTTGTTTTTTTCCCCATTTCCCAATAGGGTGATCGAGTGATCCTTGGGGGAGACCATTATTTCAGGTTTAATCATCCAGTAGAAGTTCAGAACGTTAAAAGACCGTCTTGTGGGACTACTCTTTTGCATGATGGTCCAAAAGATTTTGAATTTGCAAAGAATGAGCTGCTTATTGCACAGAGAGCACAGTACGTATTGTATCTTCTTGTTCAAATAATAAATTGTCGTTAATGCAACTGTGCAATAGGCTTAAGAAATAAGAAACTTAAAATTATTAATAATTTCACAATAAGGGAAAGTTGGAAAAGTAGCAAGGTTATTGTTAACTCCATTTATAATGGAAATGGAAGTCCCATACTTAGCTGAAATTTATGTAGACCTATAAGAGATGATCACCACAATCTAGTCCAGCTTTAAAGAACGTAGACCACTATTGAAGAAACACTGAGCTCCAGGGGTCCTCAAGGTAGTGTTTCTCTTCCATTACATTTCTCTCCAAGCATATAATGAGTCTGAAACTGACTGTTGATGTTTTAGAGAGATTTAAAGCTTGAAAAACAAATGCCTTGGGGAAAATGAGAAGAATCCAAAGCTACAACTCAGTCTTCTGTGATGATGTAGAATTTGAGAGACAGTAAAGTGCTACTTGTACTTACTTCGTTCTTGGGAGTTATTAAACTGCAAGAGTCACTGACTTAAAACTTACTTTTCTGCATCTTAATGTGATTTAGTGAGTTTGTATTACAGTTCTCAATTTTGTGAAAGCTGCATAATAAAATAAATAAGGAAATCAAGTAGACTTTAAAATTCTGGAATGTCTTCCATCTTCACCTTTTCTATATGAAATAAAAAATATCTAGGTAAAGTATAAAAGTTATTTGTAAAAAAAACAACAAAATAAATGATTATAGTTTTAATGTTAAAACTGGAGGGTCCTGTCATGATAGAAGAAAATATTTATACTCTCCATGCAGCCTGTAAGAGATTAAAGCCAGCATTTGAAATATATGATACTTCCTCTTTTATAGGCTTGAATCGGAAATTGAAGAGGCACGACTTAAAGCCAAGGAAGAAATGATGCAAAGTGTCCAAATTGCAAAAGAGATGGTTCAGCAAGAACTGACCTCACAAAAAGAAGCTTATGAAAGCAAAATAAAATCACTGGAAGCAGAGGTGGTAAGTTGCTATTGCATCATTACATCAATCATATCGATAAAATAAGACAGAAGCTGTACTATGAAGTTTCTCTTCGTTGTTTTTGCTTTTTGGTTGAGGTGCTTTTTTTTGGTTTTGCATATTGTAACAGTGTCTTAGGGAACACTAATCCTAATTTTTTTTTTTTTTCTTAATGCTGTTGGGTTGATGTTTTTTTTACTAACACAAGAAGTTACAAAGTAGGTATCCCCTTCAGAATTTCAGAATTCTAGGCATTTTGGTTTATAGAATTAGCCAAGAACTAAAACGTTAATCCAGTGTGAATTTGATGAGGGTGTACCTTGTACATGAAGAAAAATCCCTACAAAATCTAACTTATTCTATAAAACTTTTAAATTACTATAGTGTTTTAGTTAATATGGCTTTTTAATTCCAAGCTTGCATGCTGCTCTGTTAGCCTTCTAAATTTTTTACAATATATACAAGTCTACATAGAATACTACATCATGGTAGAACAATAACAATGATGGAGTATTTTATTTCTTAAATGAGCTATAGAAAACATAATGTGAGGTTTGTGAACTGGGATATAACCTTTCATTGCTGATACTGGGCTGGGTAGTCCACAGAGGCTTTGTGTTTTAAATGTATTGAAGTGAAAATAAATCTTAATATATGCCTGATCAGAAATGCTGTAGAAGCGGTATACTGCCTCTCATCTGTCCCTTTTTATATTAGAGAGAAGAATCTCGTAAGAAGCAAATCCAAGAATTGAATAACCAAAAAGCTGCAACTAAAATACAGGAGCTAGAGAAGGCAAAGCAAAATCTTGAGCTAGAACTACGCTTCAATAAGAAACGTTTAGAAATGGAGACCTTAGCTACCAAGCAGGTAACTTAAAAAGCTGCTGGTTTTTCTTTTTAATCACTGTGATTTCTGAAGTTTTTTTTTCTTCTATTTGATCTTATGCAAAAGACCCAAAAAAAGTGTGAATAAACTAATGCTGACCTTATTTCTTACATAATGTGGACTTTTTTGTTTATGTACGAAACTAGCAGTCATTGTCTGTGCCAAAAGTTATGACTCTAAGCATTAATGTAAGTAATGATTGGGTTTTCGCTGGTGTTCATGTGTCATATTTGTTGCAGCAGTCAAATATATATTTGCAAGTCAAATCTGACTTTCTTTTAAAGTTGTTGCTTCTTAATTCCATTTTTTAAAGCATGTCAGTATCTAAGCAAAACCAGCAAACTGTCAAAAGTTTGAAGATAAAGCGTTTCATATTGATATGGCAGGTATCCAATATAAATTTCATTCTGTTCTCAGAGTCCATAATGACAGCAACTAAAAAATTTGCTTAAATAAACAGCATTAAGAGTTTCGGATTTTTTTTTTTTTTTTTTTTTTTTTTTTCCCCCCCCTCCTTCCTCCAGGCTCTGGAAGACCATACTATTCATCATGCAAAGATACTTGAAGCTCTGGAAACTGAGAAACAGAAGATTGCTGAAGAAATACATAATCTTCAGAAGAATCGTGGAAGTGGAAATAAAACTATGACTAGTATGTATATACATAATGTTGCAAGGGCAACGCTGACTTTTGTTTGATGGGCTTGGATTTAGTGGATATGGATCCAGAAACTTTTTCTCTTCTTCTAACACTTCTTTAACGATCCTGAACTATAAGAGCCTTTTGGCTGCTGTGATCCTTTCCATTCAGTAGCCTTATATATCAGAGATAAAAGCTCTGTTTTAATTACGCTCAGGGTAGTTAGCTGGATATACGCGTAGTCTGTATTTACCCTGATTACTTCCTGTTCTTCCCCTGTCCTGTTGAACTGGTGAGGCGTTAATTCACTGGGGAAACTGAATTAGCAGAATTGATCCTGTTTAGTTTCCTATCTCAGATTAGTCTAATATATAGTGTCTCATATTACGCCTCTATTTCTGAAATATCCTTTATCTGACCTTTTATAAAGGCTTATCTTGGCTGTGAGGGTCATGTTTTGTAATGTATTGGGAATTCAGAGAACTATTTTTGGCTAAATTCCATTCAAATTTTTGGTTGTAGTTTCTTTCTTTCTTTTTTTTTTTTTTAACCCTGAAATTGTTGCATCACATTGTTTGATCCACTTAATCATTATGTGCTATATTCTTCTTTAGTTCCACTTAACTGGAATTCTCTGAAACTATCTGTGATGATCAAAGAGGCCAACACCATTAGTAATGAATTAGGGAAAAACACTGTTTTCTACAGGTGAGTAGCTGAGTTAGTTAATTATAAGGTGGTATATATAATGTGTGTGTGTGTCTCTCTCTCTCTCTCTCTCTCTCTATATATATATATATATATAAAAATTGAGGGGTGGATTCTGGATGCGCAGTGAGCTCTTTGTTTTTCTTTTCACAGTTTTGTTAAATTGAATATGACAAATTACTTTTCCAAACTAGCTTTAATGAAGTGTGTAGTTCATTCTTGTTACTTTGAAATGTGATTTTCAAATTTGAATTTTAGATAAGTCTTTGAAGGTATGTCTACGAACAATTAATTTTGGAATGAGCATGCTTTGGAGGTGAATCTTCTGATGCCCATGTCCATCCCGCTTTGGTTCACTATTAAAGTGGTCCTAAAACACACTAACTGCATTCCTTTTGGACAAAACTAAACTGGGGAGTATGTGCCAGCCTCTAGGAGGTGCTCAGTTCACAGGACCACAACAGAAGTAGTTCAAAGTAAAAATCTCCAAACATGCAAATAGTAGTGGATATTAAGTTTTGCTCCACAGATCTCTCGCTATGCCATGCTACTTGCTAGTCATAGCTGAAGAGTGTTCTGGAAGTGGACCTGTATATTGGTCAGGTGTTCTTAGTGTGAGCAGAGATATATTAGTACAGATCTATCATCTAAAAAAAATGCTACAGTAAGTGCAGGTAAGCCTGGACTTTCTAATAGGTGTATGTATTACTGTGTTTTTCAGATGATGTTTTTTCACATCCTTCAACAAGAACTCTGCCAGTAGAATTTTGTCACATATATTTGGTCCTGAGTTCCTTGCAACCCAGGAACTTGTATGCTATTATCTATTTCTGTCTTTGAATGCAGGGATTTCTTTTATCCTTTACATAAAAATAATTTCAATGGCTACCCTAATGTATGCTTGGTGAGATACATGATGTCTCAGGCAGTGTCTGTGTTGGTAATGGAATTTTTATTCTCTGTATAATTTTATCTACAAGCACTTTGTTTATTTTTGCAATATGAATAATGTTTTTTGTTTTTCTTTTTTTTAAACTTTCTATCTTCTTAGGCACGACAAAATTGATGATAAAACGGGAACAGTGTCTTCTGTTCAGGTGCAGGTTCGTAACATCAAACTAGGAATAGCAACTTACTGGAGCCTGGAGAAATTTGAATGCAAGCTAGCAGCGATGAAAGAACTCTATGAGGTCAGTAACAACTGAAGAAAAAACATAAGTAATATTTTGTCAAAGATAATATTTTGATAATCATACAGGAAGAAAATCTTGGGAATTTTTTGTTTGTCATCTTGAACACCAAAACATCTGATTATTTTTTATTAAACACATGTACACACACTTGTCCATCTCACAGAAAGAGGACAGTAGAAATCAATGACTTTATTCAGGTCATTTTGTGTACAGTGTAAAGTAGTAAAACAAGGACTGCTTTGTGGTTCTTCTGGCTCTTCAATTGTTTATCTGTTCTAGAGGAAAACTTGACCTTTTAAAGGTATCGCTTGAATTTTCAGTACTATGTTCTATCATCTATTTTCCTTTGATTCTGGTAAGTTAATTTGCTACTGGTTGCTTTCGTCTGTATGTGCTTTAGGTTCTCCAATGGGAGTTTTTAAAGGCTTTTTTCATCACTTTTTCTTTAATAAACTGACAATTAAGGTGCACGTTAATCCCTTTTTCTAATTCTATTGTTTTTAATTGGACAAATTGGGTATTTTTGTACTGCACCTCTCTAAATGTGCAGTACTTTATTTTGGAGCATATTGTACTATCTTCTGTATTGAAAAGGAAGATATAAAATAGAAGAATGGGAGAAGCAGAAACAGCACCTACATTTGATTCTGTATCCACAAAAATCCCTATAGTCATCTTCTAAAATCTTTGTGATTGCTTAAAGGTAGACAGTCGTTCCTGTGGTTCTCAGTCTATTTCTGTTTAACTCTCCTCCTCCCCTGTGCTTGCTTTATTTTTTCAGACTCATGATAGCAATAAAGCTGCCGATGTATTTTATGACCCTGCTGATGAGTGGGAACCTGACCTTTCAGATGCCTCAGTTTCCTCTCTTTCCAGAAGAAGGTGATACTAATTTTTAATCTACCCTTAAAACAAAGCAAAAAATGATTTGTCTAATTATCCAGATATGCTTCTGTGCCAGTAATGTAATCTTTTACTTATTAATTCTTCTTTTACCTTATTACAATGTCAAACTTAGAAATTGAATGAAAAGTTATGTATAAATTTGTGAGGACAGGGAAAAGTTGAAACTAAATGTGTTACCTTACTATGCTTTACTGGTTTAACTTAAGAAATGTGTGTTAGTATGCAACATGCTGCTAATAAAAATTGCATACTCACTAAAGGAGTTTGGCAGATTAAACAACATTTCTGAGGTCAGGCATAGCATATACGTAATGTATGACCGATAAGTGCCATGGAGTTTTATGTATGACTATTGGCAACCAGCTGGAGGTAACTGAAGGCTGTTCCAAATTATTTCAGAAAGGTATCTCAGAAATTGATACATTTGTCTGTATCACAGGACTTTAAATTAACCTGCAGAGGTTATAGATAGACACATATTTAATTACTAACACAAGCGGTTTTTAAATAGGCATTTGGACATCTATTCCCATCCTTACTTACCTATACCCTGTGCCAACAGATGAGTAGTTCTGTTCATTCATTCTTTTATCTTTCCTCATCGACAAGAAATAGGAACAAAAGTTCCTCCAAACCCAGAAGTATTTTTTGTCAAAAGTTGTCTTGGCTTTCTAAACCATGTATCTAGATATCATCAGTGCAGACTGAAATGTCTGGTTTTTAATGTTTTATTCACACTTCCATAATATGAAAGCATTGTTTTTAAGGACTAAATTGCAGCTGGTCTGGGACCTTGTATTTGAAGTTCTAGCCTTGTAGCAATATTTTTAAGTGAATTCCTAACTTCTGCAAGTTGTAGGTTGCAAAGGAAATGCTAACAGATCCTTAATTACAGCTTTGCTAGTGGGTAGCAGCTTATATGATTATTGTTATTCTGCTGTAAAGCAGGTCAGTTTATCTAACTAAGTTTTGGAAAGTATTCCTGACCATTCCAAGTAAACAAAAGTTACCTGAAAAGAATGCAATGGATAAAGAGTTTCTTTATTTTTAGTCTAAATACTGTTTTAATGACAGAATAAAGTTGGAATACTTTTTGTCTGATGCTGCCTTCTGGACAGTATTATAATGTGTCTTCTTGAATCTCAGAAGTGTATTTGGTTTCGTTCTGCCTATTTAAAAATGCAAGAATAGAAGCTGAACTGAACAAGAAAAGGTACTAGAAAAGGGAAATTGGCATTGACAGCAGTTAACTGATGTTGATCGATCATACTCATGAAATAAATTGAATTCCATGTGGTACTTTAAGATTTGGTCCTCCTGATGTGTAGTGTGAGGGTGTGTAAAGGACAGGCTGTTCCAAAAGGGAAGGTGGGAAGGTTTGGGGCTGAATGTGACAACAGAGTAGACACGGCAGTGCCTTTGGGGAAAGGAAGTTTAGCCCCGCAGTATCTAAATGAGGTGAGCACAGTAGGTCTGGTGATGGTGACCAGGGTCAGCCAACAGTGCAGATCCACAGGTAAGTACGTAATGATGAGGCAGGACTGAGCTTAAGCTGAGAAATTGGCTCAATGAGACAGGGTTAGGTCCAGGGACAGCTGGCAGGGCCAACCTGCAGTCCAGTGATTGCCTGACACAACCATCATGACAAGGTCCTAGGTCAAACTGGGAAGTCAAGTCTGCAGGTCCAGATCGATGGCATACATGACCAGGCACAGGTGTGGTTACAGCACAACTGCTGTATAAGTCAGGCAGGACCAAGGACAGGAGACTCATCTTAAATGTAGCCCCAAGAAAAGTTAGGGAGCCCCTTTTGAGTCTCCTTCCAGCTGTTTCTTTAACAGCTCCAAGGCTGGCTGAGGCTTCTCAAACAACTCTCTTACCAAGAGCTGGCCTTCAGCACTGACAGCTAAGCACCCATAGCCAGGCCAGAAAAGCTAGGTTAGCTTCTCTAACTGATAGTGGAGAACTTTACAGAACATCTGCCTTCTACCAAGAAGAAAAGCCCTCCGATCTGGCTTTTCAAAAGTAGTTCATTCTGTCCAGCAAACGAGATCAAAAAAAGCCAACACGTCTGCTTTCTATGGTCGCAGTAGGTAGGAAAGAAATATGTTTTGTTTCAAGTTCTAGATAATAGTAATCCAGTAGTAAACCAGTAGCTTAAAAATGAGAATGTTATATGAAGATCCTGGCATATTAGCAAGAGCCTGAAGAAAGTCAGTAGAATCCATCCTATGGGTTGTATTGTCTTGCTTTCACTCTGGTTTAGGTTTTGGGTTCTGTAATTAAAAATAGGTGTTTGTTTTGTTTGCCTGATGTCTGTTAATATTTGTTGAACTTTCAATGGGTGCGGGGAGAAAGATTCTTTATTAAAGTTTCTTCATGTTTTCACTCTATCATCCTTTCATAGAAGTAGAAGTTTCATGAAGAACAAGAGAATTTCTGGATGTTTGTCCGAGATAAAATTACAACCAATTCAGAATATACAGACTTCCTATATATCAGGTATACTATAGGAGACAACACATTTCATTTCATACTGACAACTTGAAACTACTACGTGTATAAAGCATATGCACTTCAAATAGTTGTTAAACAAAAAAAAAGTGTGAGTTGGAAAACAAAAGGAGAAATATCCTGTTTACAATATCTTCAAGCTTATGATGTTAAGCTGTTAACAGTAGGGTTTTTTTTTTTTTGATTATGCTTTCTTAGGGCAAACATTTCCTGACCAGCAATCGTGAGACTTATTTAAGAAATTTACCTAAAACACTACTCTGCTTAACTACGTGGGTTAACTGGAGAAAGATGATAGTTCATGTAAGAAATTGCTGAAGGCTGAATCCTGATATAATAATTTGGAGGCTTTTTTGTTTGAGTTGTTGCTATTTATTCAACTACTAAGGTTCTCCCAAGCTTTTTTAATACTTTTTCTGAAATACTAAATGCTTCAGTCTTCCAAATATTTTTACTTATTCAGTTGTTTTAGATTGGCTGGATTTTATTCTTTTCTGTCTCTCTGTAGGTTTGATTGTTGAAAAAGATGGATTCATGTTAAAGAATTTCACTATGGATTTTGTCTTTGTACTAACTGAATCTAGAAACTATGTAGAATATTGTATACACGTTTTTTCTGACTTGCTGTCTTGAGTAGTTGGAGATTGCTGAGGAAGCAATATATAATAGTTATTACAAAGACACACTGACTTTTCACTCCAATGAAGAGTTTCTTGCATATATGTTTTGCTTTTACATCATACAGGTTCACAGAATAAGTCCAGCATGTGCCCAAGCTTTTCTGAATCGTTTCTTCCTGGAATTTGCAAAGAATCTATAAGTTCAGCTTTAGATTTACTGGAACAGAATCAGGAAGGAGGAAAGAGCATACCGGATAGTCTCCTAACTAATTTGTTTATCATTTTCTCTGGAGTTTCTGCCATTTCCAAAGCATATGAACAGCAAGATGAAGAATGTAAAGAAAACTGTAAGTCTCACTTTCATAACAGTTTAAAGCAAACATTAGTAATGACTCGTCTTTCAGATGCACAAGCTTTCATATATTTGCCTGTCAGAAGAATTAACATTCCTACTTTCATATGCAAAGGAGACCTTCTGATAGATCTCTTTCTCTTGTAGTTTTTGCTCTTGATCATGCTGCTCGGTCCTACAGCATCAGAATTATCTCTGCTTTTGACCAGCTTGTGGTTCTAACCAAGCTCTGGCTTAACAATGTCCAGAAGTACCCTGGATCTATAAAAGTTGATGAAGAAATAAAACAGGAAGTAAAGAACTTGGGAGGCTATTTACAGTTACTATTGCAGGTAAAGTATGTTAAAGAATTCATCTGTGTGGAGAGGAGTTCAGTACATTAATGCAATATTTGCTACGGACTTGTTAAAAACTCTTAAATGTCCAGCGTATGCAATGACAAATAGATGCACCTAAGGGAGATGAATAGCAAAGGGTACTTTTTTGCTGGCTAAACTGGTACTTCCATTTGCTAGTTCAGAGTAACATAGACCATTCTGTGCCCAGGCCCTGACAATAGTTTAGGTTCTTAAACATAAAAAGGGAAAATAAAACATGCAGTGATAAGAGCAAATGCTAGTTTAAATTGAAGTGCTACTGTTTATAGGTTTATAAATGAGTGGTCAGTAAATATTACTCTTGTTCATGCTACAGTCTTCTGAAGAATAATTTTTTTTTTAACTGTGTAATTATAATGATACCATTCTTCTCTGTGGTGCGAGGTATGGTCTTTTAGCTGTGGCAGGTAAGCTATTGGAAGAAGCAAGATGTAAAGCTGAAAATGCCTGAAGCCATTGTGTGCTGCACTCTTGCATTCTACAAAGCATGTACGCTTTGACCTGAGATGCTTTCTAGCTTCAGTGAATAGTGTGCCTTTCTTTCTCAGGGATGTTCTTCAGATATATCCTCGATGGTAACAGAAGCATGGAGCAAAATAAGCCAAACAATAAAACAAACAATGAAATACATAGGACACTTGGCAGTGGTCACAAGAGCTGATATTTCCTTTTCTGAAGAGAACAACATTCCTGCATCTAGTCTACAGGTGAAAAAATGTTTATTAGATGTAGCAGTTAGAAATAATAATTTTAATGTTGACATCACATTGGTTTTCAGTAACTGTGCTCAGGAGCAGTGTTACGTACAACAATTTGATCAGTCGAATAAAGAGTTTTCAGAGTTTATCTAATACTTCATTTTTATGGTGAAAATGGTATTAACACCCTTGAATATGTTAATACCCTTGAATTTTTTTTTTTTCTTAAAAAAAAACGCACTTTAAATCTGTATAACTTCCATCTATAAAGAGAAAGAAATACTGTGCTTTTAGGATTCTGTCTGCACTGAGATTGTGCAAGTCTACTTATTTCACTGAAATTCAATACTTGTTTCAGTAATATGTGATTAAGTACCACATAAAACGTTCAGACATCTGAAGAAAGTTAGGAAAAGGAGGTTAAAGCGATGAGCCCCCGTGGTCCAAGAATGACATGTTACTGAGTAGACCAGCACTGAACAACTTGCTCAAAACAAAATTACATTTCTAGCCCATTATGGAAAATCTGTTTTAATTCAAGGCAATATCAATTCCTGTAATCATTATGTTTTGAACCTTTATTTTAAAAGGAATTTGTACTTGCTGTTTATGATGGAGTAGGCTCAGGGCTGGAGTTTCTCATTGATACTGTACAGGAAAAAGCAAGAATGGTGCAGAAAGAGCTTGTGAAACAATATCCACAAAATAAGGTGAGAGGAAAATAAGATTATACACTACTACTGTATCTTAAAGGCACTTGATTATATCATTTTGTTTTTCAGCAATGCTGCTTTGAAAGTTTATAGTAGGAATACAGGTATGAATAGTAACGGAGGTTTGAGATGGGTGGTAAATGGGAATATTGACTACAGTCATGCAGAATTTTTTACAGTGTTTAGGCTTTCACCTGTATGTAGACTGAATATTTAAGTGCATTTTATTTAGAATGATTTTTGTGTGCATTGGAGGGTATTTTGTGTACAATTTCACAGTGTAACCATGAAAGAGAGGGAGAGTATATGAAAACCGGCTCAAAGGAGCAAGTGGACATTTTATTCTGCATACTACTGTGAAGTTTGTTTTGTAAAAAGATGGCATATTTAATATGTAACACTTAATTATCCTGAAAGTTAATTACTATTTTATACTGATAATAGTAATCACCTTTGCTATTACTACACTCATGGTTATTGTCACAAAGATTATTAGGAAGTTTAAAGACTTCATTTTGTCACACATTGCTCTTACAGTCCTAGTCCCAAACAGCATGCTATCTAAGAATTTATTTATTTAAATAGTTCAGTGTTTTCTTTTAAGAGCTAGTCTTCTTATGGGCTTAATGCTTGGGACATGCTGAAGCACTTCCATCAGTTTAGGGGAAAATTGGTTGACTAAAGTAGCTATTTAATAGCACAGAGGTTAGAAGTGTTCTCCTTGATTTCATGTCATTCACAGAAATCACAACTGACCTTCAAATACTTTACAGGTTGATAACCAGCAAAGGTATTATAATTTCAGCACTTCTTTATTACACTTGATAGGGAAGTTAGAGCAAATTATTTATATTGTATTAATTAGTTGTTCCTGTCACCTTCCAAATTTATTATAATATGAAAAGGAATTACATCAATGGGAAGGTTTTCTCTCTCATAATGACCTCGATTTAATTATTTTTGTAATTTTAAGAAGACATTCCTATTGCCTACTACTAATAAACAGATGTGTGATATTTCCCCCTCCCTCCAGTTTAGCAGTTATATTTTATCAAATTGAATAGGTTTGGGGTTGTTTTTTTTTCCAGTGAGCTGAAGCCAGAATTATTCTGTGGAGGAATTGCTCTTTCATGAAAGAAACATACTATTACTGGTGTGTCTAGTATATTTTGACACTTAAAACAGAACAGACCACATTACGTGCTGAATTCAGTAGTGGGTTATTTAGGGCTTGGGTTTTTTTGCCTGGAGGTGCTTTTTTTAAGCTACAGCCTGTTATTTTGTGCTCTTATCATTCTTAGATGACAAATTGTGAGGAAGATGATACTATAGGGAGTTATGCAAAGTAGAGAATAAAGTACAAAGAATAATCACAATTGGTAAAAATATTTCTGCAACTGTATGAGAATTCCAGTAGGCAAGCTAGAGTACCTCTTAGAAATATGCCACTTCCTTAGTGGGTGAGCCATTTTTACAGAAAACCTGGCTGATTTAGAAAGAAATACTTTGGAAAGATTGAAATGTTCCTTAGCCAGGTATTAGGTGTATATAGTGTGCATGTTTCCTTTCAGTGTTGGGATATATAGGCTTGTTCTACCACTTTTCCTCTGAATAAGTATGTTTTGTACAGATAGTATGCAAGGCCAAAGGTGGCAGTTTACCTGTGTCTGAGAAATCCTGTCTCCTGCCTTGTGTGTTTTTATTTTTGTTCTTTTTTCCTCAAAGTAGAGAAATTTGCTGAACTGTGGCCAGTGAGAAAATATCCTTAATGAGTTGGGATATATAAAACGCTTATTCCTCAAGAATTTGTTGCTGCTCAAAAAATCTGTAATATATGACCTGGGATAAAAGGTTCAAATTAGTTGGAGAGGAGTGACAAATTGCTTGTCTCAAGGCATCAAATAGTTCTTCCTACTCTGGTTTTCACTGTTGTCATTCTTAATCCTACAGATAATAGTGAAACTGTCCAAAATCTTTTATGTTCCTCTCTGGTTGCTGAACTCCCGAGTGCTTCATGTTTCTAGCAAAAGGAATTGAGCAATCTGCTTTCCAGATAGTGCTGTTCCCTTGCAGCAGATTCCGATGTATCTGCAGGATTTCTGTATATGCTTGTTGCTGGTGGAACTAATGTGAAGTCAGGGAGATAACACCAGGGTATGAGCTAAAAGATTACCCTTGCCACTTAGAACGACAGTGATACGAAAATTGCAGGACAACCTTTCCTTAGGGAATGCTTACATTTGCTCATTTAATCCTCCTGTGTTAAGGGGGTTATTAAAAACCTTGAAGATAGAGTTAATGCTTTCTACCAGTTAACATTTTGTTTGAAAACTTGTGTTACGTTGCAGAAAATGTTACTTCTGCTTTTGAGTATTTTTCTCAGTAGTATGCCAGTGTTCATTGTTATCCTTCTAAAATATTAATGTACTTCTTACTTTGTCTTGAATCGAGTTTACAATATAATGAAAAGTTTCTTTGTAGATTCAAAATCAATTAAAGGACGATGTTGTGGCGTTAGCCAGATTCCTTGAAAATAACATCTCTTATTGCAGAAAGGTAAGAGAAATTTTTGCAAAATGTGTGCTTTGAAGCTGGGGGTTAAATTTAAAGGATGCATTTAGCAAAGAAGAGTTAAAACTACCTTCTGTATATTTATGATTGCATGATAACACTTCCTGTGTTGGTGGTATTCTTGTGATTGGCACTCTAACTTTTCTGGCTACTGCATTTCACTCAAAACTATTTGATTTTGATTTTACTTAAAATATTTCTGAAGGTACCTGTATTTTACCTCCCTTCTTTTTGTGCTCATCATGAACAGTCTAACCACCTGGTTTGTTTTCTTTTAAGTTGAAAGCCTCGAGTTCAGTAATGCTAGTGTAATTCTGTTATAACTGCTGCAGTAGTTTATGGCCATAGTTATTGATAGTTTGAATTTAAAGCTAAAGTAGATGATTTAATCTGTCTTCCAAGAGCCAAAATATTTGCTTTTTTTTTTTTTTTTTCCTGAAGTTCTCTTTGGAGCTATCTTACTTTTGTGACTTTGCATCGCTTTCACTTTGTGTTTCAGCATTAGCCTGTTTTATGTGCCCGAATCTGTAATAGGCATGTTTAATAGTAAATATAGGATCATATATTCCGTTTTTTTTAAATTGCTCTTTGTTAATACAGAAAGAAATAAAATCTCAGTTACCAGAAGGAGAATCTCTATATCAGGAAATAAAGAAAAGCACTAAGATTGCTGTGAAGTATTTGGAATTGGAGCAGTGCCTAGCTGAAGTCTGTCAAATTGTTTCTTCTACATTACAAGGTATTTAGTTGGGTTATTGTCGGTCTTGATAGTAACCTGTGGACTACAGGAGACCTGTAAAGCAAGAGGGAGGGAGGGCAGGCTACTTGATCTCTCATTGCAAAACACTGCATTTGATTCTTCTTTTTTTTTCATAGGGTCATACAGAAACACAAGCCCTCTCAAGAGCTTTGCAGAAAAGATTTGTGTCATAGCTGGATATTTCAACAATTATTTCAGTTTATTTGCCTTGTCTTCTACTTCTGCAAACAATCCTACCCAGAAAACACCCATGCCTTTTATGGACTTGGATGAACTGGACTCTCTGGTTGATTCCCTTATTATGAATTTTGAACTTGGACAAGGACAGCCATCATTGAAATCTCCAGCTCTTTGTAATGAAACTACTGAGGGTGGAGGAGGACAGGTTGCAACAGGTGAAGCTGAATTTGTTTGGAAACAGAAGGGGGTTCCAAAATACACACACAAACTCCAGTCTTCACCTCCATTTCCTGCTGAGCATTCGCCTAGTAGGATACAGTGGGTATAAAATGCTATTATCAAGAAATTCAGGGAAACTCTTTCCCTTTACATGGTGGGAAAGCAACATAGCACAAAAAGCTAAAATTTATTGCTAATATTATTAGCAAGTGGTATGAAAGTAAATTACATGATTGTATGAGGATAAGTACCCTAAATTTCACAAGAAAAAATGGGATTCCTTAACAGGCTTGGACTTTAAAATACAGTGCCTTTTATTTTAATAAAAGACTATTATTACCTAAGCCTGTAAGAAATAATTTAATGCAGAAAGTAAAAAAAAAAAAAAATCTGTTGGAGATAATATGAATGGAGAAACTAAAAAGTGTTGGGGAATAACTAGCAAACACAGTAAAAGCTTAGTAGGACATTCACATCTCTTCATCTTAAACCTTTGACAGGACTCTTCTATAACAGTGGAAGGAGATTCCTTTGAAGGGCATTTGTAACATACACTTACGCTGCATAGAGTTAGACAAGAAGACTGCCTTCCTGTCTTAGACACTTGAAAGGTAGATGATGTGGGTACCAGTTTTTTTGTCAACATTGTTGCTTCATGATATAGTAGTGCTAGTGCAACTTTAAAGTGGGTTTTATGGCTTTCTTTTATTTTTTAAATGACAGCTTTTTTTAAAACAAAGCAAAAACTTTGTATTTATTTCTGTGGGGGAAAACTATGAGAGACGGTAAAAGTACTTTACAACCTTATTCGATGAATGCTTTTTTTAGTGCCTTTGCAGTTTATTGAAAAATCTGGACTTAAAGTATCAATGATGGTGCAGTTTAACTCAATCTGAACGAACTTCAGTTTGGATGTTGTTGCTAGCAAATTTGAATTCTTTAATAATGGGTTCTAGGAGGCCTGGACCTAGCACATTTTAGTCGCAACAGTGCTGAGAAATTAGTAAGCTAAAACCTAGGTTTTTTCCTATATATCAGAGCTTCCAAGCCAGATATTCATAGCTGTAATCTTCCCTTCTTAGGGAAGATGCTCAGCATCTTGAGAATTTCAGTCTTCGAGAACATGTCAGGCTCTTAGAACTATTTTCTTTGAAAAGACTACAGTAAAGACAGTCAATCATCCTTTTCCTTTGAAAGCTTTCACGTTATAGTTATAATTGATGCTGTTAGTCAGCAATTTCATGCTGTTCTTATTTAGAGGAAATGAGGAAAGGTAATTATGCTAACCAGTAACCCACATATGTTTTTCTTAATACTAGTATATCTTAATACTTTATCAAAAGATGTCTTGCAGTGCAGGCCTGCCATCAAAAATATTAAACAATTTTTATTGCAGCTAATAATTTCCTTCTCACATGAGATGTGATGTTGCTTAGGCGCTTTCCTACTGTAAAGGCCTTTACAAGTCTGCTCAAGGGATGACAAAGTATATTCAGTTGTTCAAATTTTTATGCTTTAAAAGTGAAGATAAACCTAGTATATTTATGCTTCTGTAAATGTATTATATTGTATTTGGCTGAAAGTTTTAAACATAACTGGTTGTTCTGAATCATGTATCTAAGTGTGAGCATTGTAAAGAGTAAAACTAGATCATGTAACTGATCACCTATTTTTACCACTTTAAGTGTAAATTTGTCTTTGTATTGTTGTTTTGGGGGCCTGCCTTTGTCACTGAGAGTACTGCTTCCTTGCTGGAACTATTGTAGGGTAAAAATTTGAAATACTAGTAAAAAGTGTTTTCTGTAGCTCACAAGTGAAGGAAAACAAAACAAAAGAAGACTTGCCTGACTTTCCTTCCTCTGTTAAGACACTTAACTGTACATTTAGAGGCTGAATACTTATGAACTAATCTACACCTACTAATGTCACAATACTCAATCCTTTTCAATTTCTGTTAATAAATATAGTGGTGTTATTTCAAATCCCCATTACAAATTATTCAAGTGTGTTTCTGATGCTCCACCTGCCCAGGTGATTAATCATGTTTGCTTTTGTTCTTGTATTTACTGAGAAGCGTTGCTTAGAAAACATCTTGGGTTTTGTAGTTCTGTGCGTTGTTATGAGAATTTTTTGTCTGTTCTTTTTTTCTTTCTCAAACTGAAAGGGAAGTTCTTCACAAACTTGGAGCTTTCAGTTTTTAGCCTGTCTGGAACTCAGGAGAGAGAAACCATGCAAACAAATGGACTTCTGATAGAGTTTTAACTGAGGTATCAGATGGATATCCTTAATTGTATCAGATTTAGCTTTTTCAGGATGAGTGAAAATGTTGCCAATAGTTCTTGCTGCTTGGTGTGTTTTTGTTGATGTTGTGTGGGTTTTTCTTCCGTCCATGCTAACTAACCATGTCTAATCAGTCAACTAATCAGTCTCTCTCTTATTCACATTGTTAATACTATATTCACATTTTAGAGTAATACGTTAACAAAGCCTACTTCTGCCTGTGTTTTCTTCAGCTTGGTGCCCTTGTTACAGTTATACATCATTGAAGTACTTCATTCTTACGATATATACGATGACTATACATCATCAGAGTGAGCTAGTGCTCTCATAACATATTGCATTAATACATCAACAAGTCTAGCTGAGGCTCCAGTAATCTATTGGTGTAATATACCATAAGGTAAGGTATATTTATAACTATAGGCTAGTCTGTCTATAAATTATGAATGTCAAGGAATTGGGATCATAGCAGGCAGATTTTTGGGATGGATTGATTTGAATGGTACATTATTTTACTAGTCTTTCCAAGGAGTTGGAGGTAGGTGTGTGGGTTAAGCCCAGGTCAGCGGAGGAATTGATATGGCTGAATACATCTGCATCACCTGCATAGGGACAGTGGTGAAATGAAGTAGATCCTAATATTGCTGAGATAAGGGGCTGTGCATACTTGGTTGAGATGCTTTCACATTTTTGCATTTTTGCAGATCTGACTGTAAAGTCAGTGTCTGGATAGCTTCTGGCAGAGAGTGGTAATACACAGAAGAATCTTGTGAATAGTACCTTTAGATTTTCTTCTACAGCATAAACTAAAGCAGATGCCAAAACAGTGTTAGTAGAGTTTTTACTTCAGCATGTCACAAAGTTAATTAATTTTGCAGGAATATATATATTGGTGTTGCAAACTTTTCTGATGGGGGAATTGAGATGACAATCACAGTCAGTGGGATCACAATCAGTATTTATTAAAACATGGTTTTTAATTAACTGTTGTTAATAGAATTAAGAAGTTAACTTCCAGCAGATAACTGTTCACACAGTATATTCATTTATTCCTTCACACTTCACTTGCACGCACACATAAAAATCACTCATAGCTATGAGGCAGGAGCAACAGCTGTGAGCTGCTGATTCTGAAGTGGAGGCTCGTGTTGGCTTACCCCTGAGACTTTGATGTGCTATACCCCTCAGCATGTACGCTTCCGCTCTTCGACTAATGTTTCCTAGTTACTATTTCTCCATCCACAGCCAGGGGTACCAATAGAGCCCGTTCACACACACTTGCATAGACAGGGCTTTTACGGCTTTGGCTGAAGCTTAGTCACTATATTAGCTGATGTCACGCTTCTGCTAAGAGCACTAGATTTGGTCTGGAAAGGTTTTCTCTGAGGTTCTCAAATCTGCCGTCTCCAGCTCTGTGTCCCTGAAAGAAATGTTAAGTGAAAAGTCAGGATCATGCATGGGTTCTCAATATTTAGAGACCTGAATGGGAGGTTTTGATGGCTTTACTTTGTTGTATAAAAGAAAAAGAGGGGGGTTTTGTTTTAAGTATAAAGCGGGGAGGTGGGGTATTCGGACTTCTGCACCCTAGTTTCATTTGAAAATATGAAACCAAGAAAAATAAGAAATAGGTATTTCTTCAGTTCAATACTTTATTTGAAAAATAATACTATATTAATAAAAATACATAATGAATTTGAGAGTACTGATCTGCTACTTTACTGCTTTTTACAGCTCAGTCTCTAGTTTTATTTGTTTAATAGTAGGAAAATAAAATTACACATTTTAACGTCATCCAATATTAATACATGAGGTAAACTACCACAACAATATCATGCAAATTGATTTTCATTGTGGAAATTGGTAAAGCCGTGGTAGTCAAACTAACTGTGATTAGGCACTAAACTGTTCATCTTTAATCAGGTATAAGAAACACCTTTATTTCAGGTAAAGATAACAGCCTGGGAGGAATGACATTTTTAGAATATGAATGCTGGATGGCTTGAAGCCTTCAAACAATGTTAGCCCATCTGTATTTAGACATGTATGTAAATGCACTTTTAGAAAAAAGCACATTCTAACTACGCTTTTTAAAGAACATGTCCCAGTGTTAGGAAATCAGGATAAGTAAACTCTTCTAGCACTCACTGACTCATGAGAATACTTTAGATGAAGAAAAGCAAGCTGCAGTTTAGATTTAATTTGATCCAGTAATGGCATCTGCAGGCAGAAGAGGAGACTACATCTGATGCACCTCTGTAAATACAAGCTATTATTTTTGGACAGGAAATTTCTTCTAATTCTTTATATGCTGTAACAAGTCCTGTTGCTTTTGTATGTTTTGAAACTGTTCTGATTTCATGGTAAGGTGGTTTTTTGGTTTTGACTTTTTTATTATTATTTTAGGAGTGCATTTTAAATTCCCTTTCTAGCTTCCAGTAGGATCTGAGGTTGTGTATTCATTTTCCCAAGGAAGGGCTGTTTGCTTTCTTCTGAAGTCCTAGTAATATTTTATTTTTATATATATATATAAAAATATATTTGCCATCTTTTCTTTATTTACTGCACTTTAAGGAGTTGAAATCATTATATGGGACAAGATCTGGTAACTCTTGAATTTTTTTCCTGCCCTCTTTTTTTGTTTGTTGTTTTCTTAGTATGTTTATGTTCATGATAGTATAGGTTTCTAGAATAGGTGATGGTGTATATTATCTAATTGATATTTATATAATTTGATTGTTGCAGTGAAAACAGAAGACTGAAAAAGAGGTCTCCTGAGCTAACGGGAGGGAGGGAGGGGGGGAGAGAAGCTGTCATACATACTGATATATTTGTACAAAATCTTGCACTCACACACAAAGATTATATATGTAGCTAGCCAGATATGCATATACATATATAAGCAGAGAAGGCACATTTGCAAAACGGTAATGGTGCAAGAACCAGTCATAGATAGGAGGTAAAACTTACTCTCCAAAAGGTGAAGAATATATTTTTTCTACTTTGAGCTCCTGCAAAGGAAACAAGATGGCTGATGTTCTGTACATCTTTGCTGTGGTGATACTTTTGTTATACCTTTGTATCAGCTAGTTGTGTCAGTGAGTTAGGCTGTCTTCTTAAGATTTGTTCAGGCCTTGGTATTGAGTTTTTAGAGATTCCTTTAAATTTTTACTTTTGAATGTGTGCATTCATTCACGTGAACGCTTTTCCAGTTTTCTATTGAAGTCAACTCCGTATTTTAACTACGTTTCCTCCTCATCCCTATTTCTAGGAACCTGTTGTGCCCTATTTTGACTGTAAACTACCTGTACTAGAACAACCTGGTTTAGCAAGCTCTGCAATGGAAGTCTGATCCTCTGCTAACACTATGTGCCACTGCAATCCCTCTTATCATTGTGTGTTCCTTCACGTTTATTTGTGGCTAGGAGGAATTTGAGTGTGTTTCTTGGTATAGCAAAATAGTCGTGCTGGTATTCTTCAGGCATTTAACATCACAAAACACAGTTCTGGGATGGAATTCAGAATTTTATTCATGAAATATAAAATATAAAAGTAACAATTTTAAGAATTTTTTTTAAGAATTATGCTTTTCAGTATTTTTATTTGCTTTAATCATAGAACTTTTAAATGCACTGTTGCATTTTCTGTAAGTGTAAAATGAAAATCTTATTGCTTAAAAAATGAATACGTAATGACAACTAAGTAGGGTTTTTATGAAGCATTGCCTATTGAAGATGATGATCGACATATGGGAGAGGGAAATAAAATGTAAATCAACTTTCTAAGCACTAAATTGAAATGGAAATTCTGTATTGGTAGTTTGTATCTATATATGGTCATGTATACAAGGATACAAAAAAACTAAGGTGAAATGATAAAATGTGAAGTTGAAACATGTAAATTAAATTATATTTAACATCAGATACTTTGCTTCAAAGGTAAATTATTCTGTAGTTTAATTCTGGAGTATGCTGGAAGTAGGTGTTCTAAATGCTTTTTAAAACAATGCTTGACCACAAGGCAATTGACAAAGTCAGAAGAGTAAGTGTGGAATTAAACCAATGCTGGTTTTTACGAACTCAAGTCTTCTTCAACAGTAGCTAGCAAAGTTGATAAATAGGACTCACAGTTTGTTGGTCTTCTGTTTTGTCTCTCCTCTTACAGAACTGAGAGAATTTCCTTGTTTCTTACCCCTAAAATACCAAACTATACTCTTAAAAGCATTTGTTTAAATGTTTGATGAATGAAGTTAACACTGACATAAGCTTTTCTCATTTTAACTTAGCTGGATGTCAGTTCTTATTTGATTGACCAGAAATACACAAGTTTCATCTTATGAATTTGGTTCTTTCTATGAGATGATTATTCAAGTTATGAAGCCATAGTACATATAAACTTTATATACTACGCTTATCCCGCCCTGAGCATGTAAGACAGTCCAACAGAAGTATGCAAAAAGTATGTAGAAGAAGTGTTCCTTTGCACTCCTTGCCCTGGTGTGCAACAATGTATTAGTTGTTCTAATTTTGCTGGTTATCAGGAGAGGGAATCCAGACTGTTGTGTACAAATGCTCACAGAGAGCTTTCAGGTAGCACTGTGAGGTTTGTTGTATGGAGAAAAAGAGTGATATGATAAGCAATGGACTAATGCAACAAGGGTATCAAATAATTTATTTCCTGTTTGCATAAGGCTTTTTTAGTGTGTCTGTAAGATACAGTACGTTACCTTAGACAGCTGTGGCTAACAGTACTGGATTGAACCCATGCTATTCCCTCTACTGCTGCTATCATTAGAGGGTCATTGACTTCTGGGATTACCCCAGAGAGACTGCAGATGGTTGGCTCTAGCTTCAAAAGGTCTGGGGGATTCATAGAGTGCTTTAGATATAGCTTTTATTAGATTGTGGACCCCTAAAATACTCTAGCAGCAATAGCCCTTGCTGGTGATCTCCTGTCTCGGTGTGCTGCTATGTCCCACAACTATTTCAGGAGATAGCTGTGATACTTCCTGCTTAGTTCTATTGTAAAACTAAGTAAAACCTCCCACTGCTAGGGCTGATTCTGTCATTCTGTATCCAAACCCATGTGCCACTTGTTAACACTTCTTTAGTGATTCTCGTAGCTGTTTTAATTCTGCCACTTGCCAGCACAGAAAAAGATGGATGGTAACAAAAATTTCTGGACTTCTGTAGTTTTGGATTTTTTGCTTTTATTTTAGAAAAGTTCTGCTGGCTATACCATGTGTTTCCTGAAGAGTAGTTTCAAGATGGATATTTGATATGGTGATATTTTTTTTTTTAATTTTTTTTTCCTCTCTTGTAAGATGGTGGAAAAGCTTGGTCAAATACTAAGCTACTTATTAGAGGACTGTTTACCAGAAGATTTTATCAGCTGTTTGTATTCCGTGTCGTAATTTACTTCAGCAGTTTATAGTATTCCTATTGCAGCCACTAGATGGAAGTGTTTCACAAGGGTGTACCTGTGAAGAGCTCTTCAGGCGGCATCTCCTAACCAGGCATGGAAGGAATCTCATACCACCTGAAAGTTAACACTTATACCATATTGGTAAAAAATTAGTTCCTATAGAAAAATATGTTTGGGGGCTTGTATAGCTTATAGGATAAGTTTTCTGTTATATATTCCCTTAAGTAATTATATGACAGCTATAATGATGATGATAGCTGGTTTTGTATGCAAAAATATGTACTATGCTAGACTTATTTTTCACACTGTTAGTTTACCATTTTCACTGTGTTAAAGTTATTATTAAAAAAACAGCATGTAATATTGCTTGTGCAAAATATAGTTAAATAACTGTTTATTATCAATATCACAAATATATTTCTAAAATGGTGGGCTTAACTCTATAAACAATCTCAAGGAATAACTTTTGCTGTTTTTACATGAATGGCACAGAAAAAATAATTTTATTGCCTCAAAGTTAATATTGGAAAATGTAAAGCTAGGAGAAATGATGGCCCAGTGAAGCAAATCTTATCCCTCTTTTGACTTCAAGTTCATTCTTCAGCCACTTCTAATCACCAAAATGCTTACAATTAAACTAATGTTTTGCTGCACAGGGGCTTGGATGGCTCCTTATTCCTCCTTGTCTCTCCCACAAGTCGCATAGTGGGTTGAGGAAGAAATTCAGAATGGAATTCAGAAATGACGGTGTTTCCTGATGTAACTGGTAGGTAAGAAATAGTTAACAATCTTTTGTTTTTTAATTAAGGTTAACTTTGTAAGTAGAAGTTGTAAACATGTTCTAATGGTGAAACTGAGGTTTATTAAGGTTTATGTTTGCACTGAATAAGAGAGAAGTATTATTAGGAAAACTTATTAATGTCTTCAGAGAAGCTCAATACTAAAGAATTATTTATTTATTAACTTTTTTGTTCCCTGTTTAAAATAATCCCCGGTATTTGTTAGCATGCCCTGCATCATAATTTCAAACTGTATCCAAATGTCTAAGAAGATCTGAGATAAACTGCACTGTCTTTCTCCAGCCTTGGCTATGCTTCTTGTGAAAGTGAGGTTGTAAATCAGAGAGTGAAGGGGGGGGGGGGGGGAATTTTTTTTTTTTTAAAGA
>JAOXNO010000004.1:10657083-10686190 GCA_028565335.1 Limnodromus scolopaceus | reverse complement strand
CCCCCCCCCAAATTTTTTTTTTTTGAAAGAGAGAGTCCTTGTTTAATGAGCAATCTGTGTTTACTCCCAATCCCACCTCTCTAATAAAAGCATTAAAATGGGCATGAAGCAATCCAACTTGTCAGTTATTGTGCTTGCAAAATCTTAGACCATATGTTTAAAAACTGTTTTATTAACTGTGTCTTGATAGCATGGGATTCTTCTAGAATTTTTTGGTCTTTGTTTTAGTAGCACTGAAATGGAATAAAGGGGGTTAACAAAACCTATGAGTAGGTGTGAAGAGAAAGCAACAGTAGAAAATCAGTCTTATCTCTTAAAAAAACCTCCACACCACAAACAAAACCAACCAAATATAAACACCCTCATTATAAAAAATAATTTTTTTCAACTAATGACCAATATTAAATTGTATGCATTTTGCAGACAGATGCACAAGATCAGTATTAGATATATCTGCTGATATATATATAATCTTGCACTTAAAGTTGGGGGTTGCTTTCTTTTTGTTTGTTTTTAGAAAGTCAGAAGTAGGTATATTTCTTGATAGATATAATTTAAAGAGAGGATTTCTCTTTGCAGAGTACTAATGTACTTGGATTATTATAGCTGTGGCCTGACATCTCCAACTTCTGATGCTATTGAGTCATCATAAAACTATCTCCTGTTCTGCTGTGGCTGGAATTGCATGAAAATCTGCAGTGCTTCTCATCTGCTAGATCTCAAACTGCTTTGCAAAGGTGAGAAACTATTTCTCATGCAACAGATGGGGAAAGAAAGTATTAAAATAGAGGGTTCCTATGTCAGTTGCAAAGCAAATCAGTGGTCTAATTAAATCTTTGTGAACAGTTTTTATTGAAGAAATAGATTCTTAACTTCAGGAGGATCTACTTAGCTGACATGATATTTTTTTAGCCTTTAGGGAATGTCCTATATATGAGTTGTTTCAAGAATTTAACTATTAACTTAATGCATGCTTTGCATGGATGTAGTTATAACACTGTGAAGGAACTTACAGTTAACTACAAACCAGCTGTAGACAACATCCTTGTATATAGTAATAGGTGAAGTAGATTTTATTATTTGAATGTAGGAGCACTGCATGTAGGTGAGCCCTGCAGTTTTGCTTGCCTGTGCTTTTTAATAGTGATGTTAGATGAACATATGTGGCTGTTCCTACAGTACCTAGAACCCCAGTGGAACCTGCTATTTAATCTGTCAGTTTAATGGCTCCTTTTCGCTGTGCTTGAGACTAGACTCCCGTGATATTAGTTTACAGCAGTGGTCCAGGAAAGATGAGACTTCAGTAAGATATACAATACATAAAACACATTTATGACACATTGCACTGGCAACACTGCATAGGTAAGCTATGATGTCCAGAGAATAAAGACCATTCCATGCTATGTGCTTTAACCAAGCTATGCTGTGTCTTGAGAGGGCTTTTACCAGCATCCTCTGCACGGAGAAGTGAAGATGTCAGTGACCTGTTCTTCACAAATGCAGAGAGGTGCAAAGCAGAATAGTTAGCTTTTCTCCTGATTTCTAGGATGATTGAAGCTTTCAGAGAAAAAAACACATTCTAAATATGAAATAAGAAATCCTTGAAAGAATTTGTTGTTCGTGATATTTAAAAAACTGTTTTGTGAACAGTATTGAAAATCATCACAGTATTTTGGAAACATTGAACATTGCATACAAGCAGTTAAACCTAAAAATATATTCTTGTGGCTGGTACATTTAAGTTAAATTAAATTGGGAAATTTCTTTGAGGCTAAAGGCATAATGTGACTCCCAAATATTTCTCTGTGTTTTTTAAGTGTTAGGATGTGGAAGCCACATATTTAGCAGGATGCTGATACTTTTTGCAGCTACAGAGTGTTAGGGTGATTACTGTTTAACAGAAATTCCCCTGTCATGAAATGTCTTCATTTCCAATGTCTCTTGTGAGAAAGGAGTCATCTGCCAGGCATTTTCAATAGAAATGTAATAATTCAGTATGCAGTGCAGTGTACCAGCTCCTTTTTCCACTTCTGTTTGGGCTATATAGTCACAATAAGATGTACTAGTAAAAACTTCTGTTACTATAGAATTTTAAATATAACTGAATGTATGCAGTTGGCTTTCGTGTTGAGTAAGATTATTTACAGTCACTTTTTCTGACTGTAACATTTGATTATTTGTTTGCGTGAATTGGGAGCCATGTAAGTTTCTTTTGACAGCTTACCAATGTTCTTTTTATGATCAAAAGAGGTCAATAAAAGCCATATTCGTGTACAATACTGGTTTATGGCCGAGTTATTAGATTCCTGTTAGATTCTTCTAAACATGGTATGTAATGGATTTCTGTTCTAGTATGTTTTCTTTGTAAATTAAGAGTAAGCACATTCTTATGTGTGCACATATCTGATCTTATCTATATCTATCATATCTATGCTATTAAATGTCACAATATTCAGAGCACACTGGTATATTCCATCTTCATGAGATGCAGACTTCTAATTTGATGCTGTCTGTTTCTTAACCTGTGCTTTGTCTGCTGGAAGAAATTATTTTTTTTCTTTCAGTTTTCCTTGTTTATTTTTATATAAGAAATATATAGACATTTCTATTTTAGTGTAAATGCAAAATCAGATTGTAAAAGTAGTTTGAAGAAGGTGAAGCCTTTTTGTTTGCCACTGCAGAGGCTGCATCAGGGATTTTCTTAGGTAAAGATGTACATTAATATTTAGATTGTATACATGCTCACTATTTGGTACGTATTTCTCAAATGTAGAGGAAATCTCTGTCCCAAAGAGTTTAGAGCTGAAAACAAGTGGTGGAAAAAAATTAATTTGGAAGTTATAGCAGGGCTGGAGAATCAAAATTCCTTTATATTATACAAGTAGTATTTTTACATTATACTATTGTTCCTAGAAATGCCATCTAGAAGAAGAGTGAGTTGTACCTGTTTTGAAGGGAGGTCAAGGAAGGGAAAAAGATTAATAAATCCTTAAATCTCCGGTATGATGAAGGTGACAAAAGGTAGGAAGTTACTGCATGTTAAAATGAATAGCAGTTGTCTTGCTCAGCAAGTTTTTCATAGGGTTAGAAAAGTAGTTACAAATACCATATCCCTTACATGATTCGATTCTAAATTCAGAATTTATGCAGCATGTTTACTGTGTCCATTCTGCAATGCCAATGCACATAGCATAGTCATCTATTTGTCAAAATAATTTTAATAATAAGCATAAAAGTAGATAATGTGATATTACATGATATTATGTACTGTATGAACAGCATATAAGAACCCAGAATTTTATCCTGGTAGTAGAAGGTATTTCAGATTCGCATGAAAGACCTCTCTGGACTCTTTGATAATTGACACCATCCTATTAAATAAAGGAAGAATTAAAAAGTTAAGCAAATTACTTGCCAGTGGTCATTGTGGACTACTGCTCCTTTGAATGAGTAGTATGGATTTTGCTGTTTGATGTTCTGAGCTGTTGAATAGTAATTATGTCTGGCTCTTTCTTTTGCTTGTGTATCAACAGAAAACTGTTGATGCTGAGTAAATAATAGCAACTCTCAGCAAGTACACATGTTTTGAAGCCCTGTAAATTGCATGCATTTGTAACGTTATCTTTGGAAAATACCTGCAATATTCTCTGGTAATTAGTAATAATTTCACAAATGTCACAACAGGCATCTAGCTCTTGTAAACCCATACTGCTCTTAAAGTACACAGCTTTCTATAAAAAGATTGAATACAATTCTTCAATGACATGACAGCTGCATAAATAAGGAAGCTGTTCAAGTGGTGTATTATACTGGGAGATTTTCCAAAACCTGCCATGTTTTTTGGGTGCACAGATACCACTAGATAGTAAAGAACTCTGGCTTTTAAATCTATTTGGTTATTCCGAAAACCTTCTTCCAAGCTTTAAACTGACATTGCAGAGATAGACAAAGTGCACTTAATCCTTCCAAGTGGTAGCTTTAAGTAGCCAGGCTTCTGATTAAGTGTTTTCTTTGATGCCTAGTCAAGCTTAAAGCTTCTGGCCTGTCAACACCAGACTGAATTCTGTGTAACAGAGTGCACCGGGGCCCAGAAATTCAGATATCTCCACTCCTTGTTCAAAGAGATCTCACTCATGTTCACCTTCTAAAAATCTATGGAAAATTGTTCTTATGTTATCTTTCAACATCTTGTGAAACTTGCAATGGGTAGAAATATTTTTCTTTGATCTGCTTTTAATTCGTTGATGTTATATTCTCTGAAACTGCAACTTTGTTTTTTATGGACAGACATGGTGTCAACAAAAGCAGTAATTGTAAAATGCAGTAACAACTAGAAAAATCATGAACAAGCAAACAAATTATAGAACTGCCTACTCAGTTGTTCTAGTGAACAAATATTACTGCAGCTTACGTACTGAACAAATTACACCTTCAAAACCTACAGAATTTGCACATCCAGATGAGCTGGTGATGTATACAAATAGTGGTCAGTGGTGTCCCTTCAGCCCTTTGCTCAGAATAAAACTCAAATTCATGGTAGTTTTAATGTCAATGGGAAGTTCTCTTACTAAAGCAAACTTTAAAAATTATAGGAAATCTATGATCAACTAGAACATATCAAATTATGGTTCAATTAGTGCAACTTGGTGCATTCTGTGTATTTGTGTATTCTGTCATTTTTAATGTAGTTCTAGTTTTACTTATTTCACATTATGAGGACTATATTTAAAGGGACTCCCTTCAAATGATAGGGTAAAAACTATTTATATTTGAGGTTGTCTTGAAGATACAAACCTATTGGTCTACTGTTGACCTTAAGTTCACTAAAATTAGCATCTACGGCACAACTTAGAGAAAGCAGAAGGGAAATGCTTTCTTTTCATCTAAAATTACACACAAAAAAATCAAGTAAGCAAAATCTTGAACATTTCCAGGAAGAAAGACCTGTGGATATTTTAACTGTTGCGTGCTTTTTTTTTTTTTAAATGCAAATATAATAGAGATCTTTTTAAATAAATAACAGTGTCCCTCTGACATTTTTTCAGAGGAACAATTTTTCAGGAGGATTACAAGGCTGAGTAGTCAGTTTTTGAGAGGTGGAGTATAGTTTAGTTGGTGGGCCTGCTGTGATTGGAATTGATTAATGGATGTTGTGATAAGCATAGAAACAGATCAGTGGCAGCTTATCCTGCTTTCAGCTGTCACAGCTGTGCCTCTTCACTCTTCTTCTAGCCCTATCACACTCCCTGGCAGCCTTTAAAGTACCTCCTTCCCTGTGGAATTTCTGCAAATCATTTACTCAAATGCCAAGATACCATAGAAGCAGCTGTTTCTGAGAAAATTTGTTCAGTTTACATATTTGTTGTGATGAAGAACAGTATGTTGGAGAATCCTCTCCCACTGCAGTAGGAAGCACGCTGTGCTATACCCTGAAGAGAGGGTTAAACAATGGTTCTGATGGGCAGGTGTGCTCCTTAGTCAAGAACTTTCAACCCTGGCCCACACAGTGACATCGTTTGCAAACCTCCTGGCTAAGTGGTATCACTGGTTCTGATTGACATATGCAATAAATAACCACTGATTGTTAATTTTATTGCTAATGGCTTGATAGAAGCAATGGTACTATGTGTTTTAAAACCTGGTAGCTGCTGTTTTTGATTTTATGGACACTTATAAATGCAAGTTTTAGAAGTTCTGAGTATGTTTTGAAAATACTTCACTGGTTTCCTTATTGGAAACTGTGATCTCTCGCATGATCACATAGCAAGCTACCTAGCTGCATAGCAATCATGCAGCTTTAACAGAAAACTAGAGGTATGTGAATTTTATACAAAACAAAGGATGGATCTAAAGTCTGTATGTAACCTCATAGACTCAGGGATTGCCTAGTACTGAAATGGCTTGCAGGATATGAGACTTAATGTTCTGAAAGATCTCTCTATTAGTTACAAAAGTATTTTATTCATTTTATTGGAAACTGAATAAGCCTAGAGCATGAAAATAATAATACTGTTTCTGACATTTTGTAGATTATAATACTGAAGTGGTAAATAGCCTTTTTTTGAAATCTTTTGGTGTGATGTAAATCATTGTTGGCTTATCTGTATTCTTTAAATGCCTGAGGCAGCTCTATCACCATTAGCCATTAGTATACATATAAAAAATAATAATAATTTAAGCAAACTCAAGCAAATTAAAGCTCAACTTCAAAGCAAATGGTGCACACAGAAGGTCTCATCTCTGGCTAAATCTGCAGGATGTCTGACCCACTTAGAGTATATAGCTTATCTATTGTGGCAGTCTGTGAACAAGAACAATTTTAGACAATTTGGGAAAATAAATACTTACAACCAAAAAGAAGATTTGTTAAGTTTTTATTATGTGTGCAGGTACAGTTCCTGTGTTGATTACTTAGAGTCAACTAAGTCACATGAGTGGAAAACTACTTCTCAAACATTTTTTTAAAAAAAATATTTCCATTTAAAAATATATGTTTCTGTGAGGAGCATATCTAAGAACCTTTTTTGTTATAAAATCATGCTATTTATTTACTCTACAATTATATTGCATGTCAGCTATAACTTGTAATGTCTTGTCATACAAAAGCAAACAAAGTAATGCTACATTAATGACTCGTCTGAGATCATATGACTGCCTGCCCATAATTCCATGCTCCTTTGCTATAGAAAAAACATGACCCTGAATCTTAAACAGCTTTGAATAAAGGCACCTACAATTGTTATATGGTAAAAAGTTCATAGCATTTATTATTTAGTTTTTTCAGTTTTCTTCATTTGGTGGTTTTGGGTTCAATTTTCATTTGAATGTTATGCAATTAAAAAAAAGCCATTCTGAATGAACTACTTTTTTCAGAATATTAAAAAAAAATATTAAAATAGTTGACAAATAACATGTTTAAACTTGTAGCTTTGCCTACTCAGAATTAAGCTTTCTTTTTTTGTACAGTATTTTAGATATTTTAATTCAGTACAATTAAAAAATGTCCTGATTGTATATTATCTAGTGTGGTGTAAAATGAAGATTTTAAGTCAGAACTGATCAAAAGGAAAGAGTAAGTGTGATTAAGTATTGTTCACATGAAGTGTGGTGGTTGAGTTTTCCACATCTTCATCTGCTACAGGGGAGTTTGCTCTTCAGGGATGCAGCCTGCACTTTTGTCCTTCCTGTGATTTCTTATTTCAAGCTTGATAGAGAAAGCATCCACTGTTGTATCATTTCCTTCAGTGCTAACAGCTTTTATTCTCTTCAACAAGTGTTTACATAAAAGTGTTGATGCTTATTAATCTGTTTCTTGTCTTACAAATGTGCTTAAGCGTGATTTGTGGCAAAATTGGCATTTCTGACAGCTCTCAATGTAATCTGCATAGCACAACAAGATTGTTACATTGAACAGATGTGGTTTGGAGTTGTTATTCTTTGTAATTACCATCATTAAGTGAAAGCATGTGTCAATCAACTTTGTACTTTAAACACACCAGTCATTTGCGAGAGACATGCATCTGCATTTCAAATATAGATATAAAATATTTTGTTTCAAAATTTATTTCTGTTGTTTCTATTTAATACAATTCTTCATGAAACGTGAGACCAAAGATGTCAAAGCAACAGGACACCAAGTTAAAAAAAACAACAAACTTTTACTGGGGGATCATCTAGATACCTTTGTTTGTTTTTTTAAATAGACTCATCCTTCTTTTCTGATGTAAACCTTAATGCTTTAAGGTTTAATTTTATAGATTTCCAAAGTTACTATGCTCCCTTGATCTTGGACTGTGACTTTCTTATTTGAGGGAAGAAGCTTCTGTGGGTGATACACTCACTTATCTTACAGGAGAATTTTTAGTGTGGTTACTTGGTGGTAAAAAGGAACCTGCATCAGTAAGCTGACATACTGCCTTTTTAAGAATTAATGTTTGGGTCATCAATGTTGCTAGGATACCTTTTAGGGTCAAAAATATTCACACTGGTTAATGAACAGGATTAGATCAGGAAATTATATTCTGAGTGGAGTTGAAAACAAAGGCATCTTAGCCTGAACGCACAACAAATGACAGTAGAAGTCTGACCAAAGCACACAAAAGCAAGGACATTTGGAGCTGATATTTGTTTTCTCCTTGTTTGCTTGTAAATTGGCTTCAGTTATTTGTGTCATAGGCAGTAGAGATGATGGCATCTGTGTATTGAGGTTTTTGTGGGTTGTTTTCACCCTGTGCCGCAACATTTCTCAGTGCGGAATGAGATTAGCTTGTATATAAGCCACTAAGTGTAGCTCATCATGGTGAAGTGGAATGGCCCTCAGTCTTTGAGGGTATTTTAGCCTTTGCCTTTACCTTTACAATGAAAGTGGTTGTTCTGTGATTTATTTTTTTTTTTAATTTTTTTTAATATCCTCTCCTCTCTCCCCAGCTGAGGGGAAAAAAAAAAAAGTTTTTACCCTTCAATTTCCCTGAAACTGATTCTTTTTAGAACTTTGTCTGCTGCATTAAAGATGATTCTGGTATCTTGTATGTGCCATTTGACTTGTATTTGCCTCATCTTTCATGAAAGTATGTTTAGATCCCGCCAGAGGCATTTAGGATATCATGTGGATGTTGATTCTTAGTGAGTCTTCTGCTAGAAGCACTGAAATAGGAATTGAGAAAGTCTGTCTGAAATTAGGAAGCCAGATAAGCTACATCCAAAGAATAAATGATAGAGAACTAGGAAGTAACTTTTCAAGGAATTTTGAAGAAAAAATTGTATTTGCAGTCCAAGTCTAGTGCCATATATAGAACCAGGAAGAAGATGTAAATGACATGGAGAGCACAGCAGTACAGTCTGACAGATACTGAAATGTCTGTTATAATCTCAGCACTTTCAGTTACAGAAGAAACTTTATGAAAGTAACTTGCAAGTTATTGTATAGCTGTGGAAAACCAGTCACTGGCACACATGAAAACCAGGTCTACATGCTGATTAGTATTTAAGTGATCTCAAGCGATTTTGAGGTCCTTTTGTGTAGGTATGATGTTTGCCTGTATTTTCTCCACCTGTTAATGGGGATAATATGTGGCCACTTCGAGTTTATAATCGTGCTTACAAAGCAGTTTAGAAGTATTAGAATTCACACAAGTGTGTATCGTAATCTGGGGGCAGACAAAACCTTCACAGCTTTAGTGACTTCTTTGGATAATAGTCCATCATACTTGCAGACTCCCACCTGCACTATGGCAGTAGCTAGGCTTCCATTGGAGCAAAGTGCTGTGAAGATTCCCTCAAATGTTTTTAATTTAACATAACAACAATTATTTTAAATGCGGCTGCACAAACTACTGTTCATGACACCATCTTCATCATCCTCAAACCTGCCCATTGTTCAGTGTAGTAAACCTGGAAAAGTATCATCCATATTTATAGCAATTTCCACCATATACAGATTTTACAAAACCAATTTGTGGTTGAAGAATTTCAAAGTCACAATGTTATATACTGCTTGTGACTAGCAAATTCAAAGGGAGTGATGCACAGTCAAATTTTAAATAGAACCCACTTTTGCTGAAACGAATGCTTTGAGGATTCTTCAAACTGTTGATACTTGCACTTGCATTCGGCCAGAGGGCAGGCCCAAAAATATTTAACTGATTTCCTTAATACATTAAGTTGATTGTGTTGTAATATGCACATACACAAACACACACTTAAATATGAAAAGATTCAACACGTGTAATTAGTAAACTTTTTGCTTTTTATGTGTTTTGAAATGGTGGAATCTAACTTGGATGGAGAGGGGAACTGAATTCATAGGATCTTTATATATTGTTTTACATGAAAATTTGAGTTACGTGTAGAACTTTGTCCCTTCTCTCTAGTGTGCAAGGCCTGCAAAAAAATAAACCATGAAATAAGAATACTTTCATAGGCAAAAAGGCCCTTAGAGGTATGGTGTAATAAGGTAATGGACTTGCTGGTTTTGATTGCTATTGAAGCATTAATTAAGACATCCAGTTATGACTCATCATCCACAAAACCAGAAAGCTGATCCTTGCTCCAAAGAGTCCCTGGATATTCAGACCATGTTGCATTTTGTAAATTATGCGCTGTTAACTTTCCTCCTTATCTCACCTTTGAAGGGATCTCTAGAGGCAGCATCAGATTTTTAATTTTTTTTTTTTTTTTTAATCCAGTTTTGAAATAAGGAACTACTATGGTGTCTGTGCTGATGGGAAGGGTTTCCATTGGATCTTTCTTCAAAATAAGGAATTGAACTGTTTTATGGGTTGGAGTTGAGAGTCTTTTCATCATTAGAAGAGCTGATTGTGTTACTAAAGCTGGTAATACAAGTGATGTAAAATACATCGCTACAGTTCATGGCTGCAGAACAATTAAGCATCTTGGTGTGATCCAGATGTATGAATTTTAAGACTTGCATGTAGGGTGCCAAAAAAGGCATCTATTAGACCCAACTATAAACAGTTATTTGAGGTTAAAAGGCAGCCTAAAATGATGGTGTGTTAAGCATATCATCCCCTTCTATGATTATAGCAACTAGTATGTCTTGATTTTATTTATCTGTGGCCCTGATCCTCTGGGATAGCAAAATTCAAGGTAGACACTTCGACATTTCTTGCCTGAATGCATTGTCTTTCAGCTTCTTCGTGTACAAGATATAATGACAGCTTCCCATTTTCATCAGTGTAAAGAATTTTACGTTAAGTACTATATGAATAGCAATTATCTATTATTAAGTTTTTGCATACTATGCTACTAAAGAAAACTTGATTTCAGTTGGAAAATTTTAATTTCTGGTGCTTTTTCCTAATCAGTCATTTTCTTGGTTTTAGAGGTCCTTATAGCACATCTTTGTTGAAGATTGCGATAGATACACTTTTATTTTTGTTGAGTATTTTATTTTAAATATTTTAGAACATCTGCTTAGCATTCAGTAATGAAATGTTGGATTGAACCCTGCAATTCATAGTATAAAACACACATAGTCTGCTTCTGTGGTGAAACCCCAACATTTATCTAGATTTCCTGCAGGCACATCTATTCTTTACTATGTTGTTATTTTAACTGTTGGACTTTCAAAAAAACTCAGTATTTTGCATCTTTGCTGTCAGATATCAGCTTTATTTTAGTCATTCTAGCATGCAATACTTCCCATTACTTGAAACGTAAGGAAATATTACATAGGGGTAATAAAAATGATACTTAAATAGCGGCACAAATATTTTTGCAGATTTGATTTTGTTTTGTCAGTTTACTTAGATTTCAAATACCAGTTCAATTTTTTAACATTCTCCTTTAGAACACGATATTTTGTTTAGGACCTTCTAGTTATTTGCATGTATAAAATGGACCATTGTTTGAACAAAACCTTTGCTCATAAAGATAACGTTTTCAAAGGAATGATGGCAGAAATGAGAGAAGATAATAAATTGAATTGTGTACTACAGGCAAGCGGAGAAAACATCTTATTCAGTACAGGCTTTAACATATAATTTTTTAAAAATCTTTTTTATTTTAGGAAATTGGTACTATTGTTCAGCTGGGAGAAACTGTAGCTTCTTGAAGTGGCTAAAACGAAATATTTAAGTATATATTAAAAGTGAGGTAGATTTCTGGCCTTTTGGCCACTGAGTTCCTCTAAAGTAGAAGTTACATTATGAAGAAACTCCATATGTTTCCCAAGTCATTGTTTCCTAAAATAAGTTGAAGGCGTATTTTTAAAAAAAAATCGCTTTGGGTTTGTAAGAAACACTGCACTACAAAAAAATTTCTATATTCTTATGTAAACTCTAAGTACTTATAATTTGGAATAATCCCTATAATTATCACCTGATTTTTGAGAATTTAGAACTTGGAAGAATTAAGAATGAAGAAAGTTTCATACCTCCCCATGGAGATTATATATTATTCTAAATTGATAACTTTTTGGTTAGATAGTGAAGTTTTTTATTTTTTGTACCAATCCCCTTTTTTCCCCTGCTATGATATTACTTAAATGGAGAAAGGCAACTGAAAACTTCTTTGGTATTGTTTTAAGTTAAGTATCAGATCAATTTATCATACTCTACCATAATTTGAAGTGATGAAAAAAAGTTTTTTAGCCAGGGACCTCTTATGTTACTATTATCTTGAAAATTACTGAGATTATTTGCTTTGGAAATGGCAGCAAAAGAGAACATTAAGTCACATAACTTTAACTTCTTTTCAATACATAAAATTAAGAGGTTGAAGGAGTAGTTTAATTTACTCCTGTCCCCTGAAGCTATATAGGCTTACAAGTTAAGAAAGGCATAGAGGAAAATGTTGGTTGTAAAGATATTTCACTGTCCCTCGTGTTCAGAGATAGGTTTTTGCAATTGAAGTCAATGTTATTAGTTTCTCTTATACATATTTCATTTATTTTACTTTTTAATGTAGAACCATAAACAAATTTAGCAGTAACTATTTAGGGATGTTGTATGTCCCTAAAATGGGATGTGTTTGAAATCTGAACAGGCATATGTTGTGTTGAGAATAGTAGATTTCTTGTAAAAATCAACATAGCGGGGCATTTTCTTCTCTTGAGGTGCATATGTAGTTTTCATGAATGCTAATGAGACTTATAGAACTGCAAAGGAAAATGTACACCAGAGTATATATTGTATATATGATATTAACATCCCGTAGGACTTTTGTATTCTCCTTTATATGCTATGGAGCCCAGAGGCGCACAAAAGACTAGCTTAAGTCATTGACATTTTGTTTGTTGTATTTGGCACAATTGCTTTTGAATGTAATTAGCTCCTTTTGACAAACCTGTTCCTGTCCCATTTTGACAGTGGTCTAGCTATTTATTGATAGAAGTACATCTAATCAACATTAGTTGCTAAGTATGAATTGACAGCTGAAAGAAAGCTAGTTTTCTTGATGGTTTATGCTGGGTTAAATGGGTATTAGTAATTATTTTAACTGTGTTGAAATTTAACTTTTTGTATTCCCATGAGTTTAGTCTTGTTTTGCTCGAATACTAAAATTATCTTCGGAATATCAATCCAGTGCCTTGAATTCTTCATTCAGTAGCTATCACTCAAACAGTTCTGCTTGGATTTAAGATCTGTTCCAAAACACGAAGGATGCATTTTAGCTGTGGATAATGAGATCTGACAGTACCTGAGCTGCAGAAGGAGATGAAATCACTATCTATAGAAAATAATATTTTTTCTACATATTCAGGTTAAATGTGTGCACATCTTTGTAGCTGGAACATCTGTTTCCAGCTTGTTGTTCCTCATGACTGCTTCTCAATTGGATTTCCTCAAGCAGGTCCAAAGCTTGTCACCTTAGCCAGGGTCTGTTAACTATCACCACTGGCCCCACATTAAGTAGGAGGTTCAGGGCTAAGCTAATAACTCTCCTGCCTTTCTGACTGATCACAGTGATTCTCCCTGTGGCTACTTATCATGCTGTGCTCCTATGGGAGGGTTATCTTCTTTGTCTATACTTCAGCTGGGAATTGGTTTTGTTTTCTTCACTCCTAAGTTTTCAAGTGGTAATGCTGAAAGCATTGTTCCTTTCTGAAGTAGCTGTTTGATTACTTTCCGTTATCTCTACCTTAACAGTTTAAGTAATGCTTTCTCCCATATCTAAATTTTTCTTCTTTCCTTTTCTTTGGCCATAAATGTAATTGCTGATTTTTCAAAGCAGAGTTTGTAACGAGGTGTGTGTGGCAGAATGGACGTAATGTGAACATGAACATAATATTGTAATACTAGTTTGTGCAAACCTTGATTAAAATTTAATGTTGTCACAAGTGAAGTGATTTTCATGATCTTGGCTTTAGTGTACAGAGACGCATAATATTTTAACACTTCTTATCTAGCACATAGGCTGTACCTACCATGCACTTTTTAAGAGGGCTCAAGAGAGTTAAGTGAGAGAGAAGAATTGACAAAACTGCTTACCTGATTTATAGTCATTGGCTAAGTCTCATGTAAAACATTATCAAAGTCTATGAAATTATTTTGGTTGGCTTTAGTAAGTATCGAATAAGGCCCAAAATGAATATTAGGGAATTTGATAGAGGCTTGTTGCTTGTTGAGAATTTTGAGGAAAAGGTGGTAGCAAGGTAGCTGTGCAGGTAAATCCACGCGTCTCCCATAGAAATCCTTCTGTGGAATTAAGGAGATCATTGTCCTTACAGTAAAGCTAAGATGACTGAAAAAAACCCAATATAATTTTAGTCAGATTTGAAAAGTGCATCAGGCTTGATATAAGATTCTAACACTTGGAGAACGTGGACAGTTAACCACAAGTTCTGTTAGTTCTTAAGTTGTAGTCTGATGTGCTGCTTTTTAGATTCTTCTTTTCTTAAGCATGATGCTTTACATCCCCTGTATTAACCATTCAATCAATAAATGTAAAAGACAGCGGTGTAAATTGCTTGAAGGGAGTTTGAGTTTCAGTATGGGAGGGAAAAAATGTGGGAAAGAGAAACAAGATTGTTATATTCTGGATTTAGATCTGGAACAAAATCATCCTGGGTCATGAATAATACTGTGGAGAATTGAAATGTTTTATTGAGTAAAACTTGTCTGTCATCCAGCGTTCAGCTTTGGCTTTTGTATGCAAGTGAAGAGATCAGCACAGAACTACAGCTGTCATGAGAATGGTAGCTTTTCAAACTGAAAACAAGAATAAACACAGAATAACCCTCACACTGTTTTCTTTCTCACCTTTTCTTTTGTCCTTATTGTATATGGTTAGCTTGGGATCAGTCAGTGCATAAACACAAAACTTGGTGTAAGCAATGACATGGAAATATAGCAGCTCAGTAGACAGCTAATACTTGATCCTACCAGGATCTGCCTGCTTTTGCTTTCTCATGCCAGTAACTGTGAAGTCTGAACCGAGTTATTAGGCAATCTTGAAAGAATTTAATAATTTAAAATAAAATCTCTCTGAATCTATTAAGCAGCAATGGTATTTTCAGTCCATGATGATGTAGTGTATTCTCTTAGATACCGTTCAAGAGGCGTGAAGAGATTTGGTGATGGCAGCACTTTCCTCAACATACGATGAAAAAATATTCCTCAAAGCAGATGAAAAAAAATTCTGAATTGAGAATGGACCCTAAATAGGAGTGATCCCCAAGTTGATTGAGAGGTAAGTCTTACAAGGTAGCATAACTTATGCTACCTTGCAAGTAGCATACTAGCAAGTAGCTACCTTGCAAGAAATAGTTTGAACACAAGAGAACAGTGATGAGAAAGACAGCACTGGAGACTGAGATGTGAAGAAAATAATGCAAAAATGAATAGGGAGAGATGACTGCAAGAAGGTGACAGGAAAAGGTGGATATGCCTGGGAAATACGAGAAAATACATTTTAAAAATCCAAAACCAAATGAATACCCAAAACAAAAGTGTGATAGTGCACTCCAGACAGACAAGGCAGACGCTAGGAGAAGAGAGTAAGGATTGCTATTGTAAGAATTCTCTTCCCAGTTAACAAATTCATTCTTATTTTTTAAAATTTCTTCCTCACCAAAGGGTAATAATTTAATTGTTTCTTACTGTCCCTTAGTCATAGCGTCCTTCTGAATCTCATCCTTCCTGACCCCTCCTCCTCTTTCTATTCTTAATTTTTTGTTCTATTTTTTCTTAAATATCTGATGTTCTCTTCTTTGGTTTTTAAGTGGCGTGGAAGCATTGAACTTAAAGGGCCGATAGAGGAAAATTCTTGTCAGAATTTTCTTCTTCTTTTTTATTAATCTTTAAATATTTAGAATCTTACGTAAATATAAAATGTTAATAGCCAAGTTCTTGTTATAACTTACAGTAACTCTGATTCCTAGCTGATTAAATTAGGGCAGTGATCTACGTGGCCAGCTCAGCTGAGCACTGGGAGACATGAGATTTATTATTGCAGTCACTAGAACTTGCTGGAGAATTTAGTGAAACTCCCACCCAATGTAATGGCCATACTTTGGTTTAAGTTGCAGGTAGTGTCTTCTCTTAATAGGAAGTCTGAATTAAGCTACTTAAAAAGGAAAAAAAAAACCAAACCAAAAACGCAGCTGAGAAGCCTGTATTTCTTTGCATTTTTTATCTGCAACATCAAAATAAAGTTAATAGGGATAGATATACCATTAAAAAGACCTAATAATGCAAAGCAAACAAAAATATTCTCTGTGTTTCTGTGGTAGTGGTCTGTATTGTCGCTTAAGCAAACAAAATACTAAAAAATATTGCCCAGAATAAAATAAAATATTGCTTTTTAAAACTTATTTAATTCATCCTACAAATATAAAAAATACAACTCTGTGATCGTGTAGAGGAAAGCAAAGAAGTGAATAAGGATAAAGAGAAGGAAAACCAGAGAAGTTATTAATAGCTCTGTAATGATAGGAAGTTTATTCTAGGGTTGAGGTAAAACTTAATGGTTCATAAATAGCAAATTCATTATGTTTTTAATACTCAGGTTATATTAACACTATATAACATCTTTATGGTACCATTAGTACCACTTAATCCTAAACTAAATTTGGAAATAAACATTTCCAAATCTTCTTTTCATGGAACAATTAGCTAAATAATTTTATTTTTTTAAAATAAATATTATCTGAATAGTGCATGGCACATTCAATCATAAACAGACTTATAAATGTTTTATGTCAACTCTTACACAGAGTTCTTAAATGTTAACAAATTAATTTATTTTAAAGGCCATATCAAGGTGAAAACACCAGGGCCCTAGGCAGCAGGACAATACATCACAGAGCCATTTCTCATTCAGTCACAGTAATGGCAAAGGATATGTTAAGACATAAAACGTGATATGGTTTGTTAAATATTCATTTATAATTTGCATTCATTATTAAATCATGTGTTAGAACTAATCTTTAGTCTCAAAAATACATAATGTGTTGTAAAGTCTACTTGAAAACACAACAATAAATATTTTATGCTTTTCATGTTGCTTTTTAAAGGTTGGCTAGAATACACCAAAACGCTTGTCATTAATGTCATTTAATTATTCCAAAGAGATTTGGTCTACAGCAATGTTGATTTCAATAATATATTTCAACCTTTAGGTCAATATAAAGTAAATACCTGTTTGGGAGATGGTCTGTTCTATGATTAATGACAATTTAGCTCCCCCAGTACTCCATGGCAACACTGTAGTTCATTGTCTGAAACGTTTGCGGCGCAATGCGGTAGCTCTGAGAGGCTTATTTTACAGTGGTCCCTAACAGTTTGCTTGGTGATAAGTGACACTTGCTTTTCTATGTGTTCTATTTCATTATTTGTGATTACTGGAGATTTTCTTTATGTGACACGATATCTTAAACATTTTTACTATTGGAAGGCATGCTTACTAGAATGTTAATATTTGCTGAATTTCCATAGAACTGCTATTCAATTTGCATTTTGTACACTGAGAAGAAAGGCCTGTATGAGAGGGCTGAGTGTGACGGAGAAGTGATTTGTATTATAGGAGACTGGGAGCTACTCAACGAACCATGTAAAAACAGTTCATTAAAATGTTTATGTGCTTGGCTGGTTAATGCAAAGAAAGCTTTATTGCAGTCTTATAAAACCTCAGTAACTTCAGGTAGAAGTCAGATCAATGCATGTGTAATAATTCAGACAATTGCCCAATTCAGGTTAAGAACCACCAAAAAACATCACAAGAAACAATATTCTTGTGCGGTCTTTATTCCAAAGTAAAAAAACCTTTTAGTGTTCAACTAGTACAACTACAGAACTTCCTTACTTAGTGACAGATTTTTGGACAGAGCTGTCTAAATTTCCCTGGATCTTTTCAACCCTGAAATGTCTGTTAGGCAGAATCTGAGGTGTTTGGACGTTGGTTAACGCTTGTGCTGAGGCACTGTGAATATGAGGGATGACCTTAAAGTATGTATTGTGTCCTGTACATGCACTACACACCTCACTTTATCTACAGCTCTGGAGGAATTCTTGTTATCCAATTTTTGAAGAATACAGTAAAGAAGAAAGAAGTCAAACCCCTAAATTATATTTCCCATTTAACCATTGACTTGTCCTACGAGTAAGCACTCATCTGAAAATAAGGATGTCAGTGAAATGGCTTTGTGTGGTTGGTGTTAGGTTTTGTTTTTTTTTAATCTAGGCACAATGAGTTACTGAGAAGATCCTGAACAGAGAGTGTGGTTGGCCTAGTTAGATGCTATAGGATTAATATTAGCAAAATATGTAAACCTTTGTAAAATGAGGTTTCCTGTTCCCTGTCAGAGACAGTGACAGAGACAGCTACAAAGCTACGTTTTTTCCCACTAGCTTAGCAGGCAGCTAGCAAAGAGTCTCTGCAAGGAACATGACATCCTGGAGATTCTCCAAAAGCTAAAGAGTTGGCCTGTGTATGAACCCTAAGAAGAGTAGGTGGAGCTGTCTGAGAAACCATGCTGGGCTGCCGAAGAACTTAGAATGAGTTGGGTGGTGGTTTTGATTAATAAAGTAATGAAGCAGACCTCCCTCCCCTAAAAGCAGTACCTTAGGTGAACAGTGGGGAACTACCCTTATTACTTACATTCTCCTGAAAATGTGAGGAAAGAAATCTCTTTAAAAGATCCATAGTCAGAGCAAACCCCTGATTCCTAATCAGCTACATCCTCTCCCTTTCCTTCTGTAGAATATGGACCATCAATTTCCACATAAGATGAAGGGGAGGCAAAGCAATAGTTTAGCATCCTATGCATTATCTCTCTTTTTATGATTACAAATAGAGCACTTATGTTCACTGACCCATATCTCATACCAGACATCAGTAGCCAGGTCCAGATTTAGGTTATTGTTCCAGCACTGGATTAGGCCATGCGATCAGAATCAAATTTATCTAATATGATCACTTGATTGTGACATTTCTTATTGGCACTGTATGTATGCACAGACAAAGCTTGAAGACATAAAGCAAATGCTCTTGAGCCGCTAAAGAACAGTTGTTGGTGCTTTCACAATGAGCTTCAGAAAGGTTGAGGAGATGCTCTCTATTGGATTTAATTAAGCTGTCCTTTTGCTTGCAAGTTTTAAAGGGAAAAGCTAGTTTGCTCCCCATGTGGTTTTCCCAAACTCTTTCAGATGTAGCTGTAAGCTTAAATGACCCTCAGTCCTGCAGCATATCAACTTGATGTGTATAATTGATTGCTAAACATTTTTTACAGCCTGTTAAATGGTAAGCCTAAAAAAAGAGTAATATATAAATGTTGATTAAAGTGCTTTTGTACAGAGGGGTCAGAGACATTAGCAAGTTAAAAAGAAAGTGTGAGCTCTGCTGTGGTACTTCTAACCTGTACGCTTTATTTCGCATAATTGATCCCACATGTCTACTCTAAGGTTTTTTTTGTAAAGTTTCAAACTGCAAATATTAAAATGTGTTTAGAATAGAGTGTGCTTCAGTAAGGACACTATGCAGAATGCTCAGCAATGTAGATTGCTAGTATTATAATGGCAACGATTATAAAAGGAATAATTTAAATGACCACAGTAGCTTGTAATTGTGTGGTAAGGTAGGAGAGAAAAAAATCAAGGTGTAAAACCTCAGAGTAACAGTAAACCTGAAATGGATTAAGATAGACATTCAAATGATAATTGCCAGTAATTTTGTTTTCATTGTAATTTGTGGTGGTTTTTTTTAATAACTGACATAAGGCATAATGTATTTTTCAGGGTTCTGTGATAACTAGCCAACAAATGGAATCTGTCACAAAATATTTGCAGCTTCTGTTCGTGAAAAAGGTATGATGCCGTTGCAAGTACAGACTGAAAAAGGTTCTGAGTGTACATCCATGAAGTTTTTTGCTAAATAACATAATGACTAGATATCTGCAACAGAACAATTTTATCTTTTTGTAAAAAAGCAAATAATAAATCCTTAATCCTTGTCTGGGAAACAATGCCTCAAGAGATTAATAAGCATAATTTCTTAATGTCAATATGATATTCCAGCTTTTTTTCTTTAAATCATTAGTAGTGTTAAAGACAAGATGTAATTTGCTAGTTTCCCTGTCAAGGTAGTTATCTATGAAATTCACAGGATTAGAAGAATAGTTTGATCATTATTATTTCTCTGCTAGTTGTGCCAGTTAATGCTAGTTATACAAAACGTTCACTATGAAATTAGATGCACCAGATAGTAGATATAAGCTAGAGCTTTGTATATATTGTTGACCATATAATGCATAAAAACTAGTTTTAGTCTGTACCAATCCAAGCAGGGTTTGAAACAGTCATTTAGGGGTGAAAAGTTCATTGTTTCATGTACAGAGCTCCTGAACTCTCTCCTTCCTCTAAATGGATTGATTTGCTTTTCCTAAAAAAGCCTAAATGTAGAAGCTTTATTTTCTTGAATTCTTTTTAAATAGATTTAAACATAATTTAATTTAATTCTCTGAAATGTAGTAGTTCAATTCTTATTTCCATAAATATGAAATTTCAAAGGAATGCATTATATTTGTACCTATGCTATTGGAAACTCAATAGAATATTTGTCTGGCTGGTAAACTCTAGCAAGTGTTTGGTGATTTTTATTTTTTTTATTAAAGTTACAAAGTTATTTTAATTTAATTTAATTTTAATATCACCCGCTAAAAAAATTTGTCACTTCTAAGAGTGAGATACTAAAATGAAGTGATTTATTTTAAAAGTTGCTCAAGAAGATGGAATTCACTTTTGAAATTTTAGATTTTTCTAAAATCTATTTTTCATGTAATATAAACCCATAAATTTTACTAACATAACCTTAATGTGATTTCAGTTCTCCCATTTACCTGTAAATAGGATCAATACTCTTAATGTTATATAGAATTTTTAAACTTTTATGGTTTTTTTGTTTTTTTTTTTTTTCCTTTAAAGAGAAGACAAAATGGGTTTAATTAAAAATAAACCAGTCATTATTAGGTTACTATTTCTAAAATGTTTCAAGCACGTCACAACTTTTCAGCTGTAGGACAATACGAGTTAGCTAAAATGAATTTAGAATCAAAACCCAGACAAAAGCTCCAAGCAATAAATCCTATTGTAGTGGTAAAATGATAGGGAAAGTGACAAGAGGAAATGAGTAAAGAATATCTCTCTTAATAGGAAGACAGGTGTGTTTTATGTTTTAAATTTTGCAGAAAATTATCAGTAAGACCTTTTTTTTTTTTTTTTTTTTTTTTTGCTGCACAGTATTTTGTTTACACAAAATTAGCTGAGTGCCTGACTTTAAACTGAAAGCTCTGTAACTTGGACAAAATACTTTTGGAATAGTTTTATTTAAGACAACAGAACAACACTGAAGTTAGAAACATGTTTGTGTCTTTTTTTCATGACTAGTCCATGTCTATTCTCTATGAAATTGATGTCAAAAAAGTATTATATATTTTCAGTGGGAAATAGAAGGCTGCCCTCTACTATCCTTGTCAGGACGTCGTATCCCTTTAATCATACTTTTCATTTCAGTACATTGAAATTTCCGTTACCAAGGACAACATCATAAATAAAAGTGTTTGTGAAATTTTTACCTGCAGCTTCCTAACTTTGTGCATTAAGCATGAGACTAGCAGAGAGGTGGTCAAATGTGAAAATTTATAATCATTTATTACGTACGGCTGAAGCGAGAAGGGAATAAAAGCGTGAAAGCATACATCTATAAACTGGAGCAGAAAAGCTTAAATGAAAAGTAAAGTGAATTTCTGTGTCTTGTCATAAAGTAATGAGAAGCTAGAGCTTTATTCATAGCAACCCAAGATGCATTTACTCTCAATCTAGCTTTAGCAGTAAATGCTTCCCTGATGTATTGCTTCAGACTTACAAAGAAATATTTGTGCTCTACATAATAGTATAGTTAGGAGAATTACTGCATGGCTGAGGAGATTCTATAAAGGTTTATAGCTGGTGGTGTTACTGTAATTTAATCACAATGTAGCTAATGTAGTACTTTAATATCACAGGTTACTTTTTTATTTACCATTTATTAGTAACTGACAGTCAATCATCACCACATCATAAACAAATCACGCAGGATTCTATAGGATCCCTGAAGTATCACAATGGATGTACTACAGCTCTTACGTATGCTCCATAATGAGCTAAATATCAAATTATTTTTTAACAGAGTAATCATGTAAGTCGGGCTTCTTGTTTTCAGTCCATCGGCCAAAGAAAATGTTTCCTGTCATGAATACAATTAGTATTGCATATTGTGTATACATGTGTGAGGTAAAGCACCAATCCATTACAAGCAATAACGTAGAATGTTTTCAAAAATACGAAGACGACTCAGGCAAAACACACTCTTCATGGGCATTTGCACATATTGATGAATGCATTTATATAGAGTAAGAATGATGCCCTCTTAATTTCAGCCACCTTTTTTGTACGGATTACTCTGCTTTGCAAATTGAGAAAGTAAATATAGCTAGTAAACATAGTAGAGTCCATCCAATGCTCTTAAGGCACTCAAATCTCAACGTATTTTTTGTGATAATTTATAGATTTTTTTTCTTTATTGTCCTTTTTTTAGATCCACTGTAGGATCGACTTCCCTCAGTTTTATGTTTATGATCAGCTTGTAGTACAGAATCACAGCATTTTATCTGAAATTGCCTGTGTTAGGAAAATTAAGTGCTGGTTGGAACTTCAAAAGTATTGCCTATTTAGAGTGAAAATTGTAGTTCTCCCAAGACCCTAAAGACGCCGTGATCTTTTAATTGCAAATAAAATCTTTGTTACTTTTTCAGTACTCTCTAGCTGTAGGGGAATGACTAGCAACCAACATCAGACTGCGATGTTGATTAATATATAGTAGTAATAAGCCACACAAAGATGTATGTGAGTAGGCTACTGGTGCATGTCCTGGGTACACTGCAAAGAAACAGGCTGAAGACCAAGAGCCTTCAATCACTCAAAAGGCTTGCCAATAAGTCTAGTAATGCACACCCTGGTGTGGCTTATTGCTATTAGAATATCTATTTTTAAATTAAGATATCACACAATCCACCTTTTTATGCTGAAAAATACTTCCTAGAAGAAAAATGTAAAATATTTGGGGGAGATAGATGAAAAAAAAAAAGCCTGCTTTGCTATTAGATAGATTAGAATATGAAATGTCTTCTTCCATTCAGCATTGCATTGTTTATATCTGCAGGTTTTCCAGACTAACTGGACATTTCCAGGTATTAAATCTGATGTGAAAGGGATGCTGTTGACTTGACTTTTCTGAACTGAATAACTTAAAAAACAAAACCAAAACAATAAAACCCAAAACAAAACCCTCACATTGCTATTAGAAGACCCTGTAAACTTTGATTTCCCTAAAATTACTGTACAAATCTTTCAGGTCACAGTAAGCTCTTAAGTTTATTTACACATTTATTGACCCTTTGATATAAGAGTTTTTCAGAAGGAACCTGAATCATTTTGTTCTGCCCTTCTAATTAGCTCAAGTACATTGAAAGTTGTGCCATGCACAGGGTAGTGAATCTTTAAACATATAATTATTGGTAATATGTAAAAAATACTGTAAAAGGAAGACACTAGTACAAAACTACATTACTTTCTGTTTCAGTATTCCTTTTTGCTTTTCAATGGCTCTCTGTCTACAGTCACTTTCAGTGCTTCCTTGAGTGGTCAGCAAAGATCTGTTTTAAATCACACTGCATAAAGATGAATTCATTTTTAGACATTATGTGATACTCTAACTGTTGTTGGACCTTTTAAGGGCATTTTTTGGTTAGATTAACAATGGATTGAATTGCAGACACTAACATCTCTTGAAAGGAGTATTTAATAGCACATGTATTCAATTAATACCTTGTGTGGAAATCCTATTCATAGCCTATAATGAATCTTAAAAGCTATAGTTGTTTCTTTTCACAGTTATCTTTAAGAATTATTCTGCCAGCTACGTTTGGGACTAAGTTGCTGGCATTTAACCCATCTGTTCTAATCTATTTTTATCGCACCTGACAGTCTCCTACTTCACACTCTTCTGCTCCTCTTCTTGTTTGACTCTTTCCTTTCCTCTTGTCCTCCTTACCTTTCCTCACAGACTTTCTGATAATGTTGCCCCCACGTTGCTTTGCATCTTATCTGGAGTGCCTGCTTTCCCTTTCTTGCTAACCACATGTGTAACGTTAAGTTAAGGAGGATGACACTACGTGAACAGTGGGAAGGCTGGCATGAAAATGTTCCGTGAAGATCTGAAAGAGGTGATGCAAAAGAAAGTGAGACGATTCTTTGGAATGTAAAACCTAAACAACTGCTTTTTATAACATATGTTGTTAGACCACTTTGTGTCATTTGCAAACTAATTTGGAAATAGACCTTACTTTTTTTTTTTTTTTTTTCCCCTTAACATCTTAAATTTGCTTAACTGAATTATGAATTGTTTAGTGCTGGGAAGAAACAAAAACTCAGTTTAGCAGTAAAGATGCATGAACTTGCATCAAATTTTCAGACTTTTTTTCTCAGAACCTTGAAAATGTGGGGGTTTTTTAGGTGTAAATAATTTGCTTTAATATGCTCATTGTTTTAAAATCCACCATTTAAAAATTTCAGAAACTAGCCAAATGAAATTTAAATGTTTGTTTCTTTTTTTCTTTCCTTACACACATCCCCCCCAACCACCTAATTAAATCTTTTTGTTTATTTTTCCATGAAAACTGAGAACATACGTGTTTTGGGTCAACTGTGAAGTACCAATTAATTTCAGTTCCTATTTTCAGACAGTGATTGAAAAATCAATTAATTATCCAGCCCTATAGTTAAATAGGATTTTTTGTAAGGTGAAGTGCTGCAGATTCTTTTTATTAATTATACCTGAGATAATATTTTATATTTAGTGTTTCTCAGTTTTTTTCTAAAGGTCAATACCATCATCAGCTGAGCAGTTTAAGACTTCATTGTGTAGTATGCAGGAAAACTTTCAAAGCATGTAAGCACAGTGGTTTTTACTGTAACTACAACAACAAGTGATTGAAACCAAAATTTCAAAGGCATGTTTGGAACCAAACATACAGTATAATTCTAAATAGTTGAGATTTGCTTACGCATAGTCAAGCTATCTGAACCCATTGTGGCTTTCACAATCATGTGGCACTGTTGGCTCATAAAAGAACTCAAATTGTAAACTGAAAATATTTGCTATGGAACAATCAAGAGAATGTAAGCATGACCTTTGGAAACTAATTTCATGTTAACATCTTTAAACTTAGAATAAATTTCTAAGTTTCTCTCTCAAAACAATGTAGTATATATTTTACACCTAGATCTTCAGTTTGGAAACATCTGGCTTTTCCCCTTTTTATCTGAACTATTATATTTTTGAAAATAGAAATTGGAAGTTACAAAACTAATATTTGTAACTCTTTTCATTTTATTATGAACACCAAATCCTGCCTTGCAAGCAAGGATTAAAAGACAGAAAGATAGGCAGGGGTAAAAAACCCCCACAACCCAATTTCTAGGTAGTTGCTCATTCTTTTAAGAGTTTCAGATCCACAAACATAAGTTAATATATGGTTTTGAATATAATAGTGTATTATCATGGGCCCATCAAAGATTTCCCAGATCTGCAATAGTAGTTAGTCTAACTCATTCTGAGATTTATTGTGAAATCAGTACAACTGTGATTTTTGAAGACCTCTGCAAATCTGGACCTAAGTGATTATTAATGTCAGAAATTCAGAACCAATAGAAATGTGTGATACCTAGTAAGAGGTAGTATTCAAGTAGTTTCTGATAAAAGGAGTTTTTATGCATATGTTTTGCATGTATTTTTAAGGCAGTTATTCTTGCATCAACAACAGCAATATCTGAAAGGCTACAGATACAGCAAACTCCTTCTAATATTAAAAGGTATTACTCAAGAGAAGGATTCACTGATCTTGCACTGGGGGAGCTACAGACATCACTTAGGGCTGTCTTGTCTTTATGCCCTTTTCTAATCACTCAAGAAGGAGTTTGTACCAATAGCTGTACTGTTGTGTGCCAAGAGCCTTCTCTGTACTCGAGCAAAACTCCCATTTGAAAGCACAAAAGGGCTTTGCTAATAGAGGAGGGCAGCATCAGGAACCTAAAGTAATAGGAAAAGATATATTTGGAATGAGGCCTCAAATACTGTGTTTCTTTTATAGTGTGTCTCCATATCTAATCCAAACAGAATTGATCCGATGTGAAAAATTGGGGAGAGGATGTGGCAAAACTGTTCAGTCACATAATAAGGAGATTAGCTCTATGGGAAATAGTGTCTATCATGAATTCATCTGACTGGAGAGAATTTAGATAGAAAGCTTTTATGAGGGTGCCTTTTTTTTTTTTAGGCTAGTAATGAAATCTAGGATGAATAACACTCCATCTAGAATGTGTGAAAGTATATGTATATCTTGACATCTTAAAGGAGTATTTTAACCTATAGAGATTCTACCTAGAGTTTGGCTTAAAAAAATAATCAAACACATTCAATCATTAATCATGAGTCATTATTATTGTGCAGTTTTTGTTATAGTAAAATAAGAATGCAAAGGATAGAGTCTGAGCAGCTGTTCTAAATGCATTCAAATCTGGAAAATATGCTGTTGGCTTGAATGGGCAACACTCAGGTGCTTTTTCAGCCATTGGTTATAGGTTTACAGGCAGAGAAGAGAAATTTGGAAAAGCAGATACTGCATTCAGTCGAGTTCACTGACATTTTTCTGGGGTTTACAGATTCAGAGAAGCTGTAACTTTAGGCTCTAAATTACTATATAGCAAAAAGGAAAGCAATATGCAGTAGGTTCCTGCACGTGTTACAGCCTTGGGATCTTTTGCAATACCTGTGCCTGTTTCTGTATATAAAGTGGAGAAAAAGCTGCAAACAGAAACTCATAAATGGCGGTAATACCAGGATTACACTTTGACTGTATTCTAGCTTTCTTATAGAGATCTTACAGTGATTCTTATAGTATAATCTGCACGACTGTAATTCTAAATGTTTCATTACTGAAGAGATTTTTCTCAACTCACATTTAACAATATTGTAGTGCCTGTGAATGATCTAGACTAAATTGGCTAACTATGTTGTGAGAGGCTGATAAAGGTAAGGAATACAGAATTTAGTTTGATGTGGTGCGAATCAATGTTTTTCGTACCACATAACACGTTACAAGCAGGTTCCATGCTTATTTGTGTTAACCTGTTTTGGGTGGAGCAGACCCAATTCTAGAATTAGAATATAATGCAAAATTTTTTCAATACAAAAGATTTTAATGAGATGTTACTGTTTTAAAGAGCATGGATTAATTTTTTGAGTGAAATATAATCCATTTCCCTGTATGTTCCCTAGCTCAGTTAAAGTACTTTGAAAATGTTTTATAAAATGAGAAAGTGTGGTTTAACAACAGAGAAAATCATCTCTGAACTGATGACAAGCACGAAGAATGGATGGCAGCTGGAAGAAGTTATAAGCTGGTAAAAGTAAGCAGGTAGAATTAAATTTGCAATTATTTCCTGGAAGCCAATATTCTAAGCACAATTTTGTATAGAAAGCCACTTTTTGTACAGTGGTTGAATCATGCAATGGCATAGCAAGATCAAGCTCTGGGTACATTAGGGGTTTTTTTAAGCCACTTTGTGTGTATGTGTGTGAGCAACAGATTACTGAAAAAAAACCCCACCAGACAGAAGCATGACAGTCTCCTCTTTGTGACTGGAGCTCTATCTATCTTTAGATTTTTGATGTAAATTGGGATGGTGGTTATGGTAACTGATTTGATCAGAAAAACTACACCTGGCTTCATATCTTGGCTTTGCATGCAGTCAGTATGCTACTAAAGAATATCTTGATTTGTTAAGTGTATCTCTGAAAAGAAGAAAAAGCAGGAAACCCTATTATAGTGTGATAAATTTCCATTACAAAAAAAAATAATCCTGTAGCCCTTACTGTAATGCTTATACTCATTGCAAAGGTCAAGTTGTCCTCTTTAAAGACAGGTGGAAAAAAAGGACCCTGAACACCTCAAAAAGCAGATCAACACAGGCTTGTCTAGTTGCTCCAATAGGATCTTGGCAAGGTGGTTAAAAAAACCTGTCAGATGATGTACTTAAGATACACCAGAAATTTGCTATATCTGCCACAAGATAGCTTATTCTGAGTGCCCACCAAAGCCACTCTATCACTCCCCTCCTCAGCTGGACTCGGGAGAGAAAAAAAAAAAAAAAGGCTTATGGGTCAAGATAAAGACAAGGAAATCCCTTAGCACCATCACTAGCAAAACAGACTTGGGGAAATTAATTTAATTTATTACCAATCCAATCAGAGTAGGGTAATGAGAAAGAAAAACTAAATCTTAAAAAACACCTTCCCCTCACCCCTCCCTTCTTCACAGGCTCTATTTCACTCCCGATTTCTCTACCTCCTCCCCACAAGTGGTGCAGGGGGATGGGGAATGGGGGTCGTGGTCAGCTCATATCACATGTTTTTTCTGCAGGTCCTTCCTTCTCAGGGGGAGGACTGCTCACACTCTTCCCCTGCTCCAGTGTGGGGTCCCTCCCACAGGAGACAGTGCTCCATGAACTTCTCCAACATGAGTCCTTCCCACAGGCTGCAGTTCTTCACAAACTGCTCCACTATGGGGCCTTTCCATGGGGTGATGCCCTTCAGGGACAGACTGCTCCAGCATGGGTCCCCCATGGGGTTACAAGTCCTGCCAGCAGGTCTGCTCCAGCATGGGCTCCTCTCTTCACAGGTCCTGCCAGGAACCTGCTTCAGTACAGGCTTCTCATGGAGTCACAGCCTCCCTTGGGCATCCCACCTGCTCCGGCATGGGGTCCTCCACAGGCTGCAGGCAGATATCTGCTCCATTGGTGAGCTCCACGGACTGTAGGGGGACAGCCTGCCTCACCATGGTCTTCACCACGGGCTGTATGGGAATCTCTGCTCTGGCACCTGGAGCACCTCCTCCCTCTCCTTCTTCACTGACTTTCATTTTTCACCGAAAGAGTGATAGGGCATTGGAACAGGCTGCCCAGGGAGGTGGTGGAGTGACCATCCCTGGCTGTGTTTAAGGGCCGTTTAGATGCAGTGCTAAGGGACATGGTGTAGGGGATGACTTTGTAGAGTA